>ML783628.1:58820-82761 GCA_009831015.1 Picea engelmannii | reverse complement strand
CGCGCCCAGTAAGAAGTTAGGGCGCGGGTTGCTTGTTTTCAAGTGAATTTTGAGGAATTACTCAGCATGGCTTTGGCTAGGAAGAGGCATGAGTTGGCCTGATGCCAGGTAAACCTGCATGGTGCATTTTAGGGTTATAACATGTATGAATTTCTATTATTAATAGAATTTGAATATGTGTTGCACAACTACTGAAAGGGGGGAGTTTACCAATATAGACCATGGATGTTGTGAGAGAGATGGTGAAGGGAAATCAATTATGGTTGAGATGACCCTCACCTGACCAGTACCTACAAGGTGTAATTTCTCAATAGTCCTCTAACCTAGAAATGAATTACCAGTCGAGTTTGTAGATGGAACTCCATCCTCAAGAGTAATGAGGAGATGGGGTAGGGTACCCATATGTAAGGCTTCCAGGCCTAACCACGAATTAAGATTTAGACCCAAACAACCTTGTTGAGGAAGGAAAGAAATGAGGTAATTCGGGGACAGAGATAGATCTGCGAGATAACATAGTAGAGAAAAACACTATCCATAGAAGAGTAATATATATACTTTGCTTCTGAAGTAGAGAAGAAAAAACTAAGAAGAAAGATTGTTTTGGCTGTAAGAAGCCTGGGGAAGGGTTTTTCTACAAGATGATAAACGAGGCTGACAAGTGACTGAGGAAGTACTCATGCAAACATCCTTGTTTGGAGCAGAGAAAACCAATTGCCCAGTTTTTGTGGGAGAAGTAAAGTAACCTTCGTCCCTGACTATTGTGGAGAAAAGTGAAAGAATATCCCTTAGAGCATTATGGTCTAGCTCGGGGGTGGCCAGTGGTAAATCCAATAGGAGTGGTTGTTCCTATGGTTGGGAGGAAATGAGCACCCCTTTCAACAATTACTTCACATTTTCCAGTTCTGATAAATATTTCCACACTTTGTGCATTATATTGGATGTGATGATGAAATGTCTGTGTTTATGATTCAGTCTCTCAGTATTTGAACAGTTATTAGAAATTCTCTTTAATTCCTGTAAACTGTTATATCTATGTGATCTTGGACTTATCTCAGTTTAATTATTAGAGAGTCATGGGATGTGAGTTTGCAAGAGAATTGGGGTAGGGTTGACTAAAATGTCTAAGTCCTGCAAACCCTGTGAATTTTATCTTAGCGGGAATGTTAAGTCTAAATTTTGTGGGAGAAGGGTGTTTTTTCTCTTAGACTATTCACCCATCTGACCGAGGGCTCATGCCCATGTCCTTAACCCATTTGTTGTGAAAATTTATTCTCACTTAGCCCCTAACGTTTCCGAAAGGACCCATGTAACCAGGGCCTAGAAACCATGCATTAGTGGGAAAGGAGCTAGCTCTTTCAGCTTCGGGACTTTGGGACTTGTGACTCCACAATCCTTGAAAGTAGTTGAAGGTTGAAGTCATGAATCGATGTGGACCGTTGATATGGTGATCCAATATGGATCTATCTCAGCCGTTAGATCGAATATAGGAAGGGTGGCATTAAGTTCTTCGACGAAGTCTTTCTTTGGGATATTAGGAGTAGTTTAGCATCGAAACTCCTGAACGCTGAAATCGTGGAGTAAATCTTGACCGTTGAAAGGGAAGGGACACATGTCCACAGATCAATGATTATCCGTGAGTCTGGGTATTTGGAAATATAGGAACATGTGAGTTTTCCCCCGAGCTCTTCTAGCCGGAGTAAATCATGGTTGTAGACTCTAGGCACACGTGGTGATAGATCTGGTGCAGCCTAGAGGGAAAGACGAGAGACACAGTCATCGAACACTTGAATGTCGAACTACCAAAGTAATGTGGGTCGTCGATCCTCGGATCCTTTGGGATCCTTCTGAGCCGTTGATTTAAGGGACCCACCTTTGACTACTAGACTAATTGGGAAAGCGTTGTGAAGTGACACATCACCTCTACCTATTCCCTGACATGTGTTGATCATTAAACTAGGACCATTGGATGAGGGGGATGTGGAAAGTGATCTCATAGTCTAGATATTCTGTACTCTGGGGGAAACCGACCAAGATTTTACAAAGTATGAACTCGCCAAAGTCATGAGTGCCAAAGTGGATCTTGACCGTTAGTCGAAAAGGATACGTGGTGCAAGATATTGTAGTCAGGAGACTTAAATCTTCGGGGGATTTACATCAAGAGGATTCAGAAAGATTTGAATCCTGGAGCCTCGAAGTGATGAGAACTGTAGATCTATGGATCTACGTGGAATCATGTGGACCGTTAGATCAAAGGACTGAGCAGTTATCAGTATATGATAGCATGGCTCACTGACATCATCCTGAGTGACATGGACCCACTTTATGTTTGCAACGTGTCACCGAGTTTTGGAAGATTCACATACCCATTGTTCCTGTTAGAGCATGACACATGTCACATGCTATCGAGCACACATGTCACCCCTTGACCCTTGCCACGTGTCAATTTCTAGTTTGTGGCCGCCTAGCCTATATTGCTAGTGATGTGTGAAGAAATATGAGAGTTTGGATAGTTTCAGGAGTTCAGAAGATGAGGGGCTTGGTACAATTTAGGAACGTCTAATGCAAATCATGGAACATCAATCGCTGACAGGCTTGGTACAATTTAGGATTAGATGATTCCAAAGACTAATAATTCGTAGTCGAAATCATATTGACTATGGCAATATGATGTGTTGTAGGAGGAAGTGGTGTAGGGAAGGTACCCATGAGGGTGGAATATTTTAACAAGCCTACACCAACACTTTCATACGTGATCTTATGATCTCCCATGAATGGAATATTGTTGGTAGTAGAAGCGTGAGCGTCGGATGTACAGAAATCTAACTGATCGACAATGACAATTTTTCCCTGATGAGGAAATTGTACACATCGAAACACTAACGAGGCAACAAAAGTCATAGCATAAAACTGACTTATTCCAAGTAACAAGATGTAATCGAGGGGAGCATTGACCACCTAGACATCAACGGTGATGGTTTTGTTTCCCAACTGGATGGACAGGGACTGCAAGAGTTCATGGGGATGAAAACCTTGCCCATCTAATGCACGCAACATCGTTGGGGATTTGTTAAGTGCAGGTGATTTTAAACCTTTCCAACATGCTAAAGACATGTCACAAGTAGAGGCTCCCTCATCCAATATGGTACGGTGAATTTGTTGATTGTGAACAAAAACTTCAATTTGGAAAGCAAGTTGGTGGGAGAGTCAAGATGTAAAATTGTCGAGGTTAAACATGATATTGTTGGATGAATCAGGATCAAAAGCACCAATAGCAGCCAAGAGCATTCTACGTTGACTGGGGCAGTGTTGTAGAACTTATAACACAGACATAACACACGATGCTTGAGCCAAATCTTCAATAATGTTGTAGTTTTGGGCGCCACGTGAACTAGGATTAAAGGTATTTTTACGGATATTGGTCTTAGGAGGGTGTAAGATAGAGTTGAATGTGGTTTTATTGATCTAAAGTGGTCCAGACGAAGGACTAATATATGGAGGACTAACGGAGGATGGTGATGGATCTGGTAAAGTACCATTAGTGACTTTTCCTTTGTCAGGTTTAACTGGTGTGTCGTATGTCATAGAGCGGGTGGTTAAATAAAACTCATTAAATAGATAAATATGGGCACTTGTCGAGGCTTCATCATGAGAAGGGTGGTTGGAATTTCCCCCTGGAGAGGGGGTTTGAGAAACCATAGATTGATTCTGAGGAAAAGGTTGTGTAAGCACGACAGGTTGGGAATTCCCCTTAAAACATTTGTCCACTTCATCGCGATGTGGACAGTCTCGAGTGTAGTGATTGTCACCACAAATGAGACATGGGAATTTTGGTTTTCGTTGTGGTTGATTTTCGGTAGCATGCGGTGGGTTTTGAGCTTTCAGTTGTTCATTGTTATTATTCTTCTTTGGTTTGTTCTTTGTCTTCTTCTTACCTCCAGATTGTTGTGAAGGGGCAGATTGAACTGCATTCACCTCAAAGATTTGAGTTTGGGGAGAGGTAGAGGAGGTTGTGGTCAAACTATAAGTGGATGCCAGAGCAGATCAAATTTCCATTCCAGTCGACTGGGAAACAAATTGGGTTTTGACAGAGCTGATAACTCCATCTTCATGTGACATGGATGATGGTTTAGATGGATCGGTATTTGCATGGGTAGCATTTGGGATTAACTCATACAAAGTAGAAGATTGGGAATAAACCAAATCTAAGTACTGAACCTGAGAAATGGCCTCTTCCTTGGTGAATACACCACCCATGGTGACATCACGAGAAATAGGGGGTAGCAGTGATTTAGTAAACCATTCCGCTAATAACTGGTCAGGAATGACTTCTTTCATCAAACTTTGTCGTCATCTCCATTCATGAATATGATCAGAGATATGCACGAAGTTTGTCTGATGAAGACAGGTCAATATTTTGGTACCTGTCCCGTATCGAATGGATAGTTTAAATTGCGTGATAAAGGACATGGCAAGGGAGTTAAAATCTTGGAAAGAACCACGTGGAAGTTTGATATACCACTTGGTTGTTGAGCCCATAAGTGTTCGCTGAAAAAGATGTAAATGGATAGAATCATCCATTAAGGAGTTCGATGAACACCATAAATGGAAATTCATCACATGATTGTTCGAGTCTTCTCCAGATTTACCATCAAATTTTGGAATATCAGAAGGTAATTTAGCAGGGATGACTGGCCAAAAAGGATAATTCAATATAGGACCATTGGTTAACTGAGACAATTCTGTGAGATCCAGAGTCACGAGAAATGGTAGTTGTTGGTTAATGTGAGGATGATATTGGTGTGGTATGGGCACACTAGTAGGACCATAAACTGGGTTAGGTGGATAATTATATCCAATAGGACTCTTACATTCCATTGTTGCTGACTAGTATAACCAGGATTTGATGATGGTTGAGACACGTGTGCATATGGAGGATAACCTGATGGGTTCTGAGGATTATAAGTCAGTTGTTGGGTTTTCCGATAAGGAGGATAGAAATTTTGTCCATAAGGAGGATAACGTTGTTTTTGTCCTTGAGGATGTTTCCCCCCAGGGAATAGCATATTTCCCATAAAAGGAATGTGCCAAGGATTTGGTGTCACATTTTGTCCATATGACAGGTTAGGGATTCCAGACTGAGATTTCCCCCCAAGCTGAGATTGTGTCCCCATTTGAGTTTGAATCCCAAATGGAGGTTTCCCCACAACATGAGTTTGAGTGCCCAGAGGGATCTGGAAACCAGAAAATGAATGAACGGAGACTCCAACTGGATTAGAGCCACCAAGACTAGTTCCTCCAAACAAGGGTGTAGGGATAGAACCTCCGGGTGTAACTTGGGTACTATTGGTAATGGAAGGATTAAAATCCTTGTACCCAAGTGGAAATGATGGATTTGGTATAAGTGGTGTTCCAATCGGAGCCTGGTATGCTGTCACATTTGCAGTGGGGATTGTAGAAACATGTGAAACCATAGTGGAATGTACCATCTAGATACTAGGGCTCGAGTGAGAATCAATCAACAATTGATCTGCAACGGTGATGACATTATTGGTCGTACCAGTAAAGTGATTTAAAGGTACTGTATAACTAATAAATGTCTCGGGTACTTGCGATGCCATGGGTCTATCGAGACTCTCTCCTAGGTTACTGTATAGATCACGAACTGTCAAAGAGACAAAACCAAAACTAGAGGTTCCAACAGTATGATTCAGGGTCCTAAATGATTCGCTTTGGAAAAAGGGATCCTCCACTCCAGATATTGCATGAGGTATGATAGGTACCTCATTCTCTTCAATAACAACAAATTATCTAGATGATTTCACCTATAACAGATGCGGTTCTCGCCTAGTACTCAAATCTGGGTTGATTTGAAAAGATTCCAAAGAATCGAAAATAATTCAGAACTGTTCTAGAGAGTGTGTGCTTCCAACCTCAGAGCCTAGTTCATTATGAGCCTCAGGAGGGCCTTCTGAAGAGTTGGGAAGCAAAGGTAGATAACCCTCGGGATATTCTAGGGGTAACCCTTGCATCCTACGTGAACGGAGAAGGTCGATGTTGCTTGAGCTAAGTAATGAATGAAAAAAGAAATCTATGGCCGACTAACAAAAAGAAACAACATACACTAAAAATCTAGGAATCAAACCAAGCAAACAAAACCTTCTCTCGATGACCATACTAGTTGGTGATGAAATCCAATGTCACGCGATCAAGTCAATAAGGGGCTAGGATATAAGCGGGTGGAATAATTACAATGGTGAACTGCTTAACAAACTTACACCTTGGTGCAAGCTTCCACGCAGTAATTGTGTATTTACACTCCAAGGAGCCCGAGTGAGTTTGACCAACGTCTGTTCCAGGTACAGTGAGACTTCCCTTCACCGTCACCTTGTGTAAGAACCTAAATATTATGGCTACTAAGGACACCAACTTGTAGTCAGCTCCTGGGTGGGTACATTCGAAAGTCGAGTCTAAACATATGGGCAGGATAACAAGTCTGAAATCCTTTGAGAGAATTGATGATAAGTGGATCAATAGAACTCCAGAGGACCCCGAACGGATTTGGAATTCACAAAGCACCGAGACCAAATGAAAACTATTGAACCTCAAGAAGAACCCCCAATATATGATCTGACTACTACAAATGGTTGAACCATGGAGGGATAGTATCCATAACTCTCTCAAACACGACCTCATGCATAACCCCTGTGTGAGAGGGGGATCCCAGAAAGCCTATACGACAATTGGATTTTCTCTCCCTATCGCAAGATGCTAATGTTTGTTTTGAATACTTTAGAGAATTGTACTCGCATCCTAATCGAAAGTGCTAATCCTAGTCTAATGTTGGTGGAAGATTCTAAAAAAAAGTTCTAGATCAATTTTAATTTGCATTCATTTTGCAGTTGTTCTTTACTCAGGGGTGTATGAAAGTGAAACTTGATGGTATAATGACTCAATTCCCAAAATATGCATAAGAAATGATCAACGGTCTTTTCTTTCAATGAATGCCTATTTAAGGGAAGGAGAAAAATGTTTTTTTCACTGTCAAACACTAAGATGTAGTATCCTCAATCAATTATTTCTCAATTAAATCCAGTATAATGCTAAAAATTTCATAGAATTTTGTTCTAATATCCAAAAACAATCATAAAAATGTATCCTTTTGCTTTATGTGCGAATGATAATCAATCTGATGTAAAGCTTCCTATGTCGTTCAAACTTTAAGATCAATGAGATTTAGACAATCAGAAGCAAACTTCACACAAACAAAAACTCACTCTCATCGTGAATAAACAAGAAAGACAAAGATAAAAAAACTTGCAAAAAGAAAACCAAAAACTCAAAAAGAAGGAAAAAGGCTTGGACAAGATGACTTCAAATATCAAATGGAAAGGTGCATAGACCTTTGAATTTACTTACAAAATCTTTCACTCAGTGAGATAAATGAGAGGAAAACCGTAAGTTGACTCTAAATCATCAAAGACAAAGAGTGACTTGAAGGTAAGAAAAAAATATCAAAATTCCAAACAAAAGGTGATCAATTCTTAGAAAGAAAAGTGTTGAAGGCCAAGACAAATATGTACTGAGGTTGTAAGGACTCCAAGTAAATGCAAACAAAAAGAAAATGAATTCATAGATTAAGCTCCTACAAGATTTTAATAGAAAAGGGGGAGCGTTCTAGTGTCAAATGCACCAGAGTGTTTCAACGCTCTGTGTAAGCTTGGCAGGGAGCGCCAACACTCTAGTAGAAGAGGTAGGGGGGTGTTGGCCACTAAAAATTGAGAAAAACACCCAAAAATCCAAAAATTCAAGCAAACTCAGAAATTCAAAGTGTATGAGATGAGGTATAGAGCCAATCAACACATCTCTAAGAATCAGAGACATGGTATGAAAAAGGTCAAAGATGAGCAAAGGATAAAAGAAGATCTAGGAAACCAAAACTGAAAGCTTCGATCTCCTCAGTGGAGTTGCCAATTTCTATTACAGGAGAATCCTGCTGCGGAAAAGTGGATTCCCTCTTGGGATCTAGACTCCTAATACCAATATAGAAAGGGTGCTAACATTGGTCACTGGCATCCTTTTAAATCTAGTTAAACTAAAGTATAGAAAAGAGGAAGAAAGGAGTACCTTTTAAATGATGTTCGTCCTCACACAGTCCGAGCTAAGCTTTGATCCCTAAGATTCTTGATAAGTCCTGCAAACAAACAAAGACAGAACAAGCTTCCTATTCTACTAATATTAGCTTGAAACTAGATCTATTTAATAGAGACAAGTTTATATAGAACAAACACGACCTTGAAAGAAACAGGCCAAGCATATATGTATATTGATGAGAACAACAGAGAATGCTTATAGTTCTTTGATGAAGGTGAAACAACCTCTCCCATCTCTCCTTGACCAACCCTTTTCTCAAGTAATCCACACAAAATGATGATGCTTCAATGATAAATCTCCCTTATGAGATGATAAGTTTGATACCTTCAATGTCTCTCCCTTTCACCATGAAGAGGCCTCCTTATATAGGCTTGGAGAGGCCTAACCACTTAAGAGATTCTTGGGATAAGTTGAGGATTCTTCTCCTTTAGTTGTGGATCTTCCCTAATATCGAGTCTTGACCTCATATACGAATCCAACCAACTCTAGATATGAAGGGATTCTTCCCTGATTTCTCTCAACAATCCAAAAATTCTCTCGAAAAAGGCTAGAGCTCCCTCAGAATGGGGCACAGAGCATTGGAACGCTCCCCCAAAAGAGGTCACAAAGCGTTGGCACTCCCAGATAGTGTATAGGGGAGCGTTACCTTCCAAAATTGATTTTTTAGTGGTTGTTTCTATGGAAAAAGACTTGTACTCTCTGTCAAATGATTTCTCCTCTTCAAAACCAGTCTTTTGAGGTGTCTTTTGAGTGTTCTTGATAATGTGGTCCGAGACACGACATAGGAAAGATGATAAAATAATTTTTTGACACTTGTGGCCAAAATGCGACACTTGAGACATTGGTAATGACGACACTAGGCCATCATCCTAATGAGTAATTTTGATGTGTAATAGATTGCCCCCCAAAGTGCGAAGTCAGTATACGGGAACTGATGACTGAAGTACTTTGTAGACTTTTTCAAGCAAGGGTATGGACTCAAAGAACCTGGAAGAAGCTGCACACAACCATCAAACAAATATTATGACATGTTTCAAACCCAAGGCAGGCATACCTATGCTTGAGTGATAAAGACTTTCAAGGTATGGTCACTATAAAATACACAGCGGGTCCATAATTATATTGACAAAATGGTATAGCCACTGAAGATACAATGTGGATCTATACTCCTATGACCTGAACTGATCGTAGCCATGAAGAATACACAGTGGATCTACAAAACTACAAGACATAGCCAGGACCAATACAAAGTGGATCTATGTGATATTATATGTGTCAATGTTCAAAAGAAACTCTGTCGCAACCTGGGCAAAGTACATATAAGAGTGATGACTCAACCCAGGTTGTTCTTACCGATCCCAATGTAGTAAAAATCTAACCATGTGAATATATGTCCTGATGTCGAACATGGAAGAAACCACTTGATTACTGGTCAATGAGGTAAACCATTAACAAGCGCGAGGGAAATCACCATTGATGTCAATGATTCCGAAGGTACTTTAGTACACTCCAACGAATGTGAACGGATGAGATGAAGTAGAACATCCATGGAATCATCCGATCAGAGGTCAATGATGTAAACCCACTATCAGACATGAGGAGGCATGCCATTGAGGCATGTAGGTCCCGAGGTATTAACTAGTTTCTAAGTCTAGTTATCAGATAATATGTTGAAGTCAACAGGAATAGACTCGTCGAAGGAGGGTCTTGATGTATCCCCCATCAACGACACGAAACTGACACAAAGATGTAATTGGTGGATCAAAAAGAGCATGGACTGACACAGGTATTGAAAGAAGAAATTTTTTATGGTTGACTCTCCAGGCAGATACTTCCCTTGAACACTGAGGCACAACAACAGAAACACGACATGGACCAAAACATGATGATGCAATGAATATGGTGACTTTCGTCGGGTGACCCAAAGGAGTAAGAAAAATTACAGGATTATTTCAATGAAAAGGTTCAACGGATTAAAATGCATGCAAAGACAAAGTGTTTTGTTCAAGGGAGACTGTAAGGGTTACTTGTAATGTTCTCAAAAACTGCTTGGCTTGCTTCTTTCAATTTTTCCCCCATCCAGATAGACGAGTACCTCTTTTTAATTTAACGAGCTCGAGGAGGGTAACACATGCTCGATATAACTCACCTTCGATAAGTCCCTCTTCCTTTGTTTAACGAACTAGAAGAAGTAAGGGTTCGGTCCCGTATGGGCCCTTCAATGTATGATTGTTTGATGAGGCCAAAGAAGGTAAAATTGATGGTTTTTCATATTTAAAGAGTTTGAAAATGATTTAAAGACGGCTCCAGTGTTGTCCTTTTTCGTAATGTTAGTCTTGCGAGGCCAAAAAAGAGATAAATTATCACTCAAAAGATGCCCTTTCAAACCTTTTAACGAGTGGGAAAGGAAGCAAGATCACTCAACAATATTTTCACGTTTAGAGAATCTGAAAAGAGATTATAGACGAATCCAAGGGGTTCCTTTTTTGTGTATCCATGTGAGTTCGAAAAAGAGATAAAAGTTTACCTAGTGCGTTCTTATGTTTTTTGAGTTTGAGAATGAACTAAGACTATGCTCGTGAATGTGACAAGATGAAAAATGAACAAAACTTCTATGAAACCTGCCAGCAATGTCAAAACTGCATGCCAGCGTATTAACAAGGCCTCCAAAAAAATTTAAAAACCCAAAAATAATTATATCTTAGGAAATAATGAAATTTATAATAGTAAAATGGGGTAAAAATATCATTTTCCATTTCATTTGTGCAAAGATTTGTAGCAGTGGAGAATTTTTTCTTTGGGGGGTGAATCTTGCATTGTTCGGTCTTGGAGCTATGGTCAGCTATTTTCCTCGTCGTTTTGATCCGAATTATTTTTTGCACGAAATGAGATATGATAAATAAATGCACAGAGATATCACAGATATTCAATAATATAATAAAAATGTATCAGAGATGCAACCATAAACACAGATATATAGTAATACATGATTTCTATTAATGAAAGAAATGTACAGAGACTGTGAAAATATAGAGTGAAAGACTAGCTAGAATGGTGGCAGCTTATCTCTGAGAAGAGATGTGACGGCTACTCGCATTCACAAGAAGATGATTACAATGAGGCTCTGAAGGCCTTTTTACAATAATCAGGAATTCCAAAAGTCCTAGAAATCCAAAAACCTAACCCTAGGATATGAAGTGCCAAAAGTCATGTGGGCCCCATTTGGGTAAGTTAGTACATCAACTTCCTGGGGTCGTAACTTTTGCATACGATCTCTGTTTTAGGTGTATGATAGCTCGTTGGAAAGGTATCATTGAGGATATTCATTTTGGGGGCTCAATCATGCCTTTGGATATCATTGAGAACCTTGATATCGAAAAACCTTCATTTGGGCCCTCAAAATGGCCCCGTAAGTTAAAAACTGTTAAAAATAGTAAATTGCCAAATTTTCCAAAAAATTGTTTTGAGCCAGTCGAAAAAGGTGGGTGGCCCTCGATATCCACCTGGATCATGTTTGGACCAAGTTTGTTCTCTTCTTCCTCTCTTTAATTTGTATGGTTCAAATTTTGTTTTAAGGCAATAATTGGGTGCAAAATTCGATGCCCTGGGTTGTCTCAAGCGCCCAAAATGGCTCAACGCTCCTCTAGAATTAGTGGGGGAGTGATGCCCAATTTTGTAAGTTCCCATGCAAGCTGGTAAAGTCCGTGCCAATGCTCTGATGTAGTGGTGGAGAGGGAGATGCCCAAAAAAAAAAGAAATTATGCCCAAAATTGTCAGCGCTCTCTCAGAATGTTAAGGGAAGGATTGTCAGTTTTTAGAGCCCTCTGATGGCTATTGTAAGGGTGAGTTGGCGCTCTGATGTGAATGTAAAGGGGGTGTTGGCCTCATGGAAAGAGAAAAAAAAAATTAAGTTTTTTAATTGCCCAAAAATTGTCGAAAACAAGTGACTAATGATTTTTTTGGTTGTTGATGATTGTAGGTAACCTCGGCAAAAGTCATGATCAAGTGGAAAGAAAGATAACATGATCTCGAGGATGTGGCCACCTTGAAAAGTTCCTTATCAAGGGACTCATTGAGGAATTGCAGTCTCCTCAAGTTCTTCAAAATGCAAAAGATGAATAAAGAGATTCTTCTTCTCGAGTATATGATCGGGCTATGGAACGTTGCAAAACAAGGGTTCCAAATTGGAACACAGCTTCTTACCATCGAGTTGGAATATGTATACTTCTTGACCAACCTCTCAAAAAGAGGGCCCCCCATAGTTTTATCCAGATAGAGGGCACTTCCCATGCCTGCAGATGAGTACCTGGAAAACCATTGTGTCCTAGGAGCGAGACTAGTGGGAGGTAGAATCACAATCAAAGACAACAGGGATCTACCTCTTCGGTCCATTCTGTTTTACATTATGAGTATATTGGGAAGTACCAAATCGCACCTATTTTCAATATCATAGGTGGCCTATGGTTTACAGTGTCTAGAGCCAACATTGTTTAACTGGAGTGCAGGGTTCCTTAAGAATGTGAAGAAGCAGATTACGAGATGCAGAGAAGAGAAGAAAAAGCAGTTCAAGTATGGTTCATTCTTGGTTTTGTTCTTCTTAGAATGCATTCCTTAGATGAAACCTCAGATTGTGTTAGTAGTATGACCAGTGGGATAACCACGTATGGAGCGATGGACTAGCTTGTCTCTGAGATTACAATTAAAGATAGAGTTCAGGTTCACTGGTGACTTCTTCACTTGGCTGGGACGCCAATTGATTGTGATAGAATACTTCCCATACACCGGAGTGGATTTACGGGGAAGCATGGACCTTGTCCTTCTATATGGGGTGGACTAGGATGGGTCAGGTAAGAAACCAAAAATGATCTTGTCAAGTGTTTTTTAGATTTTAAAACTTATATTATTTTTTTGGGTACATAGAAGAGTTTCTAATGGATGTATCGTTTCATCATGTAGATAGGGGAGAAACACGTCCGATAGAAATACCGACATTGTGGTGTCTCGGGGATGCTCAGATAGCAGTAGTGGTAGGGGGTCTGCAAGAGCTGGAGACAAGCCTCCATGGTCTTACGACGGGTATCCCTCCTCTTGAGAGGGAGGACATACCATTTCACTTGCAGAGACACACAATGGGAGTCCCTAAGAGTATGGACTCTTTAATGAGATGAGTAGCCCATGCGGTGTTGTGCTACTTAGAGCACAATGTGATGCGAGAGGATTAGGACCTCACTGATATTTTTTTGTATAGTCTTGATGATGATGTTATGGGAACAAGGACCAACATTTTTCCCTTCTATATACTTGTTGATGTAATCAAACATTTTATGTCACGCCATATATATATACGCATACAAGTTTTTACAGTGCCTAAATGTTGTTTTAAATGTGATGTGTTTTAATTTACATGTGATTTATGATTTATTTCCTTTATGAAACCTTATCTATGTGCGAGATACCGATCCATGATGTAATTGGATAACGAATTCAAAATGGTATTGAGTTCTCTGGGTATGTGTCTGTATTCGATAAAATCAAACATTCGTTCAAGATGAAGAAATCATAAGTGGAGACGTAGTAGGATAGGATTGTGAATAATGTAGATTCGATTAAGTTGATAGACCATGAGTTGAGAGTCTAGGTTAACGATCATATGAGAAACACCTAGGGAGGAGGCTTCGGTTAAAAGTCCGATGACAATATGATATTCTGCCATGTTTTTAGTTATCGATCTTAAGCAAATACCTCCTGAACTCACCAACTCATTAGAGTGGTAAACAACCCAAGCTGCAGAAGCAACGTTTTGGGTGTGTCAACTAGAGCCATCCACAAGCTCGACAAAGATAGGAAATGAAGATGTCATCTGTGCATGAAAACATAAGACACAGTATAAGAGGCTAAGGAAAAAACTCGAGCACACAAAATAAAAGACACAACAAACTAAAATACAATAGTGTACAAAGAACACATGGTAGATGTTCTATCCATAGTACTTCTTAAGGTAAATCTTGTTTTGGGGCTCACCCAGGGAGATTCCATCGTAGTCTACTAGCTCATAGGTGCCTCTATGTAAAATGTGTTTCATGATGTAAGGACCATGCTATATAGGTTATAACTTACTTGTCCCTAAGTTATCATGAACCTGGTCATAAATGAGGACTAGGTATCCTTCTGCAAAAGCATGAGGGTGGATGGATTTGTCGTATTGATTCTTGATTCACTTTTGATACGTCTTGTTAATGAGAGAGGCATCACGATGTGTTTCATCCAAACTGGTCAGGTGTAAGAATCATTCTTCTTTGGCAGAAGTATGAGGCAAGATTTCTACTTTGAGTTTAAATGAGGGAATTTCACACTCGATCGGTAAAAAAGCTTCTATTCCATATACTAGCTGGAAAGGAGTGAATCCAGTGGCAATTTTTAGTGAAGTACAATAAGCCCAGAGAGCGGAGAAAAGTTGTATATGCCAAGATGTCTTATTTTTCCCTACCATACGTTGAATCATAGTTTTAAGGACCTTGTTGATGACTTCAACTTGTCCATTTTCTTGAGGATAGTATAGGGATGAGTTCTCATGGTGAAAACCCAGTTTGGCATGTAACTCACTCATCATCTGGTTTTGAAAGTGTGAACCATGATCAGTGAAAATGGCTTGTGGAAAACCAAAGTGAGTGATGATGTAATTGAATAAGAAAAGAGCTACAGTATGACCATCATTTAGAAAGGTAGGCATAGCCTCAACCCATTTTGTGAATTAATCGATGACAACAATGATGTAACTGTGCCCCCCAGCTGAGGTAGGCTTACACTGCATGGAATCAATGCCCCATTTGACAAAGGGGCCAATGGAAATAATGGGATGTAGCAGAGCAGGGTGGGTGCATGTTGTTTTGTGAAAAAATTGGTAGGGTGGGCATTTTTGACAGCCTCAATACAATCTTTGAAAACAGAGGGCCAAAAGTAGTCGGCACGTAATATTTTCTTAGCTGTAGCCATTCCATAAATATGACCGCCACAGGCTCCAATGTGACAATCATTAAGAATGCATTCATCCTCTTCATGATTCAAACATCGTCGTAGGATAGTATCAATACCATGACGATACAAAGTGTCACCGACGATAAGGTAATGATGAGAATGATGTCGGATATGACGGCGCTCTTCATAAGAGATATCGGGCTGAAAACATTGGGTCTGGAGATAAAGAAGGATATCTCCATACCAAGGGTCGTACATGCTGATGAGGAACAAAGTCTCATCCGGGAGAGAATCTTTGGGCTCAGTATCTTCATCAACATGGGGAATGTTGCAGATAAGCTCCACAAACACCAAAGATTTTTTAGCTTTGGACTTAACAAATTCGAGAATGAACTCTTGAAGGATGACAATCCATTTAGAATATTTGCCCCCAAGAAATTGAAGTTTCAAAATGTGATACATGGGGTTAGAGTCCGCGATAACTGTGGTGGTGTGTATCAAAATGTAATGATGAAATCTTTGGACAGCTATGACAGCTTCCAGAGCCAACTTTTCAACATGTGAATATCGGAGCTCGGGACTAGATAGACTTTTTCTCAAATAATATATCATGTGTTCCTCATTGATAGGGTCCTCTTGAACTAACACCAAAGAAATAGTGGAAGTAGAGGTTGCTAAGTAAAGGATATAGTCCTGCATATAATTTGGAGGATGCAACAGTGGTTCATTGGTCAATGCATGCTTAAGAGCAACAAAAGATCGTTGAGCAGTGTCATCCTAGATGAAAGGGGTGTCTTTCTACAACAATCACATAAATCCTTTGGTAATCTCAGCGTAGTTACAAATGAACCGACGAAGAAAGTTTTCTTTCCCCTGCAAACTTTGGAGTTGTGTCAAATTATTAGGTGGAGATAAAGCAAGGATAGCCTTGATTTTTAAGGGATCCACCTTAATCCCATCCTTGGAAACAACAAAGCCAAGGAGTCAACCTAATTCAATAGCAAAGATAAATTTATGTGGGTTCAAATGAATGTGGTAGAACCGACATCGAATAAAAATAGCCCGTAGATGACCAAAATGGTCTGATCGACGTGATGAATGGGTCGGTAAATCGTCGAGGTAAGGTTCTGCAATATGTTTGATATCATGGAAAACACATGACATGGCTCACTGGAATGTGGCACCAACAGTTTTGAGGCCAATGGTATTTTCCGATAGGAAAAAGTTCCCCACGGGCAGAAGAAGGTTGACTTATGCTGATCAACAGGTAAAATGTCGATCTGGTTGTACCCTGAGAAACCATCCATGAAAGATAAAATCATGCTACTTGCGCAATTATCAATGATCTGGTCAATGAAGGGCGTAGGGTATTTGTCTTTTAGACAAGCCTTATTTAGGTCCCTATAATCAATGAAGACACGAATGGTCCCTTGATTCGTAGTAACCAGAACAATGTTTGAAACCCATTCTGTCAAAGGGACAGGATAGATGAAGCCATATTTCAATAATTTCTCAACTTCTTCCTTAATAGTCACAGTCTTCTTAGGATGGACTGGGCAAAGTTTCTGTCAAACAGGTTTTACACCTGGGTAGGTTTTAATCTCATGCACAATGATCAAAGGATCTATCTCTGGCATTTCCTCATAGCTCCAAGCGAAGACATCACATAATTCTTTAAATAAAGAGGTATAAGAAACCACTTCCTCAGGCGAACAATTAACACTAAGATTAATATTTTTCATGACACATTCCTTGATTGAAATGTCAATAATGACTGTAGAGGTAATGTTTCCTAAATTCCCTTCAGAAATAGTATCTTGTGTAAGTATGGGTGATTGTGGAAAGTCGACAACATCGGGGGGAGGGGGGAGATAGAGTGTATATCTTCCTATATTTCTTCAAGAGGTGGAAGAAAAGAGGATCGATGATGGTTATCATCCCAAGGTACATCGTCAATGCTAAGAATTTCCATGATAGATTCGTCGGATGGAAATATTTGAGAAATGTAGTCAAAAGTAGACGTCAAGAAATTTAACCAAGATGGCATCGAGTAGGTGTCGGGTGCTAAGAGATGTTGGTCATATGAAGAGGGAGAGGTTGATTGAATAGAAATGTATGAAGCCTCGAGTGGACTAAGTGGTATGGTGTCACCTAGCACATTGAATTCTAGAGGGCTAGGTACAATCTAGGGATCAGATGATTCCAAAGACTGATAATTCGTAGTCAAAATCATACTGACCATGGCAATATGATGCATTGTAGGAGGAAGTGGTGCAGGGAAGGTACCCATGAGGGTGGAATTTTTTAACAAGCCTACACTATAACTTTCATACATTATCTTATGATCTCCCAAGAATGGAATATTGATGGTAGCGGGAGCACGACGTCAGGTGTACAGAAATCTAACTGATTGATAGTGACAATTTTTCCCTGGTGAGGAAATTGTACACATCAAAACATCGACGAGGAAATGATCATCATAGCATAAAACCAACTTCTTCCAAGTAACAAGTTGTAATTGAGGGGAGCATCGACCACCTTGACGTCAACGGTGACGGTTTTGCCACCCAACTGGACGGACAGGGACTGCAAGAGTCCATGGGGATGAAAACCTCGCCCATCAAATGCACACAACATCATTGCGGATTTGTTAAGTGTGGGTGATTTTAAACCTTTACAACATGCTAAAGACATGACACAAGTAGAGGCTCCCTCATCTAATATGGTACGGTGAATTTGTTTATTGTGAACAACAACATCAATTTGGAAATCAAGTTGGTGGGAGAGTCGAGACATAAATTTGTCTAGGTTAAACATGATATTTTTGGATGACTCATGATCAAAAGCACCGATATCATCCAAGAGAGTTCTACGTTGACTGGGGCAGTGCTGTAGAACTTCTAACGCATACATAACACATTGTGCTTGAGCCAAATCTTCAACAATGTTGTAGTTCTAGGCAGCATGTGAACTAGGATTAAAGGTAGATTTATGAATAGTGCTATAACGTCAAATTTTGGAATATCGAAAGGTAATTTAGCAGGGATGACTGGCCAAAAAGAATAATGCAATATGGGATCATTGGTTAACCGAGACAAGTCTAGGAGATCCAGAGTCATGAGAAATGGTAGTTGTCGGTTAATGTGAGGATGATACTGGTGTGGCATGGGGACACCAGTAGGACCATAAATTGGGTTAGGTGGATAATTATATCCAGTAGGTCCTCCTTACATTCTGTTGTTGATGACCAGTATAACTAGGATTCGATGATGGTTGAGAAACATGTGCATATGGAGGATAACTTGATGGGTTCTAAGGATTATAAGTCGGTTGTTGGGTTTTCCCATAAGGAGGATATACATTTTTTCCATAAGGAGGATAATGTTGTTGTTGTCCTTGAGGATGTTGCACCCTAGGGAATAGCAGATTTCCCAGAAAAGGAATGTGCCAAGGATTTGGTGTCACATTCTGTCCATATGAAAGGTTAGGGATTCCAGTCTGAGATTGCCCCCCAAGCTGAGATTGTTTCCCCATTTGAGTTTGAATCCCAAATGGAGGTTTCCCCCAAGCATGAGGTTGAGTGTCTAGAGGGATCTGGAAACCAGAAAATGAATGATCGGATACTCCAACTGGATTAGAGCCACCAAGACTAGTTCCTCTAAACAAATATGTAGGGATAGAACCTCCAGGTGTAACCTGGGTAGTGTTGGTAATGGAAGGATTCAAATCTATGTACCCATGTGGAATTGACAGATTTGGTCTAAGTGGTGTTCCAATCGAAGCCTGGGATGGTATCACATTTACGGTGTGGATTGTAGCAACATGCGGGACCATAGTGGAATGGACCATCTGGATACTAGGGCTCAAGTGAGAACCAATCAACAATTGGTCTGAAACAGTGATAACATTACTAGTCATACCAGTAAAGTGATTTAAAGGTACCGTATAACTAACATATGTCTTGGGAACTTGTGATTCCATGGGTCGATTGAGACTCACTCCTAGGTTATCGTATAGATCATAGACTGTCAAAGGGACAGAACCAAAACCAGAGGTTCCAACAGTATGATTCGGGTTCCTAAATGATTCACTTTGGAAAAAGGGATCCTCTACTCCAGATCCCGTGTGAGGTCTGGTAGGTACCTCAGTCTCTTCAATAACAACAACCTCTCCAGATGATTTCACCTGCAATAGATGCGGTTCTCGCCAATACTCAAAGCTGGGTTGATTCGAAAAGCTTCCAAAGAATTGCAAACAATTCATAACCGTTCTAGAGAGTGTGTGCTTCCAACCTCAGAGCCTAGTTTGTTATGAGCCTCAGGAGGGCCTTCTGAAGAGTTGGGAAGCAAAGGTAGATAACCCTCAGGATCTTCTAGGGGTAACCCTTTCATCCTACGTGAATGACGAAGGCCAATGTTTCTTGAGATAAGTAACGAACAAAAAAAGAAATATGTGGCCGACTAAAGAAAAAAAAATAACATACACTAAAAATCTAGGAATCAAACCAAGAAAACAAAACCTTCTATCGATGATTGTACTAGTTGGTGATGAAATACAATGTCGTGTGATCAAGTCAATAAGGGGCTAGGATATAAGCAGGTGGAACAGTTACGATGGCGACCTACTTAATGAACTTATGCCTTGGTGCAAGCTTCCATCAGTAATTGTGGATTTACCCTCCAAGGAGCCCAAGTGAGTTTGAACAATGTCTATTCCAAGTACAGCGAAACTTCCCTTAACTGTCACCTTGTGTAAGAACCTAAATATTATGGCTACTAAGGACACCGACTCGCCATCATACCCTAGGCGGGTACAGTCGAAAGTCGAGTTCGAACGTATGAGTAGGATAACAAGTCCGAAATCCTTCGAGAGAACTTAGGACAAGTGGACCAGTAGAACTCCAGAGGACCCCAAACGGATTCTAAATTCACGAAGCACTGGGACCAAATGAAAATATTTGAACCTCAAGAAGAACCCCCGATATACGATATGACTACTATGAATGGTTGAACCACAAAGGGATAATATCTGTAACTCTCTGGAACGCGACCTCGTGCGTAACCCCTATGTGAGAGGGGGATCCTAGAAAGCCTATATGACAATTGGATGTGTTCTCCCTATCACAAGATGCTAATGTTTGTTTTGAATAATTTGTAGAGTTGTACTCACAGCCTAATCCAAAATGCTAATCCTAGTCTAATTTTGGTGGAAGATTCTAACAAAAAAGTTCTAGATCAATTTTAAGTAGCGTTAATTTTGTAGATTTTATTTACTCAGGGGTGTATGAAAGTGAAACTTGATGTTATAATGACTCAATTCCCAAAAAATGCATAAGAAATGATAAACAGTCTTTTCTTTCAATGAATGCTTATTTAAGGGAAGGAGAAAAATGTTATTTTCACTATCAAACACTAAGATGCAATATCCTCAATCAATTGTTTCTCAATCAAATCCAATATAATGCTAAACATTATATAGAATTTTGTTCTAATATCCAAAAACAATCATAAAAATGTATCCTTTTTCTTTATGTGCGAATGATAATCAATCTGATGTAAAGATTCTTATGTCGTTCAAACTTTAATATCAACGAGATTTAGACAATCAGAAGAAAACTTCACAAAAACAAAAATGCACTCTCATCGTGATTAAGCAAGAAAGACAAAGATAACGAAACTTGCAAAAAGAAAACCAAAAACTCAAAACGAAGGAAAAAGGCTTGGACAAGACGACTTCAAAGATCAAATGGAAAGGTGCATAGACCTTTTAATTTCCTTACAAAATATTTCACCCAGTCAGATAAATGAGAGGAAAACAATAAGTTGACTCTAAATCATCAAAGACAAAGAGTGGCTTCAAGGTAAGGAAAAAATATCAAAATTCCAAACAAAAGGTGATCAATTCTCAGAAAGAAAAGTGTTGAAGGACAAGACAAAGATGTACTGAGGTTGTAAGGAATCTGAGTAAGTGCAAACAACAAGAAAATGAATTCAGAGATTAAGCTCCTATAATATTTTAACAGAAAAGGGGGGGTGCTCTGGTGTCAAAGGCACCAAAGTGTTGCAATGCTCTGTGTAAGCTTGGTAGGGAGTGCCATTGCTCTAGTAGAGTAGGTAGAGGGGCGTTGGCCACTAAAAATTTAGAAAAATACCCAAAAATCTAAAAATTCAAGAAAACTCAGAAATTCAAAGTGTATGAGATGATGTACAGAGCCAATCAACACATCTCTAAGAATCAGAGACACAGTATGAAAAATTTCAAAGATGAGCAAAGGCTAAAACAAGATCTAGGAAACCAAAACTGAAAGCTTCGATCTCCCCAGTGGAGTCGCCAATTTTTGTTACAGGAGAATCCCCCTGCGAACAAGTGGATTCCCTCTTGGGCTCTAGACTCCTAAGACCAATATAGAAAGGGTGCTAAAGTTGGTCATTGACATCCTTTTAAATCTAGTTAAACTAAAGTATAGATAAGAGGAAGAAAGGAGTACCTTTTAAATGATGTTCGTCCTCGCACATTCCGAGTTGAGCTTTGATCCCTAAGCTCCTTGATAAGTCCTGCAAACAAACAAAGATAGAACAAACTTCCTATTCTACTAAGATTAGCTTGAAACCAAATCTATCTAATAGAGACAAGTTTATGTAGAACAAACACAATCTTGAAAGAAACAGGCCAAGCACATATGTATATTGATGAGAACAAAAAATAATGCTTACAGTCCTTTGATGAATGTGCAACAACCTCTCCCAGCTCTCCTTTTCCAACCCTTTGCTCAAGTAATCCACACAAAATGATGATGCTTCAATGATAAATATCCCTTTTGAGATCATAAGTTTGATACCTTCAATGTCTCTCCCTTTCACCGTGAAGAGGCCTCCTTATATAGGCTTGGAGAATCCTAACCACTTAAGAAATTCTTGGGATAAGTTGAGTATTCTTCTCCTTTAGTTGTGGATCTTCCCTAATATCGAGGCTTGACCTCAGATTTGAATCCAACCAACTCCAGATATGAAGGTATTCTTCCCTGATTTCTCTCAACAATCCAAAAATTCACTCAAAAAATTCCAGCACTCCCTCAGAATGGGGCACAGAGTATTGGAATGCTCCCCCAAAAGAGGCCACAGAGTGTTGGCACTCCCTGACAGTGTATAGGGGAGAGTTTCCTTCCAAAATTTATTTTTTAGTGGTTATTTCTATTGAAAAAGACTTGTACTCTCTATCAAATGATTTCTCCTCTTCAAAACCAGTCTTTTGAGGTGTCTTTTGAGTTTTCTTGATAATGTCATCCTAGACACAACATAGGCAAGATGACAATATGATTTTGTGACACTTGTGGCCAAAATGAAACACTTGTGACATTGGTAATGATGACACTAGGCCATCATCCTAATGAGTAATTTTGATGTGTAACAGCCACACCAGGAGGAGTACCTCAAAGAAGGACCAACATTGATCCAAGAGACATTCAATGGAAGATTCCTCTGGTGAGGATACTGACAACTCCAAGGAATCTTCTAGTGGAAAAAAAAGTTCCCATTCTCAGACAAGAGGAAAGAAGAGGAAACATTCCAAGAATCGTGACCATGAATACTTGAAGAAATCCAAACCACCCACCTTCGATGGAGAGATTAAGAAGTGGGAAGATACAAAATTTTGGTTACTCGGCTTGAAGAAGTACTTCAAAGTTCATGACTACTCTAAAAAATTAAAGGCTCAGATAGCCATTTTCAACCTGAATGGGAAAGATTCTATTTGGTGGGAATACCTTAGGAATTTGAAAGGAGTCCATGAGAAGGACTTGTCGTGGAAACAATTTGAGAAATACTTTACCGGTCAGAAAAGTACTTTGATCGGAAGACCAAGGAGTTCTATGAACTCAAGTTGGGACAACTCACCATAGATGAGTATATCAACAAATTTCTTGAGTTGATGAGGTATGTGCCCTACATAAAAGATGAAAAGGTAAATATGCAATGATTTATTAGTGGCTTACCTCAATCCTACTGGGAAATAATTGAATTTGATGAGCCAAAGTCCTTAGAAGATACTATTCTAAAAGAAAGGTATTACTATGGGCAATTCAAGAGCAAAACAGAACCCCTTGAAGACTGGAAGAAGAAAAACAATTCAGAATTCAAGTAGAATGGGTTTAAACTGTCAAAATTTAAGAACCCTAGTAAGATCTCTAGGATGATCCTTCCTTCTAGAAGTGTGTATCAAAAAAAAATTCCATTCTAGAGTGGAAACAAACCATTCAAATCGGCTCCAAGTAAGATAACACGAAGAGAGAAACCTTGAAATGTTGGGGTTGTGGAGAGGAAAATCTGTTGAGGGACTTTCCACATAGGAAAAAAAACCCTAGGATGGTCTACAACATCCAAGAGGCTACCACAGTCAATGATGTGGCTAGGAGCCTGCCACAAATTTATGCATCCTTGGATAATAAACAAGATGACCACCAAGATTCAGTGGTGGAGATGGAAGGTATGATTTCCAACCAAGGATGATTTTAGGGGATAAACTTCCAAGGTTTTTCAAAAAACAATATTCTCTATTCTAAAAATTATTCACCCAAATTCTATAGGATAAAATTATTTTACCTTAAAAATCTCCAAAATTTTATACAAACTATATAAAATCCTTAGAAATTTGAATATTTTTACAAAAATGTCACCAAACATTTTATAGTTGGCATATGAAGTATTAGTAATATTCGCCAAGGTTTCTACATTTTAAAATAAATTTCCATTCTTAAACTCATCCATGTTTCCAACCATCTTGTTTCCATTTTAATTGGCCTTGGTTCTAATTTGAGTTA
>ML783628.1:37826-58770 GCA_009831015.1 Picea engelmannii | reverse complement strand
TTCGCCAAGGTTTCTACATTTTAAAATAAATTTCCATTCTTAAACTCATCCATGTTTCCAACCATCTTGTTTCCATTTTAATTGGCCTTGGTTCTAATTTGAGTTATGTTGCCCCTCAAATTGTTGAGAAATGTAAATTGCAACTATTTAAACATGTTAAATTATGGCTGGTACAACTAGCCACTAGAACCAAAAGAAAAGTAACATAGGTCATACCAGCATGCCAATTTGTCATGAGTGGTTACCCACCCAAGATAACCTAAACATACTTCCCCTAGGTGACTTGTTGATTGGCATGGACTAGTTTGTTGCCCATAAAACCAAGTTGGACTATTAAAGTAAAACTTTGTAGTATAAAAGTGAAGAAGGAAGGAGGGTAACCCTACAAGGGATTCAAAATCTCGTCTTAGCAAGACAAATATCAGCCCTCCAAGTGAAGAAGTATTGCAGAAAGGGATGTCCCTTGTATGCAATCCAAGTACTGAACTTTGTTGACGATGAAAAACCTAGACTAGAGAATCATCCCATATTAAGAGAGTATAAAGATGTGTTCCCAGAAGAGGTATTGGGTCTACCTCCAAGAAGGGATATTGAATTTTCAATAGAACTTGTGCCAGGAGTAATGCCAATGTCTAGAACACTAGATAGAATGAGTACACCAGAGCTAGTTGAACTCAAAATCTAGTTGAAGGAGATTTGGGACAAAGGCTACATACAACCTAGTGTGTCTCCATGGGGAGCACCAGCCTTGTTTGTGAAAAAGAAATATGGCACACTCAGACTGTGAATTTATTATAGACAACTCAATAACATGACCATCAAGAATAAGTATCTTTTGCCAAGGATTGATGACCTGTTTGACCAATTCAGGCATGCTACCATCTTCTCCAAGATTGACTTGAGGTCTAGATACCATCAAGTTCAAATTAAAGATGAAGATATCCACAAGAAAACCATTAGGACAAGATATGGTCACTATGAGTTTGTGGTGGTGCCATTTGGGCTTACCAATGCACCAATAACTTTTATGTGCTTAATGAATAATGTATTCATAAAGTTCTTGGATAAGTTTGTATTGTTTTTCATTGATGATATCCTAATCTATTCCAAGAATAGAGAATACCATGAAGAAAATATCAAGCTAGTACTCCAGGTACTAAGAGCACATCATCTCTATGATAAGCTCAGTAAGTGTGACTTTTTCCAAAAATAAGTCCACTACCTAGGCCATGTTATTTCTAAGGAAGGAGTGGTAGTTGATCCTCACAAGATTAAAGACATCATGGATTGGCCTACCCCAAAGGATGTATCTAATATCAAATCATTTATGGGTCTGACAGGATACTATAGGATATTCATAAAAGGATTCTCCAAGATTGGTTTCCTAATCACCTCCCTTCCGAAAAGAGGGTTAAATTCATTTGGACATCAGAATGTGAAGACATATTTCAAGAGATGAAATACCTTCTGAACAATGTGGCTGCATTGAAGATCACATATACAAACAAAGATTTAATTGTGTGTATAGATCCCTACAAGGAAGGGCTCGAAGGAGTCCTTATGAAAGAAGGACACGTTATTTTCTACGAGTCCAAAAAATTCAATGAGTATGAAGTCAATTATGTGACCCATGATATGGAATTGGATGCCAGTGTGCATGATTTAACAATGTGGAGGAATTACCTCCTAGCTAGGATATTTGTACTAATGACAGACCATAGTGGATTGAGGTGTTTGTTTGACCAACCAAAACTCAATGTGAGACAAGCTAGGTGGATGGCTCTCCTTAGTGAGTTTGATTTTAAAATCAAACATATCAAAGAAAATGAGATTAGGGTGGTTGATGACCTTAGTAGAAGTACGAAAGTAGTCCACTTGACAGTTGTAAGCGCCAGTGAATCAGACATCAGAGAGAGGGTCAAAACTACACAAGAGACAGATGCATTTTTCAATACCATGACATCATACCTAAAGCAAGATCCCACATGGATAAAGTATGAAGGTTATCAGATGCTTAATGATGACTTGTTGACTTACAAGGGAAGATTATATATTCCAAATTGTGATGACTTGAAGAGTTTCATAATGGATGAACTACACAAAATACCTTGTGTTGGTCATTGTAACACCCTATTTCGTCAAATCTGTAAATATAACTATATTGGCCAAGGAACTATGGAAAACCTAAAAGTGTGAATGTTTGATTTGATGGACCTTTGTATAAAAGGTTGATGAATGTAAATTCTGTTATTTTAATAGAAAATGGTTATGTGTTGCATGACTAGTGAAAGAGGGGATGTGCTAAGAGAAAACCACGAATGCTATGAAAGGTGGTGGAGGGGACCTAGAATGGTTGTGTTAACCTCCACCAAACCAGTACCATGCTAGAATTAATTGCTCATATCAAAACAACCCTTTGACCGAGGAATGATGTAATATCCCTAGGTTGAACCCAATTGTAATGTAAATGAAAATGTACTTAAGCTGGTGAGTTGTTTGATATCATTTTGTATTCACATTTAATGAAATAGTATGCGCATGTACTGCACAGTAAAATGAGGAAGTTTTCACATTCCAAGATATCGCGCGCAACAACATAAGTGCGCATGATTTTGAGGCCACATATCCTTTTTTGTATATGCTTCACTTTATAGGCTGGTGAGCCAGATATTATAAGCTAGGATGCTTATGTTTTGATTAGGCTAGAGAGCCTAGATGTTAAAGGCCAGTGTGCCTATTTTTGTATGTCTCATAATTAATATAAAATACATCGTTGCGCGTAGACCGACCACGATAAAAGATATGGGGGACTAAAATCCACTGGTTAGGGAAAGGGAGGGGCCTAAAAGTTAAGGAAAAGGGCTAAGCTAGGGAGCTTAAGTAAAAA
Source organism: Picea engelmannii (assembly GCA_009831015.1). NCBI lineage: Eukaryota > Viridiplantae > Streptophyta > Pinopsida > Pinales > Pinaceae > Picea > Picea engelmannii. The sequence continues at coordinate 55,883 of ML783628.1, read as the reverse complement.
AGGAATATTATATTAATATTTTTTAAATCATAAAGTATGGATAATTATTTTATCCTAAGTTATAACATTGGGGACAAGTAGGCCAAAGTAGCTCCCAACATGACAAGTGTCAAGTTGGGGACATGCATACATATTGTTGGGACTTAGTTCATTTTCCCATTTTTTTCATCATTCTCCCCATCATTCCTTCCATCATTCAGTCATCCAGTCAATCATCCATGAGCATGTACACACCCATTGATCTATCCTCTATATCTTCATGACTGTACCTGAACCTGTATCCATAGCCATTTTGTGTTGGTGTATCTGGTTAGCTTGGGAGATGGACTGAAGAAGCAGGTTGTCAGGCCCATGAGAAATTATTTGGGTGAGAGAATTATTGGGAATTGATTTCATGAAGGTGCTAAACTGCAGCTACAGTGCTCTAATACTTCCTTTTCGGCCTGTTGTTGAAGCCCGTAAAGGAAGTGGGGAAGCCGAAGGACTGTTGAGGAGAGAAGGGGCACACTTCCTGGGTGGGGCAAGAATGTGGGGAATGAGAGACTGTAGGTTGTTAGTTTGAGTTGGCACTTGAGACATAGTCTTTCCTGTTGTCTATGAGCCTTTAGCCTGGTTAGGAATCCCTTTACCCGAGTGGAGTTTAGTCCCATCTCGGGGGTGACTCACTATTGAGAGTGATGAATAGTGTGGTCTAAGGATGGAATGTTCATGGAAGGTCTGCACGCACTTGGTGACATTATTACCAAGATAAGTGCCAATTGTGTGATAAATTTACATGCTGCATTATTATTTACGTGCTTATTTTTATGGGTTATCATATGTGCGGTTATAACTGTGTTTATTTTTATGGGTATTTCCTGTATATGATGCATGTATATGTTTATTGTTATTTAAGTGTGAATCCATGTATTTACAGATGTATTTGTATGCTTACGTTTTATATATAATGCTTCCACAAGTTCTATGTGTGTATATTTTAATATCATGCAGTTTGAAAAATTTATGTGGCATAGCTCAGTTGGATACTGGGTATGTTACAGTATCTTCTGCAGAGAGAACATAAGATTTCTATGGCGTAGCATGGCTCGGCATGGATGGTCGGGGACTTTACATCATGGTATCAGATCTTCAGTTTTCAACACTAAGCCTAGATGGGCCGAGAAAGATGAGTTGAAGTGAAATGTCACAGAGGATTTATTTTGAAGTCGCCAAATTTCAATTTGTAGAGCGTCCATGGTAAAAAGTAACAACAACTGGGCGGAATTGGGGAAAATCCCCTATTTTGTTGTTAAATTCATGAGAAAATGGAGAAATTTGGCCCAAGTGGTGAGATATTATTGTTTTAATATATGTTCTAGAAAATTTAGACCTGGAATTGGTCGAGTTTGAAGTCACAGTAAAGCCATGATAGTTGGAACGAGTTTTACAATTTAAATTCTCAATTCATGAATTGATTTTGGGTAAATTCATTCTAGAAATGTCAACCCACAATGATTTGTTGTTGCATAAGTTGAATTGGTGTTATCTGGGTGAAATTGAACGAATTCCATAGTTGCAAAATGTCTATGGTAAATTGGGGAAAAAGTTAAGCAAAAGCCCCAATTTTTGCAGCGGAATTCATGAGTAATGGATGTGCATAAAAATGAATGTGCACAGGTGTCCGCACTAAAAATGCATTATGCGCAGTGAAAATATTGTGATAGGTAAAATTCAGCACTACGCATCAATATATTGGCATGTTGGTGCGCGCGCTAAATTTTGGTGTCGTGTTGAAAAGTGTTAATGTGCTGGTGTGCAGGAGTGCACGCTACATTCATGAGTGCACACTACATTCAATATTGCACAGTGTGCACACACATAATAATGACACGCGTGGTGTGCGCAGTGTTGGCAGGGCACAAAGAAACTTTGTTGGTGTGAGCACAATGTGGGTATATGTTGTCGCGCGACAGTTTAGTTAGTGGTGCACGCAGAGTTTTGGTCTGCAGTGGAGACATACTAAACTCTGGCATGGTGCAACACGTAGAGTATAATGCACATGGAATATCAGTGTGCGATACCAAAACTGGGCGTGGTGGATATTGGCACATGACACAAAAGTGTGCGCAGTTATTGGCACGACAAAGAAGTGATGCACAGTGGTTATAAGTCCGCGAAGCACGATTTACCTTGTGGTGTTTCTGCACATGGTGAATATAGGTTTACAGGTTGAAATTTGTGCACACAAATTTTCTTGAAGGGTGAACAACAACATAAATCCAGGGTTTTCTAACAGTGTAAACCGTTCATCAAACAAAGCTTTTATGAGAAAGTTACACCACAAATAGTGAAGGGTAAATTTTAAGACCCAACTAACTTCAAAGAGCCATAACGTTTTTCTTCGGAATCAGATTAAGGCATAGGAGAAGTCAATGGAAATATATTGAGCCATAGAAGACAGTCCCAGAGTTTAATAAATTTTCTGGGCATGTTAAAAATGTTTCATATGGAAAATAAGGCACCTGTAGAATTCCAGACCAAAAACACAAATTGGCCTAGAACATCACTAGGCTGTAACTAGCAGCGAAGAACCCAAAAAGAGTTGAAACTTGGACAAAGTGTCCATAATATGCATATGAGGAAACCCAATTGATCTCATATGAAACCTATACTGGATTATGTGCGAAATTGCATAATTACAGCACAGAGTTGTGCCAAGTTGAAAAATGAACAGGAAAATTAATGGACAATTTTAAAATAGCCATAACTTTCTGCTCAAGACTTTGAATTGAGCATGGGAGAAGGATTTGGAAAGGTCTTGGATAGCGGAATATAAATATCCACCCAAAATATTTATTTGGGCATTCAATTTTTCATGAAATCATAAGAAAAAGTTTTGATATATTATTGAACCAGAATGGTTCATATTTTCATGAAATTGTTGAAACAGTTATCCTGACAAAGTTTTATTAGCTGCACATTTTGCAGAGTTAAAAACAACTAGATCAGATCAACAACATCACAGATTCCATAGTAATGGAAGAGGCATAAGGGACTTACAGTCAAGAGGAGGATATCAGAGGGATGGATGTCGATTTGGGCATTGAAGGAACAAACTCCAATGGACATGGAGAAGGAAGGGATGAAAACATGAATATGGAAGAGACCATTAAAAATTTGCAGAAGGATGTCCAAAGCCATAAGGATGATAATGAAAGGATTATGAAAGGTAAGTAGCAGCAGGATGACTTCAACATGAAGTTATTGCAGAGCTTGAACAGAGTAGAAAATAAATTAGATAAGGAAAGTGGCTCAAGCATAGGTCTCCTGATGAGAAAAGAAGAACCAAAAGTGTTAGCAGACATCACCACCACTCCCCAAGGAATTCCAATAAGAGATCACACAGCATCTCAAGTCCATCCCATGTAAGGAAGCATAAAGGGTGTGGGGTGGATGAGCTACGAGGAGAAATGAACAAAATCAAACCTCCTACATTTGATGGTGAGCACAAGAAGGATGAAGATGCAAAAACATGGTTGTTGGGCATGAGAAAGTATTTTCAATTGCATAATTATTCTTCTCATGCAGAAGGTAGAACTTTTATCTATCAACTCAAGGGAAAGACATCCATGTGGTGGGATCAACTTGTGCAAGTGCAACACATTAAAGATAAAACTGTTATTTGGAGGGAATTCAAAAAGTGTTTTGAGAAGAAATACTTGACTAAGAGATACTATGACAAGAAAATGAAAGAGTTCTTTGAACTCAAGCTTGGGAGTATGACAATAGATGAATATGAGAGAAGGGTTTTAGAACTATTGAAGTATGTATCTTTCATCAAGGATGAGACAGTTAAGATTCAAAGGTATTTGGGTGGATTTCCATCATTCATTAGTGACAAAATACAGTTTGATGATCCAAAGACATTAGAAGAGACAATAAGGTGAGCTAAATGCCTATATGATCAACAAAAATCAAGGCTAACATTCCAAAAATCTTGGGAATACAAAAATAAATTCAAAGTGGATCAGAGGAAGAAGGGATCTAAGCCACCCTTCTTCATAAATAATCTACAGGGACAATAAAATCGTAGAGAGCCCAAAATGATTGAAACAAAGGGCAAAGGCCAAGTCAACCACCTATTCAATGTTGGGGTTGTAAAAGAGATCACATGTTCAAAGATTGTCCTCACAGAGGTGAAAAAGTGAGAACTATTCATAATGTACAACAAGATGAAACAATGGAGGACATGGGCAAAAATGTGCTAAGGATCCATGCAGCCCTGGACAATAAGAAAGTAGAGTATCAATCACATATGATTGAAGTGGAAGGTATGATCAACAACCAAACCATTGTTATTTTAATTGATTCAGGAGCTAGTCATAGTTATATAGATCCTAAAATGGTGGAAAGTTTGCATTTGCCAAGAAACAAGCATGGAAAATATTGGTTGGTGCAACTGGCTACCAAAGCCAAAAGAAAATTTAATGAGATGGTTAAGTCATGTCTTATGGACATGAATGGACTGAACACCAGGGAAGATTTGAAAATCTTTCCTTTAGGTTCCTATGACTGTCTAATTGGGATGGATTGGTTGGACCAACATCGTGCTATGTTGGACTGTCATAAAAATGCATTTACTTTCTTAGATGAGGATGGGAACCTAAGGAAAGTGCAGGGAATTCCTAGGGAAGTAACCATCAAAGATATTTCAACATTGCAACTGAATAAATGTTACAGAAAAGGGTGTCAAATATTTGCAGCACATATGGAAGACACACCTAAAGATAAGGTGCCAAATTTGGAAGATTATGCAGTCCTAGAAGAATTTGAAGATGTGTTCAGGGAGGTACTAGGACTACCCCCAAAGAGAGATATTGATTTATCTATAAATTTAATGCCTGGAGCAACTCTAGTGTCAAAGACTCCTTACAGATTGAGTACACTAGAGTTGAAGGAGTAGCAAATGCAGCTTGAAGAACTTCTGAAGAAGGGGTATATACGCCCAAGTGTGTCACCTTGGGGTGCCCCAGTCTTGTTCATGAAGAAGAAGGATGGAACATTAAGACTTTTCATTGATTTCAGACAATTGAATAAAGTCACTGTTAAGAACAAGTATCCTTTGCCAAGGATTGATGATCTTTTTTATCAATTGAACGATGCAAAGATCTTTTCAAAGATATATATTAGGGCAGGATACCATCAGGTAAGGATTAAAGAGGAATATATCAGCAAGACTGCCTTCAGGACAAGGTATGGTCATTATGAGGTCACAGTGGTGCCATTTGGGTTGTCAAATGCACCAGTTGTTTTCATGTTCTTAATGAATAGTGTTTTCCAAGAATATTTAGACAAGTTTGTCATTGTCTTTTTGGATGACATTCTTATATATTCCAAGTTAGAAGAAGAGCATGAACATCATTTGAGGATGGTTTTGCAAGTATTAAGGGAGCATCAGTTGTATGCCAAATTGAGCAAGTGGTCATTTTATCAAAGGAAAATTCATTATTTGGGTCATATCATTTCAAAGGATGGGATGGAAGTGGATCCTAAGAAAATAGAAGCCATTAGAGAATGGTTAGTGCCAAAGAATGTGACAGAAGTAAGATCATTCATGGGCCTTGTAGGCTACTATAGGAGATTTATTGAAGGATTCTCAAATATTTCACACCCAATCACTTCCTTACAAAAGAAGGGTGTGACATTTCAGTGGACATTGGATTGTGAAAAGATTTTCCAACACTTGAAACAATTATTAACAAGTGATCCAATACTAAGGATTGCATATCCAAATGAAGACTTCATTGTATGCACATATGCATGTGAAGAGGGACTTGGTGGAATCCTCGGTCAAAATGGGTTTGTTATATGTTATGAGTCAAGGAAGTTAAAGAAGCATGAAAGACATTATGACACTCATGATTTGGAGTTGGTAGCCATAGTGCATGCCTTGAGGAAATGGAGACACTACCTCATGGGGAAAAGGTTTGAACTAAGAACAGACCATAATGGTCTGAAATATTTATTTGATCAACCAACTCTAAATGCTAGGCAAAGCATATGGTTAGAATTTCTAAGTGAATATGACTTTGATATAAAGCATATCAAGGGGAAAGAGAACAAAGTGGCTGATGCACTCAGCAGAAGAGTACATGAATTGCATGCTACAACCATTACAATGTACCAATCATATTTGAAAGACATAATTTTAGAGGCTGCCAAATTAGATTTTCATTACAAGGAATTAGTGGCAAAATTACAGCAAGGTATTTTGTAGCATAAAATTGAGGAATATAAGTTAGATAATGATGAAATTATCAGGTTTAGGGGAAGAATTTATGTACCAAATTCCCATGAATTGAAAAATCTGATATTGGGAGAAATGCATAATGTACCTTATGTTGGGCACCCAAGATATTAGAAAAATATTGCCGCTGTCAAGAGCCAATATTATTGGCCAGGCATGAAGAAAGAGGTTGTTGATTTTATTTCCAGATGTTTGGAATGTCAAAAGGTAAAGGCTGAGCATAGACACCCAGCTGGTCTGCTAGAGCCATTACCCATTCCTGAGTGGAAATGGGAAGTTGTAACAATGGATTTCATCACTAAACTGCCCAGAACAAACAAGCAACATGATTTTATCATGGTAGTGGTGGATAAGCTTACTAAAGTTGCTCATTTTATTCTAATTAAGCTCACTCACAAGGAAGCCAACATTGTTGATGTTTATATGAGGGAAATTGCTCAATTACATGGCATACCCAAGACAATTGTGTCCGATAGAGATCCAAAATTTACCTCAAAATTTTGGAAAAGATTATTTAATGGATTTGGAACAAATTTGAATTTTTGCACAACTTATCATCCAGAATCAGATCATCAAACAAAGAGGGTGAATCAAGTGATTGAAGATATGTTGAGGATGTATGTGATGGATAAACCATCAAAATGGGAAGACTACCTACACTTAGTAGAGTTTGCTTATAACATTGGGTACCAAGCATCTCTAAAGATGATCCCATTTGAGGCACTTTATGGCAGAAAGTGCAACACACTAGTAAGATGGGATAACCCAGTAGACAGAGTAGTGATTCGGCAATTTTTTCTCAGGGAAATGGAGGAGAAAATGATAAAAATAAAACAAAATTTAAAGGCTGCCCAAGACAGGAAGAAAAGTTATGCTGATAAGGGAAGAACTCACAGGGAATTTAAAGTGGGTAATCATGTATTCTTGAAAGTGAGGGCCAATAGAAGTTCCCCGAAGTTAGGAAATTGTTCAAAGTTGGCATCTCACTATTGTGGGTTTTTTGAAATCCTAGAGCGGATTGGTCTAGTAGCTTATATGATTGCATTGCCTGCATCTATGTCTGTTCATAATGTATTCCATGTATCATTACTGAAGAAATATATACCTGGTTCTAATCATGTTATTGATTGGAATGTGATTTAGGTGGAGCAAGAAGGTTCTTTTCAAGTGCATCTGGTATGCATTTTGGACCAGAAAATCAAACAGCTCCAGAATCAAGCCATAGGTCTTGTAAAGGTCCAATGGACCTGGTACGGTGCTGAGGACGCTACTTGGGAGCATGAAGATGCAATGTGGGCATAATACCCACATATTTTTTAGGAATTTGGAAATTTTGTTGTATATGGGTACATGATGCACTGAGGACAGTGTATAAATAAGGGGAGGGGATTGTAATATCCCTAGGCCAAACCCAATTGTAATGTAAATGAAAATGTACTTAAGCTAGTGAGTTGTTTGATATCATTTTGTATGCACATTTCATGGCATAGTACGTACATGTACTGCGTAGTAAAATGAGGAAGTTTGCACATTCCAGGATACCATGTGCAACAACATAAGTGCGTGCAATTTTGAGGCTAGGTAGCCTTTTGTGTATATGCTGCGTTTTATAGGCTGGTGAGCTAGTTATTATAGGCTAGGATGCTTATGTTTTGATTAGGCTGAAGAGCCTAGATGTGAAAGGCCAATGTGCCTATTTTTGTATATGTCTCATAATTAATATAAAATACATCGTTGCACGCAGACCGACCATGATAAAAGATATGGGGGACTAAAATCCACTGGTTAGGGAAAGAGAAGGGCCTAAAATTTAAGGAAAAGGGATAAGGTAGGGAGCTTAAGCCAAAAATGAATATTATATTAATATTTCTTAAATCATAAAGTATGAATAATTATTTTATCCTAAATTCTAACGTTGGGGACAAGTAGGCCAAAGTAGCTCCCAATATGAAAAGTGTCAAGTTGGGGACATGCATACATATTGTTGGGACTTAGTTCATTTTCCCATATTTTTCATCATTCTCCCCATCATTCCTTCCATCATTCAGTCATCAAGTTAATCATCCATGAGCATGCACACACCCATTGAGCTATCCTCTGTATCTTCATGACTATGCCTGAACCTGTATCCATTGTAAATGTGTTGAACTTGCAAAAATTATATCTAGCTAAACAATGATACACACATTTGCAGAGATAATAGAAGAGAGAAGAATAAGGAGAAAAAGAATAGAAATAATTATCATTAATCGTTGTGAATAATGAATAATTTACACATGATATACTCTGTGTAACTCAATGAGTTCAACTTGAGGTGAACCAACTCACCATAGTGGTGGTCTAGAGTGATCTGGACACACACCAGCAGTTATGGGAGTGAACTGCCACCTAGTTGAGTTAACTAGTCAACTAGTCTTCAGTTAACTGACTGAACAGAAAGTAGTAAGGAGTTAACTCAAGGAATCAAGGATAATGCACCACTCTGGTGATGATACTAAAGTAAGTTTGAATTAGCATGGTGATGATCCCAATGTTTCATGGTGATGATCCCAATGCAACATCTAAACTCAACTCAACTAGTCAAACTGAAGTGTGAACTGAAAGAGAATATTCTCCAGGTGGAATATTCTATCCTAAAATATAGGAGAGTGGATAATGACTAATTATGACTAATAAACAAATACAAACCTTAGGAAAAATAAATTCTAGGTGTGTGTAAAGTAACTCCAACACCCCCCCTAAACATCACTATGGTGAAAATAAAGATTGGGTCCCGGCAATGAGGCCATGTTAGGTACCCAAGTACAAAAGATACATTGAAAATAAAGTGAGGAAAGAGGGAAAACCTCATGGGAAAACTCACCCCTCAAGTTACACTCTATGTAAAAAGAAGAACTACAGTTGCTAGGAAACTGTGTCCTTGACTCCAAGATGACCTCACAGAGAATGGAATTTCTGCTCAGTGAAGGTTTTGGTGAAAATGTTTTCCATCTGTTCTGCTGAAGGGAAGAAATGTAAGATGATGATCCCCTCCTATACTAAGTCCCAGATGTAGTTCATGTGGATCTTGATGTGCTTCGTCCACTGCCTCTGAACTGGATCTCTGCAGAACTTCAGAGTGCTTTGGTTGTCACACCAGATGACGATCGGCCAATGAAACTGAATGCCCGACTCAGTAAGAAAATGTTGTAGCCCCATATCCTGAATGGTTATGTTAACTACCCCTCTGTGCTTTGTATCGGCTGAAGATAGAGCAATGGTAGCTTACTTCTTGCTCGACCAACAGATAGGCCCAGAACCAAGACTGAGTGAGTAACTAGATGTGGGCTTGCGATCAATGCTATCGCTAGCCCAGTTGGAATCAGTAAACCCAATGAGATCTAATGTAGAGTCTGTTGCATAATGAATCCCAAAGGTGATGGTGCCCTATATGTATTGAAGGATACGCTCTGCAACTTTCCAATGTAGCTCATGCAACTTCTGCATGAACCTGGAAACTGTGCCAACTGCATATGAGAGGTCTAGTCTGTAGTGTGTGAGATACAACAAGCTCCCCACTAGCTGTCTGTAAAATGTGTTGTCAACCAGTGGAGTCTCCCCACCATCCTCAAGTTTGACTCCTGATAGGAAAGGAGTCGGAGCAGACTTGTAGTTTGTCATGTGAAATCTCTCAAGGAGATCTCGTGCATACTTGGCTTGAGACAGTTTGACGCCTGATGCATCCTGACTGATCTCAAGTCTAAGGAAGAAGTGTAGTGGACCCGTGTCTGTCATCAAACACATGTCATGAAGAATCCTCTTGACTACAGCAATTGCTGAAGTCGAGCAATTGGTGATCAGTAAATCATCGACATACAGAACTAAAAGTAGAAGTGAATCAGCCGTCCTGAGAATGTATACATTCAGGTCTGATTTACAACATACAAAGTTTTGTGACAATAGGTAAGAGTCCATCTTAGCATATCGTGCCCTTGGAGCCTGCTTGAGGCCATAAAGTGACTTCTTCAGTCGACAGACCAAAGATGAGTCTTGCATAAATCCCTGGGGTTGCTCCTTGTAGATCTCCTTAGAGAGATCATCGTGAATAAATGGATTCTTCATGTCCATTTGATGGACTTCCCATCCCTTGGTTTCCGCAATGGCAAGGGACAATCGAATGGAATCCATCTTTGCTACTGGAGTGAAGATCTCATCATAGTTAATACCATGAATCTGCTGAAAGCCTTTGACAACAAGCCTGGCTTTGTATCTGTTGATTTGTCCATCTATTGTGCTCTTGGTCCTGTAGACCCATCTGCATCTAACAATTTTCCTCCCAGAAGGAAGGGGAACTAGATCCCAAGTCTAGTTCTTGAGGAGGGAATTGTACTCCTCCTGCATGGAGAATTCCCAAAAGGGATTTTCAGTAGCCTCGCCATAAGACTGTGGATCTGAAGACTGAACCAAGAAAATATGCTTGGAAGGCAATGGTTCAGTGGTAGTGAGTGCAACAGGAGGCTCCTCAAAATCAGATTGAGTCCTCCTAGTATCGGCTGAATCACCAACAAGATCCTCTGCATCTTGAAGAGTAGTTTGTGCCCACTTGGGCCTCTACTTTGGCTCTGCAACTGCATCTGGCTGCTCTAACTTTGCATCTGACTGTACTGACTCTGAATCTGAATCTGAATCCTCTAAGTCCTCTGAATCAGAACTCTCGTTTGAAGAAGAGTCGGCATGTGCATGCTCATCATATCGGATAGGTGGAAGAGTAAAGGTGTCTGCATGCGGCTGCTGAGGTACATGCGAGACACTTTCCTCAAATTAGACACTACGCTCAATGATGAGTCGGTCCGAGGAGAGATCAATAAGACAATATCCCTTCACACCGTCAGGGTATCCAACAAAAATGCACTTAGTGCTCTGTGGATCAAGTGCCTTCCTCTTTTCTGAGGGAATCCTGGCCCATGCAGATGAACCAAAAATACGAAAGTGGGTCACTTCCAGTTTGAGGCCGCTCTAAGCCTCGTAGGGGGTCTTATCCTTGACAGATCTATAGGGAGATTTGTTTTGGATGTATGTTGCATAGTTAAGTGCTTCGACCCATAGTCTCTATGGTAGTGACTTTGCATGCAACATGCAAGATGCCATCTCCTTTAGAGATTGGTTTTTCCGCTCAACAACTCCATTTTGCTATGGAGTGTAGGGAACTATATGCTGCAAATGAATCCCTGCCTCATGAAAAATATTGTGGATCTCATGATTCACATGATCTCCCCCATTATCAGTTTGAAGGACTTTGATCTTCTTTCCGGACTATGTCTCAACCAAAGCTTTAAAATCTTTGAGGTGTTGAAAGACCTCAGATTTTTTCCTCAGAAAGTAGATCCATGTAAAACGTGAGAAATCATCAACAAAAATGAGAAAAAACCTCACTTTGTTGATCGATGGATGTGGAAAAGGACCCATGAGGTCACTGTGGATCAGATCTAAAGGTGTGGAAGCTCATTGAGACTTTCCCTTGTCAAATTTTTCTTGAGGGTGTTTTCCAAGAACACATCCCTCACATACTCCCTTGGAGAAATGGATGTCTAGTAGACCATCAACTAATTTGTTCTTGCTAATATGTTGCATGTATCTAAAATTAAAATGTCCAAACCTTTCATGCCATATCCTACTACTTTCATGAGCTTGAGTAAGAAGTAAAGCAGAATCAGGTTCAATGAATTCAGAAAATGTATACAATCTAGACTGATGATTTACCTCACCAATAGCAACCCTGGAGTTGGTTTGCATGTCGTAGATGTCCACAAAATTTGGTGTGAAGATGACTTTCTTTCCGGTGCCAGAATTCATCATTTGATACACAGAGAGAAGGTTGACAAAAATCTTGGGAACATGCAACATGTTCTCGAAGCTTCTATTGGTGAGTTCAATCCTTCCTTTGCCGGTGACTTCGACAAAAGAGTTGTCCCCCATCAGAATAGGAGGACCTTTGCATGCATCCAAAAAAGAATATACTTTTTCTGAGGCAACTATGTGATGTGATGCTCCTGAGTCTACGATCCAAGCATAAGGAGAGGAGTTGATGACAATAAAGGCATGGATAGAATTGCCTTTCTTGGAATTCAAATCTTTTGGCTTCTTCTTCTTTTCACCCTCGGGGATGCGATCTCCAAGGTTGTTTTTATAAAGTATTTGAGACATCAGATCTATTTTCTTTTGCATGCATGTGGATTCCGAATGGAATCCTTTGTGACAGTATGTGCATTTCTCTCCTTTTCTTCCCTTTTCTCCTTTGGATCGTGAGGCATCGGTGAAGGGTTTGTGTACCCTTCCTTCTTCGTATGTGCATGAGATTTTCACTTATATTTATATTTAGATTTATGATATTTCTGGCTGCCATCATGCACAGTGACTGCATGCACCGTTGGGCCTTTGATTACACCCATGTTGATGAGCTTGGTTTGCTCTTGTGTCAAGGATTCGATAAAGTCCTCAAGAGAAGGCATCTTCTAGGTTGCTCTAGAGGCAAATCTGATAGTATGGAATGTAGAAATGAATATAGAGAATTCAGGACCAAACTTGGAGAGAATGGTGAGAACCATTTGTTTATCCTCCTTCAATTTATCAACCCTACAAGCTTTGAGTTGCGACAGTAAATCCTTGAATTTTGTAAAGAAATCTTGGATATTTCGAATATTTTTGGATCCAATGTGAGCATCTCCACCTCCAGCATGTGTCCCCTCATCTCATCATGTTTTCCAAATATCCCTTTCAATATTTTCCAAGCTTCATTGGGAGTCTTACAGGAAGATATATGAAAAAGGAGATCAGGAGAAATAAGACTGCAAATTGTTCCGAGTGCCTCATCCATGCAATTTAAGTACTTGGATTTTTCTATGGCTGATGTCAGCTTTGTATCTGTATTCATGGTTAACCTATACATCCCTCTGTATCAAAGATGTATGGCTATTTTCTCCTTCCATGCAAAATAGTTGTAAGGTGTAAGAATGAATTCTTTTTGGAATTCCATCTTTCCATTGTCTTCAATCTTTTGTACCTGCAAAAAACATTTTGGTGTAGCTTTTGCTTAGCAGTCTATCGGCTCTGATACCATGTAAATTTTTTGAACCTGCACAGACTAGATCTAGCTAAACAATGATACACACATTTACAGAGAGAATAGAAGAAAGAAGAAGAAGGAGAGAAAGAATAGAAAGAATTCTCATTAACCGTTGTGAATAATGAATAATTTACACATGATATACTTTGTATAACTCAATGAGTTCGACTTGAGGTGAAACAAGTCACCATAGTGGTGGTATAGAGTGATATGGACACACACCAACAGTTACAAGAGTGAAATTCCACCTATTCTAGTCTCTTAGGAAGTTACGGGAGTGAACTACCACCTAGTTGAGTTAACTAGTCAACTAGTCTTCAGTTAACTGACTGAAAAGAAAGTAGTGAGGAGTTAACTCAAGGAATCAAGGCTAATGCGCCACTCTGGTGATGATACCAAGGCAAGGTCAAATTAGCATGGTGATGATCCCAATGCAACATCTAAACTCAACCCAACTAGTCAAACTGAAGTGTGAACTGAAAGAGAATATTCTCCAGGTGGAATATTCTCTCCTAAAATATAGGAGACTGGATAATGAATAATTATGACCAATAAACAAAAAAAACCTTAGGAAAAATAAATCCTAGGTGTGTGTGAAGTAACTCCAACATCCATAGCCATTTTTTGTTGGTGTATCTAGTTAGCCTAGGAGTTGGACTGAAGAAGCGGGTTGTCAGGCCCATGGGTTATTGAAGAGGTGGGTTGTCAGGCCCGTGAGAAATTATCTGGGTGAGAGAATTAATGGTAATTGATTTCCTGAAGGTGCTAAACTGTATCTACAGTTCTCTGAGACTTCTTGTCAGGCTTGTTGCTGAAGCCTGTAAAGGAAGTGGGGAAAATGAAGGACTATTGAGCAGAGAAGGCGACACTTCCTGGGTGGGACAGGCATGTAGGGAATGAGGGATTGTATGTTGTTAGTTTGAATTGGCACCTGAGAGAGAGTATTTCCTACTATCTATGAGCCTTTAGCCTGGTTAGGAATCCCTTTACCCGGGTGGAGTTTAGTCCCAGTTCGGGGGTGACTCACTGTTGAGAGTGATGAAAAGTGTGGTCTAAGGCTGGGAGGTTTGTGGAATTTATGCATGCAGTTGGTGACATTCTAACCAATATAAGTGCCAATTGTGTGATAAATTTACATGCTGCATTGTAATTTATGTGATTATTTTTATGGGTTATCATATGTGTGGTTATAACTGTGTTTATTTTTATGTGTATTTTTTGTATATACTGCATGTATATGTTTATTAATATTTCAGTGTGAATCTGTGTATTTATAGATGTATTTGTATGTTTACGTTTTATATATAATGCTTCTGCAAGAGTTCTGTGTGTGTATATTTTAATTTCATGCAGTTCGAAAAATTTATGTGGCATAGCTCAATTGGATACTGGGTATGTTTTAGTATGTTCCGTAGAGAGAATGTAAGAGTGCTCTGGCGTAGCATCGCCTGGCATGGATGTTCGGGGACATTACAAATGAATTACAATTAGACTACTAGGTGGGAAGACCTCCTCAAGAGTTAATGAAGGGATGGGGTAGACTTCCCATCTGTAAGGATTTCAGACCTGACCACAAACTGGGAATTCGAGCCACACAAAATCTTTCTTAGGAAGGAAAGAAAGGAAGTGTGGTGTGGGCAGAGAGGACCTGCAAAGAGTGAAGAGATGAGAGATGAAGCTTTTAGGTCCGAGGAAGGATTGAAAGCGAAAAATGAGTTATGATTATAGAGAATAGAGAATGGGCTAGGAGAAGGAGAGTAACCTTCATCCTTATCTATTCCTGTATTGGGAGAAGGATAGTAACCTTCGTCCCTAACTTCCATTGAGTTGGAAGTAAGAGATTGAATCTAAAAGAATCATGGCCTAAGCTCGGGGGTGGCCAGTGATAAATCCATTGGGAGTGACTGAGCCTATGGTTGGGTGGAAACGAGCACCCCTCTCAGCAGTCGCATCACCCCTTATGGTTCTGATAATTGTTTTTATGCCTTGTGCTTTGAATTGGAAATAATGGATGCATGCTTGTATTTATATGACTATAAATGGTTTATGTATTGAATGATTAAGTTAAGAGTATGCATTCATTCATTGAGAACATTTA
The DNA here is from genome assembly GCA_009831015.1 of Picea engelmannii. Classification (NCBI taxonomy): domain Eukaryota; kingdom Viridiplantae; phylum Streptophyta; class Pinopsida; order Pinales; family Pinaceae; genus Picea; species Picea engelmannii. The sequence goes on along the minus strand of ML783628.1, from coordinate 40,397 downwards.
TATTTGCTTGATTTCCTTATGCTCTAGTTTAATTCCTCTAAATCACTTCCCCCGGGGAATTTCATCATCATCCTAGAGTCGAGTGAGTACTTCCCTGATTGCAGAGGTTGAACCATGTAATCTCTGCGAGGTTAGAGTCTATTAATCTCAGGAGAGGTAGTGCATGTATTCACTGGGTCTCTGCAAGGTGGGCAGAGACCAAGACCATCTTTAGTTCTAGAGTTGAGTAATGAACATAAGGGGTGCGCGGAATAATTCTTCCAAGCATTACATTCAAGAGAAAGAGAACAAAACTCTTAAGCCTTTCAGAGCCAATAAATCTCAAGAAGAATAGAGAGGTTCAACTATCGAAAAAAAATATCCTTTCGTTTGGAGGATGAATGGATGAGACCCATTCGAGAGGATCCAAGGTCTGTCGCAACTGTTAGATTTGAATAAGGGGCATAGGCATTAACGCCTTGACTCCTTCAGTCTTCGCAAGTTCGATGAATTTTGGTAATCATCGTGAAGGGGATGGATCCTCCAAAACCTAAAGTAGTGATGTGATCTGGACCATAGATCCAAGGATCTATCGGGACCCTCCTTGACCATTGAATTGGCGAGATCGGGGTTCTCACATCGGGAGAATCGCATGTCGGTGCGATTAAAATTTCGAAACCCAAAGTTGTGATGTAATAAGGATCGTTGGATTGAGGAAGGTCATGGATCATTGATCTGACACAAGAGGATTAACGCAAGGAGTGCATGGGAATTCGAAATCCTTGGAGGATCAAGCTCATAAAGGATAACACTTTCCAGAAGTGTCAACGAGACCCAAGTGTTGACGGGCGAAATTGACCATCCGTCAACTGGAAGAGCGAGTCTGGTCCGGGGTTGTCTAAATAACCCAAGCCGTTTGGTGTAACTCGTTCTGACTGGTTTAATGGCTCCGTTATCCAATCTAAGAATCCTAAAAGAAATGAATAAAAGAGAGAAATAACTAACTAATTACTAAACATACTATATATATGTACATATGTTCAAATGTAACTATAGTAGTTGTATTTAATTAGAAGATACACAAGTCTCGTTTATTTACATGATTTACAAGATGCAAGGTTTAATCGAAACTTATGAAAATCGATGTGAAAAATGATTACTTCTAGAAATCAAATAAAGAAAGCACATAAAAATATTTATTGTTTTTCTTTTATAAATTTAAAGAATCTTACAAAAAAAAGTTAATGAAACATGAACATCTGGATAGTCAAAGCTGAACCATACATTGTAGATTCAATAATATGAAAATGACATAAAAATACAAAGAAGCTATCATGTCAATGAATTAGTGAGGTGTATCCAAGCATCTGCATGAGTGGTGAACATCCAACTACCATGTCCATGAGAGAAATCTGCAATGAACCTTATTACTGTTCTAAATAAATTTAGAACATGTATTGGCAGCTTAGGTTTTAATGACAGAAAAGGAAACACAAACATATACCTGTGATCTCATAATTATACATGATTACAGCAAGATAAATCTAGAAGCAATCTATGCATTTTATCATTCAATTTAAAATTCAAAGATAAATCTCATTATTTAAATCGAAGATATAATCACAGCATTTGTATTTTGAGGAGAAAATGATAGATGGTATTTATAATATAAACCTCCTACACATCACAGATCATTTAATCTAAAGATATCAGACCCGCACATGTAACAGGATTAAAAAAACATAAATAACAACATTATAAACAAAAGGCTAAAGACAAAATGCATATATGTCTTTTTACTAAGTTTTTGGAATCACTTGTCCATTCTGTAGTCCTAGAAGAAATTGTTTGGATAATAGACTTTAAATATTGGAAAAATTAATACATAAATGATAATAATTAACCATGTATTGATAAAAAAGACTAAGCTATTTAAATCAATGCATAATCAATTATTCAAAGAATATGAATATATTATAATGAAAATAAAACCATTTTACTTACGGGACAAAAGTCATTAAGCAACTTGGAATTCCATATTATTCTTTGAAAATATTCGTCCATTCTCCCAAAGATTCCAGCCATCCATTACTCCATTTGAAAAGAAATAAAAAAGTTTACAAAAGCAATAATATACAAAAGAGAAAGGATTAAAATCCTCCTCTCCAATTCTTCGATCCCTGGCTCTGATCTTTCTCATATATTTATAAAATGAATGAACAATCTGGGCGTCACTATTAATTTCCGCCACCTGAAATTTACCTCTAAAAGAGACCCAAATATCTCTCAAATAGTGCATTTGTTTGAGAAAATCTCTACTCCAAAGGTAAATGGGTCCATTTTGGTTCTGGTTTTTCAACCGTTTCTTCAAATTCCTCACGGTTTGGCTGCAATCAGTTCTGCAAAATCATTTGTATGATCTTGACACCTTTCCAAATTTTATCTGTTATTGCTCATAAAATTATTTGTAGCAATCCAAAATTATTTTTGGATCAATCATCTTGAATGTATTTGGATAATAAAATCAATCCATGATCAGATCCGTATCAAATATTTGATAATAGAAACCTGTGAAACAAAAAGAAACCTAAA
>ML783628.1:16215-32144 GCA_009831015.1 Picea engelmannii | reverse complement strand
ATTTCATGAAAATGAGAAACCAACCAAGATATTATTTGATGAAGTATTGAACACATTATTCAAAATAGTCAAACTTTCTAATGAGCAAAAGAATGAACACATAATCATAATTTAAACAAAAGTAAACATTTGATAAAAATTAATGTTTTTGTTTAAATTGAGATTTGTATGCTCGTTTCTAACTTTTGACATATACTCTTGTAATGAATGTTTCATACTATAGTGAATGTCTTAAGTTTGTCTCAAAGCAAGCTAAGGCATGGAACTATTTGAAAAGGTTGATTCTGTAACTCATTATAATTATCAAGATTCTAATAGTGGCCCTTTAAATTTTGTAAAAATATAAGGGGAGTTGTTGGGGCCCAACACCAAGATAGCCGAAAAAGCAGGAGGAATGAAGGTTGAGGCCTTTGAAAATTTACCAAACTCTTCCAAGTCAGAAGAAGTCAAAATCTCAGGAGGAGGAGTGACAACAGTCATCATATCGGTTGTGGGGAGAAGCCTGGACCATTAGATCAATGTCTAGGGATGCACAGGAGAAGTGTTGGGAGGGAACAGAGCCTAACCATCAGATCGGGGTAAAAAGGGACGTTAGTCGTCCAATCTAAGGTAAAGTGCATGGGATTTAACGTGTGTGTGCATGGGAGGGTTGACTGGCCAAGGACCCGAAGACCCGAAGAGAATCTCAACCGTGAGATCTAGAGGGCACGTGGCGACTGATCACGAACTCTAGGTGAAAACACTCCGAGAGAACGTGATGGATAAGAGTTTGAAATAGTCGAAGCGTTGAAGTGCCAAAGTAGATCTGAACCATCATATCCAGATAATAGGTGGCATGAATTTGTGGATTCTGGGAAAAAACCCGAAGTAAACGCCAACCGTCCGATTGAAGCGGACACGCGATAGAAATACACATACTTCGAAGGGAGTGAAAGTTGAAACTTGATAATTTCGAAGTCTAGAGATGTGAAGGGATCACAACCATTGATCCAAGGGGGGGACACACATCAATAGATTATTAACTCTGGATAAAAATCATTGGAGGAAGTTGAGAGTTGAAACTCTCGAAGAATGGAGAGTCGGAACCAATCGTAACCATCGATTGAGAAGGGAACTACATGCCAGCGGATCGAGAGGTCTGGGAAGGTGCGTGAAAGATAGGAAAGGAGGATAGATAGTAGTCTTCAATCAAGGATAATCACTGAAATAAAGAGATTGACGTTCAGGAAGAATTATGGGGCCAGAACATGCTCGAGTCTTAATTCTCCTAGAGCGGGCCGCAATTGAAACCATGGTATTTCCAAAGGAATACATGGCGCTTCGTAGTAAATTGTGGGGAGAAAAGAGGGTTGGTTTAAAATCACCCTTGGATTCTCCCACAATCACATATTTTCCAAGAGTTCATAGCCCAGGGTCATGTGGAGGAAGGGATTAACAGAAAAGGAGCTAGAACCTGAAATTCTACATTTTGGAAGCGCACAGAAAGAGGTCGTGGGTACCCTTAGCCCTGCACTAGGTAGTCAAAATGTTCTGTGTTTAATTATAGAACGAGGCCATCAAGGTCTTAGAGAGTCGTTTGGCTCCAGAATTTGAGATCCTTGACCCAAAGGCCGAGATGGTTCCCTGATTGTCCAAATTAGAACACGTAGAGAGAGAGGATTTGTTCCTATAAGGAGGATTTTTTTAATTTTTTTAGCCCCATTGTGGGTGTGTTACAACTTGGTATCAGAGCATGGTTACAACACTTTGCCTACTTGGGCTCATGGATGAGTCACCTAAAAACTCTATTTTGATTACTTTTAAAAGAGTGACACTCTACCTTACCTATTTATTAAAGTCCGTTTAAGAATGTTATTAAAGAAAATAATGAAGCTTTCTACTGTGTGTGTGCATTTAAGAAATTGAACCGTGTATTGTTCATGACCTAATAGACTATTAGCCAACACTAAGTGTTTTTTTCAACACTCGATTAGTCAGTAAATCACAGAAAAAAATTCAATAATAAATGATGGTGACATGTCATGAAGTGGGGGATGGCTCCCACAACAGAGACGAAGAATCTGACAAAAGGAGTGCGGTGGAAACCCCTCCAGATCTGGCTAAAACTGTAAGGAGCCTCAGGTCCAAATTACACAGTTGCGAGGATGACAACGAGATATTGATAAAGAAGAAATAAAAACAAACATAAATTAATGCAATCTTATTGCAGAGCTTGTCCGACATAGAGAGGCAACTACAACATGAACCCACAACCATTCATGTGGACCAGTGACATAAGAAGAGAAGTCAAAGTCCACCTGATATTTGAAAACACGACTCCATAAGTGACCACACTGGGAGAAGCAACTCGAAGAAATCCCAACCTGGAGGTAGGGGACACTCATCGGTAGATTCCTATGGAAAGGAAGCTGGCAAATCCAAAGGATCTTCCAGTATCAGAGAAAAATCACATTCTCAAAGGAAAGGAAAGATGTTGAAGAATTCCAAAAATCATGATCCTAAAGAATTGAAGAAAGTCAAACCACCCTCTTTTGATGGAGAGATTAGGAATGGAGAAGAGGCTGAAGTTTGGCTTCTTGGTTTAAAGAAATACTTCAGAGTCCATGACTACTCTGAAAAGTTGAAGGCTCAAATAACCATCTTTAACCTGAATGGAAAGTCTTCCATTTGGTGGGAAGACCTTAGGGATGTGAAAGGAGTCCATGAGAAGGACTTGTCATGAAAACAGTTTGAGAAATACTTCAGGAAGTAGTATCTTTCCAAGAAATACATGTATGGGAAGACTAAGGAATTCTATGAACGCAGACTGGGGCAGCTCACCATAGATGAATTTGTCAATAAATTCCTTGAACTATTGAGGTATGTACCCTACATAAAAGATGAAAAAGTAAAAATGCAACAGTTCATTAGTGGGTTACCTCAAACCTACCAGGACATGATTGAGTTCAATGAACCAAAGACCTTAGAAGAAACTATCCGGAAGGCGAGGTATTGTTATGAAAAATTTTGGAGTAAAACAAGACCTCACGAGGACTGGAAGAAGAGGAGTAGTTCGAGATTACAGAAGAAGGGGTTTAAATGCTCAAGATTTAAGAACTATGGAAAATATTATATAAGGAGCCTTCCTACTAGAAGTGTATATCAGAAAAATTTCCCCTCTTAAAGTGGAAATAAACCTTTTAAGACGGTCCCATAAAAGACCGATAACCTAAATAAGGAACCCTTAAAATGCTAGGGTTGTGGAGAAGATCATCGATTGAGGGACTGCCCACATAGACAAAAGAACAATAAGAGAATATACAATATCCAAGAAGTTATCACCATCAATGATGTGGCTAGGAGCATGCCACGAATCTATGCATCCTTGGACAATAATCAAGACGACCACCAAGCTTCAGTAGTGGAGCTTGAAGGTATGATCACCATCCATCTAGTTTCTATTTTGATTGACCCAGGTTCTGATTTGAGTTATGTGGCCCCTCAGACTGTTGTTAAGTTTAAATTGCAACCAATTAAACATGTTAAACCGTGGTTGGTGCGATTATCGACTAGGAACAAAATAAAGGTGGCAGAGGTCATACCAGCCTGTCAATTCATCATGGGTGGATTGCCCACCCGAGCGACCCTTGACATACTTCCCCTGGGATCTTATGACTTGTTGATTGGCATCTATTGGTTGGTTGCTTATAAAACTAAATTGGATTGTTATCATAAAAATTTAGAATGTGTAAATGAAGAAGGGATAAAAACGACCCTCCAATGGATTCAGAAGCATGTCTTAGTGAGAAAAATATCATCCCTTCAAATGAAAAGGTGTTGCAGAAAGGGGTGTTCCTTATATTCCATACAGGTACTGGACTCTGTTGAGAATGACAAAACAAACCTAGAGGACCACCCCATATTAAAAGAATACAAGGAAGTGTTCCTAGAAGAGGTACATGGTCTACCTCCGAGAAGGGATATCAACTTCTCTATAGAACATACACTAGGAGTGGTATCAACATCTAGAACATCATCTAGAATGAGCACACCAGAGTTGGTTGAGATCAAGATATAGCTAAAGGATATAATGGACAAAGGCTACATCCAACCTAGTGTATCTCCATGGGGAGCGCCCGTATTGTTTGTGAAAAATAAAGATGGCACACTCTGACTGTGCATAGATTACAGACAACTCAATAAGACAACCATAAAGAACAAGTACCCCTTATCAATAATCGATGACATGTTTGATCAATTGGGAGGTGCTTCCATATTCTTGAAGATCAACTTAAGGTCTGGCTACCATCAAGTCTGGATTAAGGATGAAGATATCCAAAAAAGAACCTTCGAGATGAGGTATGGTCACTATGAATTCGTGGTGGTGTCGTTTGGGTTAACCAATGCCCCCACCACTTTTATGTGCTTGATGAATAATGTACTCAACAAATTTCTGGACAAATTTGTATTGGTTTTCATTGATGATATCCTAATCTACTCCAAGAACAAGGAGGAGCATGAAGAAAATCTCAGACTCGTACTTCAAGTACTAAGAGAGCATCAGCTCTATGCTAATTTTAGCAAGTGCGACTTCTTTCAGAAGCAAGTTCGCTACCTAGGCCATGTCATTTCTAAGGAAGGGGTGGTAGTGGACCCCGATAATATTAGATCTATTATGGAATGGCCTACCCTAAAGGATGTATCAGATATCATATCCTTCATGGGCTTAGCAGGATACTATAGAAGGCTCATAAAAGAGTTTTCCAATATTGGTTGTCCAATCACTGCCCTTCACAAAAAGGGGATCAACTTCATTTGGACATCAAAATGTGAAGAAATATTTCAGGAACTGAAATACATCCTAACCCATGCACATGTGTTGAAGCTTGCAGACCTGGATAATGATTTGCTCGTGTGTACATATGTCTGCAAGGAAGGAATAAGAGGAGTCCTTATGCAAGAGGGATGTGTAATTTGCTATGCATCCTTGAAATTAAATGATCATGATATCAATTATGTGACCCATGACCTAGAGTTGGCTGCCATAGTAAATGCTTTAAAAATGTGCAGGCACTACCTCCTGGGAAGGAGATTTGTGCTTATGATAAACCATTGTGGGTTGAGCCACCTATTTTATCAACCGAAACTCAATGCCAGACAAGCTAGGTGTATGGCTCTCCTAAGTGAATTTGATTTCAAAATCAAACACATAAAAGGAAAGGAAAATAGGGTGGTCAATGCCCTTAGCATAAGTATACAAACGATTCATCAAGCAACAGTAAAAACCTATGAATCGGATGTCAAGGAAAGAGTTAGAAATTCACAAGAGACAGATGTATTCTTCAAGACCATGACTTCATACTGTTATCACTAGGAGTCACCTTCTGATTGCAAGGAAGGTAAGCCCAGTACCTATCAGATGATATGTGAAAGTATGAGTGTTTTTTGAAAGGTTGAATGGAAAAACTCAGAATGATAATATCCTCACTTAGAAATAGGGCTAACATGTAACAACAAATAAGGTCTTGGCTATTTTCAACCAGTAGTTTGGGAGTAAATATGGATAGAAGGAAGACTTGAATGAGAAGAATGTAAGAGCTATTGCAAACATCAGGTCCACAAAAGCGCAAAGGAAGAAAGTTTCTTAAAACAAGACCTTCTTGAAATTAGAAACTAGGGAGCTAAATAAACACCATGGCAATAAAATGATCAAACATCCATCATATCATTACCACCGTCATCCATATGGAGCATTCAAATATGAACATTTAGCATTAGAAGAAAATAGTCTGAAACAAGAGTTGATTTCTATTAGTCAAAAAGTCTTAAGTCCAATACATACTAGATCACAGTCACTTTATCAAAAATATTACAGTTTCTTGGGAGCCTTGCTCTACCATCCAAACCCATTAAATAAATTCATCTATCTATTTATAACAAGAAAGGGAGGCAACAACTGGAGGTACGAGATGGCCTCTTTTTCTTAAAAATCTCAGAACATTTATTTATTCTAACAACTAAGATAACAACCTATGCTATAAAATAGGGAAGTGTTGGTGACTAAACCCAATCATGCTTCTAACTGCTTTGATCCTCTTTTGTTGCTCAGCTCCTATTTTTCCATGTGTCTCTTTGGAGCTTGTAGTTGTCCCCTACACCCAACTACTACTTCTATCATTTATTCCATTATTAACTTATCCAAAATTGTTGGCTTAGTATTCCTAGATCCCTGGTGTTTGCTGGCTACTCCCTTAGGTAGCAATTCTGTGTAGCACCCCCTAGAATGGAACAAGGAGAGAAGGTAGCGCCTGTGGGTAGCACCCCTGTGCTAAATTTCTATGGCTGCATTTGTCCTCTGTTGCAAAATTGAGTAGTGCATGTGTGTAAACTTGCTCTCTGTAAGATATTATGCAGCGCCTATGGGTAGCGCATGTGTAACAATTTTGCATTCTATAAAATATTACACAGCACCTTTGGGTAGCGCCTGTGTAACAATTCGACATTCTGTAAAATGCCACCTACACTGCACAATGCCACCTACACTGCGTCTTCATAAGGGTTTGGGTAGCTATGCCAAATTGCAGCGTCTTTGACTCCTGAACGTGTGTAGAGCTGTTTTTGTCCTTCCATGATGACAAATCAATTTACTTAGGTGCTTTTACCACTGAGTGAAACTAGTACTTGGAAAAAAATTCCAAAATTCATATAGGTAAACACCTAGAAGCCTATATAGGTCGCAAAACTTAATATGTGCATATCAGTTAACCTTCCCAAGAAGGAACAACTCTCAAAAATGGGGTTTACCACTACTAGCTACTTTGTCATTTTAACACTTAGCTTCACACTCTTCCTGGTGGAAAGAGTGTCTTCAACTAACTTAGTAGACTTCTTCTTCTTAGCACTGGTAGGATTCTCCAGTATAGTTTTTCTCTCCTTAGGTACTGGTTTGTCATCTTCAATGGAAACCTCAACCAACACCTGCAAATTCTTTTGGGTTACTTCATCTTGGAAATTCTTCAGTTCTGCCTTTAGCTTCATGTTCTGAGCCTGGAAACCCCTGTTTTGTCTGTAAATATTCTTCATTTGTTTATGAAGAGGCAGAGCCTTTCTCGCTGCAAAACTTTCCAAGTCCAGGGTATGGTTGTAGCCAGTGATGAGCTCATTCATCTAAGCCAAGTGGACCATTTCTTCTGCTTTGAGATGATCTATTTCTCTCCTTGCATCCCTAAGCTGCTTAATAAGTCTTTTGTAGGTCTGGCTGCCAAGGGGGTTGGGGACATGTGCAGTCTCAGCAGGCTTCTTCTCATCCTTTTCTTCCATCTGTATAGGAGTTTCCTTGCATGTTTCACTAGTCTTCTCAAAACCTTTTCCTTTATGCTTCTTCTCTTGTACAACAGCCTTTTCTTTATTTTTCATAGGTTTTTTACAATCCTTCACATGTATTTCATCTTCCCTCTCCAAAGTTATTTTGGTACCTTTACCCTTGATTTTCTGTACAGGGGTTTCTTGTAAAGGCTATCCTTTGAAATCCCCCTTAGGAATTGATGACCTGGTGAAAGGTATTTTACCTTTGATTTTAGCTGCTAGAGGAGGAGAGGGAAAGAGAAGTTTCTTCCCTTTTTTTGATGTCACCTTGGTAGAATATGGAACTTCTTCTAACCCTAGTGGAGGTGGTGATGAGAAATATTTGTGTGGGGAAGGACATACCTCCTCCTCAGCTTCTCTGATCTTCTTATTGATCTCTAAAACAGGGGCTCTGCCCTTTCTCTTCTTGTTGATCCTTATTTTAGTACTGGTAGGTGATGAAGAGCCTGCAATTTGTGATTGGGGGGTAGGTGTTGGGTCTAGCTTAAAGTGAGAAGAGACCAAAATATTCTCCCAAGAGATCTCTTTCTTTCCCAACTCTTCAGAGACAAGCATCCTGATAAGTCCAGAGTGGAAAAGACTGGAGTCCACATCCTTGGATTTGGCTTGCACCCTATCTTCCATTTTACCGATACTTCTCAGCAGGTAATATGGAATATTCATCTGAACCTTACCAGTAAAATGCAACAAAAACCTTATGTGGTAATGATATAGGGTGTTAAATCTCCCTTCACAACTAAAATATCTCTGTATGATTTTCAACATTCTGTCAAACTGGTCAATCAACTGGTTCCTTGGCACACTCTTAGATAAATCATTGGATTGGTATTTAGGCTTGAAAATATCTTTAATGAAAGGTGAAATCAATACCATGGCCTTGAACCAACTTTCTCCTAAAATGGGAATCCCTGTTGCAGCTGAGATGGAGGCTTCAGTCACCTCAAATTCCAAATCTCCAGCTCTAGTTTTCTTGCCATCAAAATTTAGTGCAAATTGTTTTGCTACTTCTGAGTGGCCTCTCTCCATGTTCTGGTAGAAAGAGAGGTATCCTACTCTTCGAAACATTTCCCTTGCCATGGGTTCTGTGTCAAAAAGGCACATGTCCATGGGTTCTGTTTGAACTATCTTGCCACCTTAGTGTGCTTTCTTTGACTGAGGGGTCTCCATGACTCATAAAGAGGGTTCTTAAAGGCTGTAAGGGATTCTATTGACCAGAAAACTTCAATTTAAGTCTCAAAAGCACAAGGATGGCCCTCCAAATTAACAATTCTTAGAAAATGAACTTGGCTATGAGAAGTGGACTTTCATGTTTATATAGGTTTTCAAAGTGTAGACTATGAGGAAGTAATTCTGAAATGACTCTTCGTACAGGATGAAAATAAGTAAAGGATAATCAAAGAGGTTTGAGTAGCGCCTCTGCGTAACGTAACGCATACACATAGGATAGGCTATTTCAGGCCTGTGACTTTCAAATGCTATAACTAAACACAATAATCAAACTATGGATATGAGCGAAGATGTTTACAGGAATGAAAATATGGCTCCCATACTACCCTGCAAGCTTAGCAAACCGAAACCCAAGCACAAATCTCCTATGAAAATTAATATGCGAAGGAGGTTGCACAGGATACCTGTGAAGTCGACAACTGTTGAGATCCTCAACATGAACTTAGGATGAGATTGAGGAAACTTCGGCCCTGAAATCTCTCACAGCATCGGATTTAGTGGACATGTGATCATCTGATCTGAACTGACAAACTTACGCAATGCATCACTACTGAACTTTTCAAATTTAGAAACCATTACCAAGGATCATAAATGCAATATCTTTTGAAAGCATTTCAACCAACTTCAGGAACTGAAAACAAGGGTTAAGGTATCAGTCGTGGAAATCATGAGTTGGAGTGGGTGCATGATAATCATGACAAGCGCTACAGAAATGCCTGCTGAGTGGGCAGTGTTCTCCAAATCAAAAAATGATTGGACAGGTGAGTGGGGATGATGATGTATTCATGCAAGGTCATGAGTGATGAGAGAGGTGTGTCACATCAGCCTGGTCATGGGAGGTATCAACCTAGTGATGAATCACGAGAGGGGACATAAAGAATAGACCATGAGCTCATAAGGGTTTAAGGACCAAATATTGAATTGTGGATCAACACATGAGCTATGACTCAAAGGTTTAGTCATCCTAAGGGGTCCTATCATAAATAACATTTAATGGATGAGAAATTTATTTTAAAGAGAAAATAAGAATGTAAGGTTTTTTTTTCTTTTTTTTCTTTTAAAAAAAAAACAAACTAAGAGACCCAAGGTGACTTAGTGTGATAACACATACCTAAGGCAAGAGCCTACAGGGATAAAGTATGAAGGATACTAGATTCTTGAGGAAGGGATGTTGACTTACATAAACAGATTGTATATTCCAAACTGTGACAACTTGAAGAGGTTCATAATGGATGAACTACATAAGAGACCATATACTAGTCACCCAGGATATCAGAAGATGATAAAGGGCACAATGAAACAATTCTATTGTCCTGGATTGAAGAAATACATAGCTAACTATATAGCTAAGTGCCTAGAATGCCAACAAGTTAAGGCAAAACACCTACATCCAGCAGGATTGTTACAGCCCCTATCAATCCTGGAATGGAAATGGGAAACCATCTCCATGGATTTAATCACCAGATTACCAAAGTTGACAAAACAAAATGATGCCATCATGGTCATGGTGGACAAACTGAGTAAGTCTTCCCATTTTGTCCCTATCAAGTAAACCTACAAAGCCATAGATATTGCCAACATCTTCATGAAGGAGATATTTAGACTGCATGGCATGCCCAAAGAAATTGTATCTGACCAAGATACCAAATTTACTTCAAAATTTTGGAAATCCCTAATGGCCAGTTTTGAGACTAAATTGTTGTTCAACACAGCCTATCACCCTCAAACTAATGGAAAGACAAAAAGAGTGAACCAAATAGTAGAAGACATGCTAAGGATGCATGTAATGCATTAGCCTGAGTGGGAAGACTACCTACCATTGGTAGAGTTTTCCTACAATAATGGTTATCATGAATCCTTGAAGATGAGCCCTTTTGAAGCCCTCCATGGTAGAAAGTGAAAGATTCCAATCAGCTGGAATAATCCAGTGGATAGAATTACAATTAGACTCGACATGCTGAAAGAAATAGAACAACAAGTAATTCAGATAAAGAAAAATTTGAATATTTCTCAAGATAGACAAAAAATTTATGCCGACAGGAAAAGAACTCCCCGAGAGTTCAAGACCAGAGACCATGTCTATCTCAGAGTTAGACCCAAGAATATTTCTCTGAGAATGGGAGCCTGTGCCAAATTGACACCTCGGTATTCTGGACCCTTTGAAGTCTTAGACAGAGCAGGACCTGTATCCTATAGGCTAGCACTTCCTCCCAATGTAAAGGCACATAATGTTTTTCATGTTTCATTATTGAAGAAATATGTACATGATTCTATTCATATAATTGACTTGTCTATGATCCAGGTGGAGCCGAAGGGAGAATTCCTACTAGAACTCCAATGCATATTATATAGAAAGGAAACCTCACTCAGGAACGAAACCATTGCACAGTTCAAGGTGCAGTGGAAATACTTTGGTCCAGATGAGGCTACGTGGGAAATGGAGGATTCCATGAGATGTGCATATCCGATTTTGTTTACTCTTGTACATACATGCCATGTTGACATATAGAACATTGAGGATGATGTTCCTTTAAGGGGGAGGGAATTGTAACACCTTGTTTCCCCCAGTCTGTAAATATAACTATATTGGCCAAGGAACTATGGAAACCCTAAAAGTGTGAATGTTTGATTTGATGGACCTTTGTATAAAAGGTCAATGAATGTAAATTATGTTATTTTAATAGAAAATGGTTACATGTTGCATGACTGCTGAAAGAGGGGATGTGCTAAGAGAATACCATGAATGCTATGAAAGGTGGTGGAGGGGACTGAGAAAGGTTGCATTAAACTCCACCGAACCAGTACCATGCTGGAATTAATTGCTTAGATTAGAACAACCCTCTGACCCAGGAATGAATTGCAGTCAGACTTGTATGTGGGAATACCTCCTCAAGAGTTAATGAGGGGATGGGGAATATTGCCCATATGTAAGGCTTCCTGACTTGACCATGGACTGGGAATTTGATCCACACACAATCTTTCTGAGGAAGGAAATAAAGGAAGCATGGTGTGGGAAGAGAGGACCCATGAAGAGTGCAGAGACAAGAGCTGAAGCTCTTAGATATGAGGAAGGATTGAAAGAGAAAAGTTATTTATGATCATAGAGAATAGAGACTGAGCCAGGAGAAGGAGAGTAACCTTCGTACTTATCTATTCATGTATTAGGAGAAGGAGAGTAACCTTCGTCCCTAACTTATGTTGAGCTGGAAGTAAGAGATTGAATCTCAAAGGATCGCGAACTAAGATCGAGGGTGGCCAATGATAAATCCATTGGGAGTGATTGAACCTATGGTTGGGTTGAAATGAGCACCCTTCTCAACAGTCACATCATGCCTTATGGTTTTGATAAGTGTTTTTATGCCTTGTTCTTTGAATTGGAAATAATGGATGCATGCTTGTATTTATATGCATATAAATGGTTTTTGTATTGAAAGATTAAGTTAAGAGTATGCATTCCTTCCTTGAGAAATTTTACATCTCCTTGATTTCCTTATTCTCTATTTTAATTCCTCGAAAGAACTTTCCCTAGGGAATTTCATCACCATCCTAGAGTCGAGTGAGTAATTCCCTGATTACGGAGTTTGAACCCCACAATCACTGCGAGGAAAAATTCCATTAAGATCGGGAGAGGTAGTGCATGTATTCACCGAGTCTCTGCAAGGTGGGCAGAGACCAAGACCATCTTAAGTTCTAGATGTGAGTAATGAACATAAGGGGTGCGCAAAAGAATTCTTCCAAGCATTACGTTCAAGAGAAAGAGTGCAAAAATCTTAATCCTTTCGGAGCCAATAAATCTTAGGAAGAATAGCGAGGTTCAAGTATCAAAAGGGAATATCCTTTCATTTGGAAGATGAACGGATGAGACCCATTTGGGAGGATCCAAGGTCTATCGCGACCATTAGATTTGAAGAAGGGGCACAGGCATTAATGCCTCGACTCCTTTAGTCTTCACAAGTTCGACGAATGTTGGTAATAATCGTGAAGGGGATGGATCCTCCAAAACCCAAAGTAGGGATGTGATCTAGACCATAGATCCAAGGATATATCGGGACCCTCCTTGATCATAGAATAGGAGAGAATGGAGTTCTCACATCGAGAGAATCGCATGTTGGTGTGATTAAAGTTATGAAACCTAAAGTTGCGATGTAATCTGGACCGTTGGATCGAGGAAGGTCGTGGATCATCGATATGACACGAGTGGATTAACACAAGGAGTGTGTGGGAATTTGAAATTCCCTTAGGGTTAGGCTCAAAAGGGATAGCACTTTTCAGAAGTGTCAACAAGACCCAAGATAGTCGGACTCCCAGGAACGTGGTGACTGATCGTGAACTCCAGGTGAAAACACTTCGGGAGAATGCGATGGATAAGAGTTTGAAATCGTCGAAACGCCGAAGGGTTGAAGTAGATATGAACCATCAGATCCAAAGAATAGGTGGTGTGAATCAGTGGATTCCGAGCAAAGGCCTGAAGTAAACTTCGACTGTCCAATTGAAGTGGACATGCAGAAGAAATCTGCATACTTTGAAGGGAGTGAAAGTTGAGACTTGAGAATTCCAAAGTCCGGAGACGTAGAGGGATCGCAGTCATTGATCCAAGGGGGACATGCATCAATAGATTATTAACTCCAAGTAAACTTCATTGGAGGAAGTTGAGAGTTGAAACTCCTGAAGGCTAGAGAGTCAGAACCAATCGTAACCATCGATTGGGAAGGGAGCTATGTGCCAACATATCGGGAGGTCTGGGAAGGCACGTGAAAGATAGGAAAGGAGGATGGATAACAGTCGTTGATCATGGATCATCACCGAAAGCAAGAGATCGACATTCGAGAAGAATTGTGGGGCCAGAACATGCTCGAGTCTTAATTCTTCTTGAGCGGGCCACAATTGAAACTACAGTATTGCCAAAGGCATATGTGGTGCTTTGTAGTAAATTGCAAGGGAAAAAGTGGGTTGGTTTAAAACCACCCTTGGATGCACCCGTAATCACATATTTTCCAAGAGGTCATAGCCCAGGGTCATATGGAGGAGGGGATTAACATAAAAGGATCTAGCACCTAAAATTCAACATTTCGGAAGCGCACAAACATAGGTCACGGGCACCCTTAGCCCTGCACCAGGTAGTCAAAAGGTTCTGTGTTTATACAGAACAAGACTATCAAGGTCTTAGAGAGTTGTTTTGATCTAGAATTGGAGATCCTTGACCCGAAGGCCGAGCTAGTTCCCTGACTATCCAAATTATAACCTGTAGAGAGAGAGGATTTGTTCCTATAAGGAGGACGATTTTTTTTTTATCCCCGTCGTTGATCCAGGGGATCAAATTTTGCTCAAAATTCAAAGTGCTCAGAATCACTTCAAATCGAACAGGAGCGTAGGCTTCATTGTCACGAACCCAACGCAACTTGTTTGGGTTCAAATGGACATCGGGAGAGAGAGACATCACGTTCTATTCAAAAAGACAAAAAGGCAAAAAAAAATGTGCCGACTGTGCAGTCCGTACAGTCCGTACGGATGCTCACTGTGCAGTCCGTACATTCCGTATGGATGCTAATGTGGCAGGGCCGTATGACATGTGGCAGGCAGTTGTGTGGATAGTTGGCATATGACATGGCTTGTTTGCAGTGAATGGGATGGTGACACGTGGCCCAATCAATGGCCGCCACGTGTCACCTATATATTGGTTTAAAATTTATTTGGAGTCTACCAGATTCGACCCTGTGACCTCCACCTGCGTGCAAAGATTTGGCAATGACCACCAACCCATGCACCACCATAGTATTTCTTAACACTATATGGTGCAAAATATATTTGATTTCAAATGTTGTAAAGTTTGGGTGGGGGTCGGGCTGGGGCCTAGCCCCAGCCCGTGGTTATGTTGTTATGTAATATGGCCACGGTTTAAACCTTTGCGTGCACATTCAAACTTTAACCCCGGTCGTATACCTTGTAATATGACCACAGGTGCGCGTTGTGTTTTAACATAGCCCTTTTTAATATGATCCCGGTCACATGTGTTGTGCATAGAACCATCGGCGTGCCTGACCATTGTCGTTTGGTTTGGACTCGACCCTTTTTTATATGTGCGTGAGGTCATATGGTGGCTATGTGCCCATGGGCCTTAGACGGTTAAGGGCCAGCGCGTAATCATTCTATAGTTTGTACCAGTTGTGCAGTTGTTCCCGGTGCTAAGTTTTAACGCATAAAAGAGCGTGGGGGCTAGGTTGAGGAAACAAGGGTGCATTTTGGCAATCCAAAGACAACAAGTTTGAAGGGGAACTTCCAAGAAGCCTATCTTCTTCAATTTTTGGCCAAACGAGGTGTCGAAAAAGCCCAGCTAGGGGTTTTTGGACGTTCTGAAGCCGTTGGAGCCATCTATTTGGAATTTTGAGCATTGAAAAGAACATATTTGAGAACTTTGAGCAAATAATACAAAAGATCCATTGGAAGCTGGACCAGGAGATGTAGCCCAAGAGAGGGGTGAACTCCTTTATCATTTGTTGTGTTATGTGTTTTTTGTTCACTGTTTATTGTTGTTGTTTATATGCATCTTAAATGAGTAATTTCTATAAACGTTGTGTTGCAAAGTTGATCCATTTGCATTTTAACACATGAAATAAATCTTGCAAATATTTTCAAGAATACAAGTCTTCTTCATTTTTAGATCAAGTTGGTATCAAAGCATAGGTTTTTGAAGACTTGATTATTGCAAGTGTTTTGTTTTCTGATGCTCACAAGGTTGAAACTCACAAGAGGAGAAGGTCAACTTGTAGAGACAAGTTCTCGTCCTTCAAGAAGGAAGATTATATCATCACCACAAGTTTCAAGGAGGCATTCACCAAGTATGGCTCATGAAGAGAGTCATGAACATATTCCTACAGAATATGAAGATCTCAGAAAGGATGTCATGGAAATGAGAGAAATGATGAAAATCTTGATGGAAAGGAATATAAGGTTGCAAGGTGAAGGCTCCAACCCTTCAAAGCACAAGGGAGATAGTGGTGATAAAAATCCAAATGGAAATGGAGGGAATGGTGTTTCTCCACCACCCTCACCTCCATCTTCTCCTTCTTCTTCTACCAGTTCAAGACCTCTTCCAAATTGTCCAAACGGACATGGTAAAACTCCTTCACAAATTCCTTTGTTAAAGCTTGATATTAAATTCGAATTGCCAATGTACAATGGAGAGGTAAATGTTGAGAAATTAGATAATTGGATTCCTCAGATTGAGGTGTATTGTAGGATACAAAAAAT
The DNA here is from genome assembly GCA_009831015.1 of Picea engelmannii. NCBI lineage: Eukaryota > Viridiplantae > Streptophyta > Pinopsida > Pinales > Pinaceae > Picea > Picea engelmannii. The sequence goes on along the minus strand of ML783628.1, from coordinate 16,325 downwards.
TCAAGATGATGAAACTAAGATTCAACTTGCTTCTTTAAGATTGGATAGTGCAGCACTCATTTGGTGGGAATCCAAGACTCAAGAGGACATGAAGAAACATGGTAAAATTT
>ML783628.1:0-13346 GCA_009831015.1 Picea engelmannii | reverse complement strand
ATTGGTAACAATGCCTTCCGTTTAGATTTGCCTCCTTATATGCAAATGTATGCAGTTGTTAATGTTGAGAATTTGAAATTGTATGAGCCTCCTTTGATTGATGATCAAGGAGAGTATGTTCAGATTCCTTCTATAGATGATTTCTCCCTAGAATATCTTACAGAACTGCATGAAGACACAATCCTTGACAGGAGAATGCAAACTTCAAAACGAGGAAATGTGGAGTATCTTCGAGTTGGTCTTAAAGGTACAAATCCAAGCAAAGCCAAGTGGATTGAGGTTGGAAAGGTGGGGGAACTATACCCTCATCTTCAAATAGACTGAAAATAGTCTTTTGGAGGTCCAAAAGCTTTCCAATGGGGAGGTGTGATCCAAGGGATCAAATTTTGCTCAAAATTCAAAGTTCTCGGAATCACTTCAAATCGAACAGGAGCGTAGGCTTCATCATCACGAACCCAACGCAACTTGTTTGGGTTCAAACGGAAGTCGGGAGAGAGAGATATCACGTTCTGTTCAAAACGACAAACAGGTAAAAAAAAATGTGCTGACTGTACAGTCCGTACAGTTCATACGAATGTTGATGTGGCAAGGCCGTACGACATGTGGCAGGTAGTTATGTGGATAGTTGGCATATGACATGCTTGTTTGCAGTGAATGGGATGGCGACACGTGACCCAATCAATGGCCTCCATGTGTCACCTATATATTGGTTTAAAATTTATTTGGAGTCTACCGGATTCGACCGCGTGACCTCCACCCGCGTGCAAAGATTTGGCAAAGACCACCAACCAATGCGCCACCATAGTGTTTCTTAACACTGTATGGTGCGGAATATATTTGAGTTTAAATGTTGTAAAGTTTGGGCGGGGTTGGGCTGGGGCCTAGCCCCAGCCCGTGGTTATGTTGTTATGTAATATGGCCACGGTTTAAACCTTTGCGTGCACATTCAAACTTTAACCCCGGTCGTATACCTTGTAATATGACCACAGGCGCGTGTTGTGTTTTAACATAGCCCTTTTTAATATGAGCCCGGTCACATGTGTTGTGCATAGAACCACCGGTGCGCCCGACCATTGTCCTTTGGTTTGGACAAGGTCTTTTTTTATATGCGCGCAAGGTCATATGGTGGCTATGTGCCTGTGGGCCTTAGACGGTTAAGGGCCAATGCATAACCATTCTACAGTTTGTACCAGTTGTGTGGTTGTGCCCGGTACTAAGTTTTAACACATAAAAGAGCATGGGGGCTAGGTTGAGGAAACAAGGGTGCATTTTGGCGATCCAGAGACAGCAAGTTTGAAGGGGAACTTCCAGGAAGCCTATCTTCTTCAATTTTTGGCCAAACGAGGTGTCAAAAAAGCCCAGCTAGGGGTTTTTGGACGTTCTGAAGCCATTGGAGCCATCTATTTGGCATTTTAAGCATTGTAAAGAACATATTTGAGCACTTTGAGCAAATAATACAAAAGATCCATTAGAAGCTGGACCAGGGGTGCTTCATCATTAGACATTAGATTAGATTAGTCTCGTTTCAATCTTGCATAAACTTTGCGTGTGCTTCGTCAGTTTACAAACCTGGGGTTGACAAATTAGATAAGTTGGGCAAATACTGCAATGCAATTAATTGAACATTAGTTTGGCCCAATATAACAATTGTCGTTCCCTTGTTACGATTGCTATTCCTTTTGTTGTTCATTTGAATGGGACGATTGTTGTTCCTTTTGTAGGTCATGCTATTCCTTTGAATAGAACAACTACCATTCCATTTACGATTGTTGTTCCTTTACAGGTGTTGCATCTCTGGAGGCTGGGTATTGAAAATGGAAGGTAAGAACCTATGTAGTCGACAAGTAAAACGCTTGTGCCAGCGCCTTCCTTTGGTTGATGCATAGAGGTTTTTTTAGGACATCTTTAGAGCCCAACAGAAACCATTGCCATGGATTTCATCACAAGATTACCAATATCAACCAAACAGAATGATGCCATCATAGCATTTGTGGAAAAACTGAGCAATGTTGCTCACTTCTGACTTGTCAAGTCAACTTGCAAGGCAATCGATATTTCCAACATCTTCATGAAAGAGATATTCAGACTGCATGGCATGCCTAAGGAGATCATATCCGTTAGAGATACAAAGTTTACTTCAAAATTTTGGAAATCTTTGTTTGCTAGTTTTGAAACAAAATTACTCTTTAGTACATCTTATCACCCTCAAACTGATGGGAAGATAGAGAGGGTAAACCAAGTATTAGAAGACATGCTGAGGATTCATGTAATGCATCAACCCAAGAAATGGGAGGACTACCTACCATTGGTAGAATTTTCTTACAACAATGGCTATCAACAATGGAAGGCAATGCAACATTCCAATCAGCTAGAACAATCCAGTAGACAAAGTTACAATCATGATAGATATGCTAAAGGAAATGGAACAACAAGTATTTTAGATCAAGAAAAATCCGAAGATAGCCCATGATAGACAATAGAGCTATGCAGACCTGAAACTAGAGAATTCAAAGCAGGAGATCATGTATATCTTCGAGTTAGACCTAGGAGGAGCTCCTTGAGGATGGAAGCTTGTGTCAACTTGGAACTTCGGTATTGTGGACCCTTTGAAGTTTTGTATAGAGTGGGACCAGTAGCCTATCGGTTAGCACTTCCTCCCACAGTGAAAGCACATAATGTTTTCCATGTTTCTTTATTAAAGAAGTATGTACATGATTCTAATCATATTATTGACTGGTCTGTGATTTAGGTGGAACCCAAGGGAGAGTTCCTTCCAGAACCTCAATGCATAATAGACCAGAAAGAAACCCCAATCCGAAACATAACCATTGCACAGGTCAAGGTGCAATGGAAACTATTTGTCCCAGAAGAGGCTACATGGGAATTTGAGGATGCCATGAGACAATCATATCCATTTTTGTTTACTTCTGTACATACAGAGCACATCGACAGAAAGAACATCGAGGATGATGTTCCTTTAAGGGGGAGGGGATTGCAATACCCATGTTTCCCCTAGTTTGTAAATATAATTATAAATGGCCAAGAGACTATGGCAAACTAAGTGTGTGTGAACGTTTGATTTAATGAACCCTTTTATAAAAGGGTCAATGTATGGATTTTTGTTATTAATAGAATTTGAATATGTTTTGCACAATTGCTGAAAGGGGGGACTTTTCCAAGATAGACCATGGATGTTGTGAGAGAGATGGTGAAGGGAAACCAAGTATGGTTGAGATGACCCTCACCTCACCAATACCTACTAGGCGTAATTGCTCAACAGACCTCTAACCCAAAAATGAATTACCACTCAGGCTGGTAGCTAGAAGGCCATCTTTAAGAGTATTGAGGAGATGGGGCATGGTACCCATCTGTAAGGCTTCCAGGCCTGACCACAAATTGGGATTCGTACCCACACAACCTTACTGAGGAAGACAAAAAATGAGGTAATTTGGGGACAAAGACAAATCTACGAGATAGCAGAGTATAGAAAAACACTCTCTAGAGAAGAGCAATAGATATACTTCACTTCTGAAGTAGAGAAAAAAAAGATGAGAAGAAAGCTTGTTTTGGTTGTAAGAATCAAGGGGCAGGGTTTCGCTATAAGTTGGTAAACAAGGCTAATGAGTGACAGAGGAAGTACTCATGCAAACCTCCTTGCTTGGAGCAGAGAAAACCAGTTATCCAGTTTTTGTGGGAGAAGGAAAGTAACCTTCATCCATGACTGGTGTGGAGCAAAGAGAAATAATTTCTCTCAGAGCATTATGGTCTAGCTCGGGGGTGGCCAGTGGTAAATCAAGTAGGAGTGGTTGTTCCTATGGCTAGGAGAAAACAGACACCCCTTTCAGCAGTTGCTTTACATTTTCTAGTTCTGATAAGTATTTCCACACTTTGTGCATTATATTGGATGTGATGATGAAATGTCTGTGTTTATGATTTAGTCTCTCAGTATTTGAACAATTATTAGAAATGCTCTTTGATTCTTGTAAACTGTTATATCTATGTGATCTTGGACTTATCTCAGTTTAACCGTTAGAGAGTCATGGGATGTGAGTCTGCAGGAGATTCGGGGTAGGGTCGACTGAAATGTCTAAGTCCTGCAAACCCTGTGAAGTTTATCTTAGTGGGAATGTTATATTTGAATTCTATGGGAGAAGAGCATTTTTTCCCTTAGACTATTCACCCATCTGACCAAAGGCTCACGCCCATATCCTTAACCCCTTTGCTGTGAAAAGGGATTCATGGTTATCCTCTAAGTTTTCCCAAAGGACCTATGTAACCAGGGCCTAGGAACCATGCGCTAGTCTGAAAGGAACTATCTCTTTCGGTTTCGAGACTTCGGGACTTATGACTCTACAATCCTCTAAAGTAGTCGAAGGCTGAAGTCACCAATCGACGAGGACCGTTGATTTGGGGATCTAGTATGGATCACTCTCAACCATTAGATCGAATATATGAAGGGTGTATTAAGCGCTTCGGTGAAGTCCTCCTTCGGGAGAATAGGAGTAGTCTAGCGTCTCAACTCCCGAATGCTGGAGCCATGGAGTAAATCTAGACCATTGAAAGGGAAGGGACATGTGTCCACAGATCAACGATTATCCAGGAGTCTGGGTATTCGGTGATATAGGAATGCGTGATTTTCCCTGGATCTCTACCAGCTAGAGTAAATCCTAGCCATAGATAGTAGGCACATGTGGCGACAAATCTGGCACGACCCGGAGGGAAAGCTGAGAGACACACTCGTCGAACTCTCGAATGTCGAACTATTGAAGTAATGTGGGTCGTCGATCCTCGGATCCTTCGTGATCCTTCTGAGCCATCAATTTAAGGGACCCACCTTTGACTACTTGACTAACTCGGAACATGTCATGGAGCGACACGTGGCACCTACCCGTTCCCCAACAAGTGTTGACCGTTGAACTAGGAATGTTGGATGAGGGGGACATGGCAAGCGATCTTGTAGTCCGGAGATTCTGTACTCCGGAGGAAACCGACCAAGAGTTTACGAAGTATGAACTCGTTGAAGTCGCGTGTGCTGAAGTGGATCTCGACCATTGGTCGAAAAGGACACGTGGCGCAAGATCTCGTAGTCCGGAGACTTATCTCTTAAGGGGATTTCCGTCACAAGGATTCCACAACCACCGAAGCCCGGAGCCACAAAGTGATGAGAACCATAGATCTATGGATCTACGTGGAATATTGTGGACCGTTAGATCGAAGGACCGAGCAGTTGTCAGTCTATGATGACGTGGCTCGCTGACGTCATCTCATGTGACGTGGACCCGCTTTACGCATGCCATGTGTCACTGAGTTTTGGATGATTCACGTACCCATTGTTCATGTTAGAGCATGACACGTCTCACCCCCTATCAAGGACACGTCTCACCCCTTGACCCTCGCCATGTGTCAATTTCTAGTTCGTGGCTACCTAGCCTACATGGCTGACTATGTGTCCAGAACTCCGGGAGTTTGGATAGTTTCGGGAGTTTGAAAGATGAGGGGCCTAGTACAATTTAGGAACGTCCAATGCAAATCGTCGACGGGCCAAGGCCACATGGCGAGATATCGAGAGTTCAGGAGTATGGCCTAGTGTGGTAAAAAAGAATGCTCGACGAGAATCGCCGAATGTCGAAGGGCTAGGGGTAACTGGCGAGATTACGGGACTTTGAATATTAGGGTATAGGAATGTTCAACGCTAAACGACGAAACTCTTTTTAACCGTAGATCTCGGCGGAGGATGTGGACTGTTGATCCCCTCTGTTGTTCGGTGATCAGAGATTTAGACAACACTTTTGGGAACTCTCGAAGATCAAGAACTTCTGAAGTGCCAAAACCTTTGCTAGCTCCCACTTTTCAACCCGAGGTCACGAGGAAGACCCCGCTAGCTAGTTCAAGCACACAGTGAGAGATGTGAGTTTCTAGGAGGCTCCTTTAAGAGGGTTTTGCTTAAGTAAGGGACCGAAAATGAACCAGGGAAAGAAAAAATAATTGATGTCCCATCCCTAGAAGGGCTATTTAAGGGTTGGGTGTGTTATAACATTCAACAATCTCTTATATAATTCACCATAAACTAGTCATACTTAGAGATAACATAATTTAAACATGACATCATTTACCTATAGCTTTTAGCTTACAAAAGTCAAACTATAGATTAGTATCTCACAATCTTATTATTAACAGAAAAAAAAATAGGAAAATAACAATTAAGAGTCAATTTTCCACCAAACAAGGCAACTAACTTCATTGGTATTGCCTTCAATATAGATCAAGCTCAATGAAGTGACAATCTTATTATTAACAGAAATATAACAATTAAGAGTCGATTTTCCACCAAACAAAGCAACTAACTTCATTGGTATTGCCTTGAATATAGATCAAGCTCAATGAAGTGAGAAAATTTAAGGTACACAAAACTCTCCGTGGTGAACTCGCACAATTTACAAAGGATTAACATAGATCATATTATTCCCATCTGATCAACCTTAGTCCCATCTGATCAACCTTAGTGTGCTAGAGAATCCTTCGGTAAGCTGGGTACCTGTGTGTTATTGGAAAGCTCGTTAAATTCCGTACTGGTTTGCACCAGTTCAAACCTGTACAAGCACGCCTATGAATGCGACTTCACTCTTTTCTGCCTGCTGCAGAAAGTCATACTTGGCCATTATCATCAGAATCTGCAAGTGGGATAGCAAATCATGTGAAATCAGGAATATTTTAGCACAATTAATTGGTTCTGACGTCCTGCCCAATCATAACCGACCATTTCAGGAGACTATTCCAGCCGTTCTAACTGTTGCAGTGGAACTCTGTTTACCAATGTCTAGACAGTCTCGAACTTGATATCCACTGGAACTCTTGTGGCTTTCTACACTGTAGCAAATGATGTTATCTACCATCGGCACGTGAAATTGGTGTGTCCAATTCATTAACAACAGTTGTTTCTGATACCATAATATCAATGGTGTGCAATGTGGCCATGATGCCGACGCAAGAATATCACAACGACAGTGAGATGAAGCAATAGAATCAACGCAAACTCTTCAAACCAAGAAGCTTCGAGATCAGCTTAACAGGAGCAATACGACAGTTGAAAAACCCTAATTGCAGCATTGGAATGGAAAAGGCAGTTGAAAAACCCTCCACATTTTGGCTGATATCAACGTTCGCCCAAATCAAATCCTCACTGAATATTATCTTGTCTGAAAATATCTGAACACACCAAAACCAAAAAGAAAAGTGACACAAACCCTAAAGAAAAAAACCTATATTGGAATTTTTCATATAGACAAGATCCTGAATTCTATTTGCCCGATAAACACACTCGATAAAATCTGGTACTAAACGTCGCCAAATACTATCGCAAAGCTTCATTTTCTATGGCCTGCTTGCTTAGGTCACTATGCAAAAAATCCTTTGCTTCGTCTGCGTTTGCTGCACCTCTAGTGGATTGCACGACAAGAATTCAGGTCTGCATACGCACCCCTTATCTTGCTTCACATTAATACAACATATAAAACTGTTGCTTCGTGCTTAAACCATTGAATTTACAACATTGTGGCTGTCTCCATTCATCTAAAAGTTGATTTAAAAGGATTGCAATAATTTGCAACCAAATTATGAGATGCAACTGGACATCACAATTTGCATCAGGCCATAACGCAACAATAGTTGACAGAGACTTGCTTAGAGGAAGAAATAAATCAGATGTCATACTTCACGTCATTTTCACATCATTTCTCCCAGCGAAAAATGGGATGGTCTAGCCGCCTTAACACTCCAACCATTCTATCTTCTTTTCTTTTTTAACTCTGTATACGGATACGGTTTGAATTGTCACTCTGTGTTGGTCTACCGCGAGGCTATATTTCAATTTGCAGGGCTGCCCTCCTTTCAAGCCAAAAAACTATTCAAACAGTATACATCATCTCTCCCACCGAAAAATGGGATACTTCAACCATTCTCACTTCTTTTCTTTTAACTCTGTATGAACCATAATGAATACCGTTGATATTGTCACTCTTATTGGTGTAGTTTGAGTCTATTTTTCAATTTGAAAGGCTAAGCTCTTTCCAGTTTTAAAAAATATTCAAATCCTATATAGATTGAGTACTAATGTAGATTCATTTAAACTTAGGATCTATCATGGGTTGAGAGGGATCAAATCTGAGTGCAATGTTTTCCTAGATTTTTACATCTAAAAAAGGTTTATACCTCATGAATTTGATCCCTCTAAGGGTGTGATAGATTTAAAGTTAAGATGGATCTAAGCTTGTTTACTTTCAATTCTAATATTTTAATTAAGGTGGACAATGAAATAATTTTTTGTTATTCATATTTTTTTCTATATCCCATGTGTGTTGAGGAATTAAGGAATTGCACATCTCCCTCATACTAGCAACACACCATCAAAATGTTTTAACAATAAGAGTTTGTTTACTTTCAATTCCTGTAGTTGATATTGAAATATTTTGCTTACTAACTTTGAAATTTTTTTCTTTTTGCCATGTTGAGGAATGAAGGAAATGCACATCTTCCTCATACTTGGTTGTAAAAAGAGCCTCTCGACCCAATACAAAATTTTTTAGTGAGGTGCTGGAGATGTCAAGTACCTACATAATGTTACATTAAAAAAAAATCATCTCAATTACACTTTGAACAGTTACATGTAAGTACTCTCCATTACACATGCACATATCAAGAGTATAATTATTCATCTCTAACATACCTTCATTTTTAATATCGAAAGTAAGGTATATTGGTCTAACATTTCATTGATGGAAGTAATATGAAAATCAAAATAAAACACATTAATACCATTTATAACATAGATACTCTTCTCCTTAATTATTATAATAGAGTTTGAAATTACACCAATCAACATAAGGTCAAACTTTCTATCTTTAAATGCAAGGTCTAGATTGTAACTTCTTTAGACAACAAAATCAAGTTGAAGATCTCAATTTGATTAGAACTAGCATGTAACACCCTTTCCCCAGTTTGTAAGGCAAACCCAAAAATGTGAATGTGTGATGTGAATGGACCTTGTGAAAAAGGTCGATGAATGTGAATAATATTATGAATATATATTGCAGGATTGCTGAGAGGGGATATGCTGAAAAAGAGACCACGATGGTTGAAGAAAGGTGGTGGAAGGCACCTTGAAAGGTGGCATTAACTTCCACCGAAACCAATACCTTATTTGAACTTCACTAGCCCAGAGAACGAAGAGCATCTCGCTGGCCCCGAATTAAATGACTCGTCAGGATTGGTAGGTAAAGGGCTCCTCATGAGTAATGAGGGATGAGGGTGAACCGCCCATTCGTAGAGTCCTCAGACCTGACCACTGCGAGGAAAATCGTGCCACACACAACCTCGCCGAAAATAGAAAAGGAAGGAAGTGTGGGCGATCAAGGGCAGACGCGAGGGAAGGAAGAAAGAGAACTCTGGAAAAACACAGAGTGAGTGATAGCGGAGAAGGAGTGTAACCTTCATTCTTGGTCACTGGCAAACAGAGACACAGTCTCGCAGCATTGTGGTCTCAACTCGAGGGTGGCTAGTGGTAAATCCATTGGGAGTCGTTGAGCCTACAGTTGGGTGGAAACGAGCACCCCTCTCAGCAGTTGCAATCACATCTGGTGTTATTTCTGATAAGTGTTTTACATTTTGCATCTTGAAATTTATATGCTGACATGTATGCTCACAGTCTATGCAGTTTTATGAATGGTTTGAGTATAACACTACCTGTGTAGTGTTTTGATTTAGAAATGGTGGTTGCACGCTTATAATGGAAATGAGACTTGTAGAGCTAAGTGCAAGTAATTGTAAGAGACTGTGAAGGCTTTGTGCTATAACGCAAGGAAGGAGGATCTAGCGAGCTACGCAGATCTCTTGTCCTATGCGGAGTAAGGGTTTTGTGGCCCTATGCATGTAGATGACTAATTGAAGCTAATAAAGAAGAAGAGTTGGTGGATGCAGCCCCAGGGTGGGGGTGAACCACATAAATACTGTGTTATTATACTCTATGCGATGTTCTGATGTGTTTATGTGTTATTTGCTAAGTGCTTAGCTATAGATAGATAGATATGTTTATGCTTTGTGCTTATGATGAATCTGGATACTAGATCTGACATCTATGAACTTGCTTAATGCTTGAGTCTGCTAGATCTGATCTAATCCCATGTGTTAAGTGCTTATATACATTAGGTCGGGGTGAATGTTGTGATGCTTTGTTTTATCTACGAAGTAGATATTAGGTAAATAATGATGAACTAACGGTGCTAAGTTCTCTATTAAGTGTCATAATAACATATCTGTGTCCCAGCTAAGGTTGCAGACACCTGAGTCCTGCAACCACCCCTCCCTCTACCTCGGGTGAGACTTCATCTTCTTCGCAGGTGTTGCCAAAAGGGTTGGTAGTTAGGGTTTTGTTGGTGCGTTGTTGTAGAGTTGAACCCTGGGTCTGCCCCTGTGCCAACAATGGCATCATGGATAGTTAGTGTGCTAATGGACAGGAATTCTCCAAGTTGTTAATAGTCTAGGAAGAATATATTGTTGATGTACCATGGAAAACTATTATCTTGGGGCATTTCCTGAACAGGTAGAATGGTCCAGGAAAGCTATTCTCCTAGGGATTTTCCCATACCTGTAGAATGGTCCATCTCCTTGAGTTCACAATAGTGACTAGAGTGGGGATATTGGTACAGGACAACCATTTTCCCTGAGTTCACATTAGTGGCCATAGGGGGGGAAATGGTCCAGAATAGTCATTCTTCCTAAGTTCACAATAGTGACCAAAGTGGGGAGAATGGTCCTTGTAGCCCATGGTGTGTTTTTCAACATCTGTTGGGATAGTCATTCTTCCTATTTCACAGGAAGTGACTAGGATATGAAGAATGGTCTCTATATCACTCTGTTGAGTGAGTGACATATGCAAGACACTCTGTTGAGTGTGATAAATATGATACATGACTTATTTATCATCATTCCTGATTATTCAGATGGAGTATGGCCTCGAGAGATGATACAAGCGATGATATATTTTGAAGCCGAGATGATACCAGATGATATTGATAGTGATGATGATACTTGTGACTTGATCTGCGTGATCATGAGATAGCCTGTGTGGATATTATGAAGCTACTTTTAGAATGGTCTACAAGACTATGAGATCCTTTCCCATACCATGTGAAATGGATGGATGTGTTTGAGACCATTATAGTTAATACCTCCCTAGCTAGGAGAGAGTGTTGATATTATGGTAGCTACGGGAGGTATTAACCTTCATATGTAACCTTTGACTAGAATAGAATATTCTTGAATCCATAGAAATCCTAAACGAATGGGTAAAAACCCTACAAGATAATTCGACTCAGTAATATAATTAATAATAAAGTATTAGCTTCTAGAAGGACAAGTTGATCTAGATAGTTGACAATAACCGCTATAAATAGGAGGTTCTTGAGCTCATTTGTACACACTCACTCACTCTCCAATACAAGCTAAGACTTGCAAAAGTCTAGAGGAGAGTTGCAACTACTGCATTGGTGATCAGTTCTTGGTCTATAGTCTTGGGATAGATCTTTGGTGCACTATCCTTGGAGAAGGTGCACTTTCTTGATGATATTGTGGTTTTATAGAATCATTCTCTCTATCAAATGTTAAATTTCTTGGGGGTGGACTAATTTCTATGGTTGGGAGACAATATTGGATTTTCTATGGTGAAACGAGCACATCAAAATTTTAACAGTTATAACTATCTTGAGAAATGCTACTCGGAGGAGTGAAAGGTCAGCTGCAACTATTATTCAAAAGTACATAGAGTTACCCCTTTGATTCTAGGAAGTTTACCTTGGGATATTTCTTATGATAGAAGGGAGTGGGGATCTGGAGGAACAATAGAATTTTCCAATGGAGGAGAAGGAATAAGGAGGATGAGGGAAAAAAAAAAATAACACACACACACACACATGTGACACACCCAATGTGCATAAATACAAGGAATGTTCATTCTCAGGGAGGAGTAACCAATCTCACACAATAGATGGTCGTGTGTGTGATCAAACATATCTCATGCATACAACTATTAGAAATATAGAGAAATTAGGAATTTTTCCTAAGGAAAATAGGAAGCTTTCCCAAGACCTCAATGGTCATCCTGGAACAGGGAATACCCACATCTATACTATATAAAAGAGGGTTATGACTTGGTTCTTTCTAGAAATAAACCAGCACTAGTAAGGGGAGGTCATCAAGGGACTATATAGAAAATACTGGACTCTCTTGTGCATAGGAAATCCATATGGAAAGGTGCTTGCTAAACTCATGGAGGCCTTGATATGAGAAGGAATAGGGAATTTATGTTCTATTTGAGTGAAGGTGAGTAATCTTATAGATCGATTCCTTGACTTGTTATCCAACCTGCAAGAGTCCCCTAGTGGTATCATGGCATAGAATATGGGTGGTTTGTTGTATAAAGACAAATTGTGGCACAACCTATAGTTGGGTTTAAAGGAACTCACCCTCAGTGTTCTATGAGGATATAAGGAATTCTCACAAAGGTCCAGGAGGATTCATAACTCTCAAAAACATCCCAGGGGATCCATAAATGCTCAAAATTTGATCGTCTCAAATCTTCTCGAAAACAACATCATTTTGTAGATCTCATCATCATCCTTCCAATGGCACAAACGACAAGTCAAACAGAGTTTGTATGCAAAAGTTATAAGCAGTCAAAGTTCAAGTCAACCAAGTTCAAAGTCAAAAGTCAAAGGGGTAAAAATGACACGTGTCATGTCCATACAGTGACATGTGGCATGAACATACAAGTGATGTGGCCACACCCCAAGATGCCATGTGGAATAATCATACAACTGACTAGGAAAAATAGGTCGTGCAATCATGGGTTGACAAATGGAATTTTAGTGGTCTAATGGTGTTTTGACACATGGAATTAGGTAGCCAATGAAAATATACCACATGGTAGCTTCCCATTGGACTAGATGGTTGATGGTGTAAAATTTTTGGAGTTAACAAGGTTCGACCTCTTGACCTTAATAGCCACCAAAGTCTTAACGTACCTGCCACAACCATCACACCACACAATACAACTTAACATGTATGTGGCATATTTTATATTTACATTGGTATAAATTTCATATGGGGGGAAAAGAGGGGTCAAGGACTAGCCTCATCCCTTGGTTATAACTTATAAAACAACTATACTTAATTCTGTGGGGGACTTAACCTTATATTTCAATGGGAGTTTTTAAGTTATATATAATATATAGTTTCTATACATACATACATACATATATATATATATATATATATATATATATATATATATATAT
>ML783627.1:1737658-1787028 GCA_009831015.1 Picea engelmannii | reverse complement strand
GCAGTTGCTGATTCGTTTATGAATTATAGCTTTGTCTTATTCATTAATCGAATTGTTATATGAATTTTCTGCATTATAGGTTTCCCTTTGCAGAGGTTTATCATTGTAAACTGTTATGATTTCTTTCTTGATTGTCCTGTAACCAATTTCAAGAAGCAGTGCAGCTGATCCTTTGCGAGAAGCGTAAGGACTAATTGGCGTGAATTTCTTCCGCCAACCAGCTTAAGAAATCATCATACGCAGGGCAGATTTGGAGCATTACTAGGTTTGTTTTTTTTGCTTAGTATATTAGCTAGTAAGTGAGTTAAGTAATAGATTAGATCGTTTAAATTTAGTTAACTTACTTTCTTATTCATATATCATAAAATTAAAAAGAGTTATCCTTCGCTGTTTTAGGACAGCAAGCACATCAGTTTCACAGGTTTTGTTCAAATCTGTAGATTGTAGATAATGCACATTTGTGAATAGATTGTAATTAAAGTAGTAATTAAATATTTGATTTGAGGTATTAGTCTTTTGTATATATAATAGTTAGAGTAGTTTATAGTTAGTTTTGCTTATTTAGATTACTTAACTCAGATCAGCTTTCCTCTTCGGCTTCCTTAGGAGACCTTAGGGCGGCCAACGGAGCCGTTAAACCCGTCAGGGTGGTCCATTTCAAACGGCTTGGGTTATTAGACAACCCCGGACCGGTTCCACTCTCTTAATTGACGGACGGTCATTTTCGCCCGTCAACACTACCTTAGATGTTAGATGTGCAACCTGTGACAAATGGAAATTTGTTAGGATCCCACCCTAACTCCCCTAGTTAAGGAAATAGGTTGTTACTTAATGTATGGTGGCCACCTTTTTGAAATCAAGTCCACTAGGTAGTTAAAGTGTGTAATCAATAATGTAAGGAGGCCTCATTAAAGAAGGTCTATTGGGTATTTGATGTAGCCTTGTTAATGAAGGCCCACTGGGTATTTCATGTAGCTTCATTGATGAAGGCCTAGTAGGTGGTTAGGGTCTAAGATGATATAAACAATTTATAGTGGTAGAAGCTATGTAATATTATGCAAAGTGATTAACATTGTATTGGAGCTCTGGTCAACTGGAGGTTGCCCCTTTAAAGAGGCAAGTGAACGTTATTTTCTATTCAAAATATCAATAAAGATTTGCATATCGCTGCAACTTCAATCTTTAGGTTTATTTTAGTTGCTTTATGTAGTTATATTTGTGTCAATATTGCTCTAAGTTTTCCATTTCAACTATCAAGATACACCACAATTTGTATCAAAGAAATTTCATGTGCCAACACATGCGCAGTTGTAGAGTATTCAATCTTTAATGTATGCTCAAGTATATCAGAAGCCCTTTAGGTGCACTTGAAACCATACTTACATAAATATGTCGATCATTTTGTTGCTATAGTACACTGAGCATGACATTTGAGGAAATCCCTCTCACATACTAGGCTATCAAGTGGTATGGCTAAGGGTACACATTATCCTCCTTGGCAGCACTTTGAAAGACTAGTCGAGTACTATTGTTGGAAACTCTTGGCTATATCAAAAAGCTCTAACACTTAGGTGGGAATGAATACTATGACATGGCTATAAAAATAATACCAGGTTGGACTAGACTAGTATGGGAGACCTCTCTCAAAATACTCCTCCCCTTAAGTTGATCACTTTGATATACTTCTTGGGTAACCCTTCGGGTGGACCCCATGCACTCGGGTCAAACTAGAACCTTCCTAATGGCCTATCTCAATAACATCCTCTCACGATGTTGATTGTGTTGGTTGACTTCCTAATAACCCATTAGATGGTCCCCATGGTCCCATGACTCACCAAAAGCATGTCCTCCATGAAAGGAAAATTGACTAAAGTAATGTTAGCTATGACGTCCCTCACATAATCAATTGATGCAACCTAGGACTAACTTCAGACCTACATAACCAATATTAGCGAGAAACTCTCTCTCGGTATTAGTGGGAAACATAATTGCAGTCCCTTCCTATACAATTCCCACGATATGTTACATCACTTATCTAAGGTTGATTTGAATAAGTTTTATGGATATGATTTAGTGTGATGAGTTCACTAGACAGAACACTAATTTTTCCTCCATGATATAAAAGATGGCCTATTGAAACTCATAATATGAGTTTTATATTTGGACCGGGAACTTTTCGCAGTGGTAGCAATGGCATAAGAAAGCATCTTAGAGATACCTTACATGGAAGCAATTTGTGAAATCCCTTTTTGCTCATATTGAAAAGGATATCGATTTTATGGGACTGCCTACAAAATTGCATCAAACTATCATAGTGGACGAATATATTGCTACTTTTGAGTACTTGGCAATCAGAATAGACAACTTTACTAATGGATTTTTCAAGCATTGTTGTATTAGTGGTGTCAAGGAGAAAATAAAAACATGTATTCAGATGAATCACCCCGCTACTTGGTTGGAGCCCTCTTAGCTAGCTTGTCGTGCAGATGTTATGACATATGCCTGGTCCTAACACACAAAATTTGTACTGTGACTATTCCAATCCTTTGTGCCACACAACATCCATCTCCACCCCTCAAAGTCCCTAAGTTTATGCATGCAAAAATGGTAGAACATTAATTGAAAGGTCATTGTCATAAATGTGATGACAAATATTTCTTAGGGCATAAATGTAAGGAAGATAAATTATTACGATTATCTCTGAGGAAATTTCTAATGATGAAGCTTATGGGTTGACTTGAGAGGAAATCAACCCTCCCACAGAGGATGTATAACTCAAGACCATCCTTGTGAGCCTGCCCAAAATCTCCCTTCATGCCTTGACAAACATTTCCTCTCCTTGGACATTGAAGTTGGTCAGATATATCAAGCACATAAAGGTAATTGTCTTCATAGACATCAATAGCATGCACAACTTCAATTATTGTTGCATTGAAGAAGAAATGCATTGTTATATCCATGATGTTAACAAAGTTCAAATCATGATATGAAATAAAGGATATATTAAATGCAGTGGCAAGTGTGATAATGTGAAACTCGTGATGATATGAAACTCCAAATGGGTATCTATTTCTGGAAAACTCACATGTTTCCCATCGAAATGGGAGGACATGATATTATTTTGGGTGTTGAATGGTTGAGAACATTGGGTCCCATTGCCATGGATTTATTGGAGTTATACATGAGCTTCAAAAAGGATGGGCATTGCTACACTCTCAAGTGTATCAAAGTGGGCAGTCTAGAAATTGTTAGTTCTCACCATATGGAAATGATCATGAAGAAGGGTCATTATGACATTATTGCACAATTAAATGCCATTGAAGTCCTAAATGACACTTCCAAGTATATTCATCCTAACTTGTAGTTGGTTTTGGACAAACACCACTAAGTATTTGAACTACACCAAGAACTACCACCCTCACATGGTGAGCATGATTATAGCATCACACTAATTTTAGTGAGTAAACCACCCAATGTGAACTTGTATCACCATCCATTACACAAAAAAACAAGATAGAAAATATCATTCAAGAATTTTTGGAAGCATATGTGATCCATCTCCTACTCCTCTGGTCATAATGGTTCTAAATAAATAAGGCACTTGGCACATGTGTCTTGACTTTTGTGCCCTTAACAAATTGTCAATCAAAGATAAATTTCCCATTTTGATTAATAATGACCTTTTGGATGAGTTACATGGAGCACAATTCTTCAGTAAACTTCTTTTGTGTTTAGGTCATCACCAGAATAGAATGAAGAAAACAAATATTCTTAAAACTACTTTTTGCACACATCAAGACCATTACAAGTTCTTTGTGATGCCTTTTGTCTTAGCATTATACCATCCTCCTTTTAGAGCCTCATGAAAAAAATATTGTGCCATTTTTTCCTTGTCTTCCTTACAAGTACTTAAAAATTTTGGTAATTTTTCATCAAATGTTCCAAATGTGCTTTTGGCACATTATAAGTGGAATATTTGGGTCACAATTGTTGCTCAGGATGGAGTACATGTTGATCCTAAGAAAATTGTGGCAATGAATATTGGCCATGCACTAAGCCCCTCAAAATTTTATGTGGATTCCTTGTCCTCACCAGTGACTAACGAAAGTTTGTGCAAAACTATGATAAAATTGTAGTCCCCCTCACCACCTTGCTTAAGAAAATTGCCTTTGGATGGAATTATGTTGCAGAACAAGCCTTTTGGGATTTAAAAGAAGCTATGTGTACTACTATTGTCCAAGCAATGTTAGATTTCATTGAGTTTCCTCTTGAATTGTGATGCATCAACAAAAGTATTGGGGTAGTGTTAACATAAGAGGGATTCCCATCGACCTTCACTAGTAAACAAAACTTGGGAAAAAATGACCTATGAAAAATAAATGACGGCTATTCTTCATGCAATTGATATGTGGTTTCCTTACTTTATTGGGAGTCATTTCCAGATTAAGACAGATCATCATAGTTTCAAATAATTCTTAGAATAGAACTTGTCTTCACTAGAACAACAAAAGTGGGTCACCAAAATGTTAGGCTATGAATATGAAATCATTTATAAGAAGGGTAAGGATAATGTGGTGGTTGATGCTTTATCTAGGAAGTATGAGGAGGTGGGATGCCTATTTGCTTTATCTTAACTAGTGCCCAATTGAATCAAGAAGGTACACCAAGAATGGTTGGCTAATGCCAAGATCGTTCAACTTCTCCAACAACCATGGGAAAACCCTTAGCTTATGGTATAAAGGGCGTATCTTTTTAGTACAAAACTCAATATTCAAATTCAGAGAGTTAGTTGAATTACATCCATCTCCCATGGTGAGCTAGTAGATCTTTTAGAAAACATATGAATGGGTTAAGAGTTTGTTCCTTTGGGTTGGCATGAATAATGACATATGCACCTTTGTGGCAAAGTGTGACACATGCCAAATGAATAAGGGTGAAATGGTGAAGCCACTAAGAGCATTGTAGCCTTTACCCATTCATGCAATAGTTTAGATGGACATATCCATGATTTATTATAGGGTTACCTAAAGCCAAAAATAAATGCGTCACTATGGTATTTTTTTTACCGCATCTTCGAATATGCTTAGTTTTGTGCCTCACAACACCCCTTCAAGGCATCAACAATTGCACAAGTCTTATCGGAGAATGTTTTTAAACTATATAACATGTCTAATTCAATTATGATAGATCACGATCCTACATTCACCAAAAATTCTTGCAAGAGTTGTTTAAACTACAAGGTATTCAATTGAAAATGAGCACATCATATCATCCCCGGACACATGGTCAAATAGAAGTGGTCAATAATTGGAAATCTATTTGAGATATTTTGCCTCTGAATAACGGGCACAAGGGGTTCAGTGCCCCCCCTTGCCAAATGGTGGTACGATGCTTCATATCATGGTGCTACCAAAATTTCAACCCATGAGGCAGTATATAAAAAAAAAAACCCATCAATGGTCTCGTACTTACCAGTTACATCCAAAATTCAAGAGGTGGACAAAACCGTGAACACATGTGCTAGTATTCTCACACTAAGTTTTATGGACCATGAACACAAGATCACTCTAAGGGATTAGGACCCCGAACACATGTTTTATTGCAACTCTACTTAATTGAGGGTTGCTCCCTTGAAGAGGCAAGTGAACATTGCTTCCTATTTAGAATATCAATAAAGGTCTTCCTATTGTTGCAACTTCAATACATTTGTTCAGTTTTATTTTCTTTCTACAGTTGTATTTTTGTCAATATTGCTCTAAGTTTTTTGTTTTAGTTATAAAGGTACAATGTGAGAACCTAATATTTCACTGACCCTTACATTGGTCCTATCGTAAACTCTCTCTAGAAACCCATAATGTTTAATCATACACCCTTTCTAGATTATAAAATCAGAGATAGTTTCCCATACAAGTTAAATCAATTTTGAGTATTGATTGGTCCACCTTGCCATCTTCTAATCAAGGAGACACGTCCTTCATCTTATGGGGGAGATTTCTATGTACATAAAATTTCGTTGCATTTCCAGAGGTGCTTCTTTTGGCATTGCGTGCAAAAACAAGTGGAAGACTACATTAGGAGGTGTTCGTATTGCAGTTAAAACAACTTGCAAACAAGAAGCTTAGGTTATAATAATGTTTGCCTAAGGTATTGGGAATCCATCTCCATGGATTTTGTTAGTGTTTCCCTACCACCCAACAAAAAGATGATCGTATCTATGTAGTATGGAAAATCCATGAAATTGTGTCCCACTTTCTAGTGAAATGTAGGGATGAAAATTTTACAAATTTCACATATTTTAAATTGAAGCCCTCAAAACTCATATAGGTCATGCAAATTTTGATGCAGAATAAAAAAACATTTTTTAGGGAATTGTGTTATCGTTCTAATGATTTTTTTCCAAAAATTATGAATGTCATCTAATGTGTCAAATGTGCATTTAACTATATGTTTGTTCTTACAATTTTTTGGAAAATTTAACAAGTGAATTTTGTTCCCCAACTAATTTAGTGTTCAATGCATAATTTAAAAAAAAAAATTATACAAGAAAAATCTACATAAAGTGTAGTGTATCCCACTTTATTGTGTTTAGGAATTATTATTATTATTATTATTTCCAAGGTGACTAATTATGGCGTTGTCTAGTTGTTCTACTAAATGGCTTTTTTCGTCAGAATCGGGCGATATAAATTTACATGAATCACTTTTTGTGTTATTCAAAATATATTTTTGAATGCAGAAATGGATTCAACATGTTGAAAAACCCCTGGGGCACTCGGATTATACATAAATAATCACTCAAATCTACGAATCCAACAATTTCTCACCGGATTTTGGGCAAATGTCCCTGGAAAAAAACGACATTTTTTAGAACATTTAGCCTACGACCTAATTAATATTTGAATCGCAATTTATACACCTTTGTGTTCCCAACAATTTTTTTCTCTTGCTTATGTAAAACCAAAAAAAAAAAATACCCTTTTGAAGAGAAAACATGTGCAGGTATCCCAAATATGTTTTCTAATTTTTTGGTCGTGTAATTTTTAAGATAATATTTCTCTAGGGGCCTTCAATACATGGGAGGGAAAAAAATGTATAAGTTTTAGAAAAAACTAAATTAAAAAATAGTATGAAATCGAAAACAAGAAAATTATATGCCATTGGATAGAGGATTCAATGAAAAATCTACAAGCACCAAGTCCACTGATCCAGATTTATGAGTGAAACGAAATGAATAGCAGATTGAATACAATAACATAGAGATACAGAGAACAATACCAAATATCCAGTGAACAATAACTTTCTGGGAAACTTTATGTGAGCAAAAGGAAACAAAGGAACCCTCGTTATTTACAATCACGGCCATCAGGGAATCCTTTAGGAATGCTATTAAGGAACAATAATACACTGTTGGAAGTTATGACGACTTGTATACCAAATGGACCACATTGTGGCAAGAAAGAGACCAAGCAGTGCCAGAGTTCACAAATATCTTCCATACCTTGCGCACCAAGCTGGGTATCAAAGATTCAGAGCGACATCTGGTGCTCAAGTATCGTGGTGCTCTGCATAGATACATCCAGACCGAAATGGAATTTCTGGATATCTCATCCTTAGGTGCGACCTACCGATATGTCGTCAAAATCGAGCAGAAGCTCAAACAAAAGACGCAACAATTTGGGCCTGGGAACCCCTCACAGCAAAAGCCAGGAAAGGGCAGCCCCAACCCACAGAACAAAGGACAGAGAAAAGATGGACAGTATCAGGACAACCAGTCCAAGCCACAAGCAAAGAAGGACACCAGAAAGACAAAGAAAGATACCGGGAAGTGGTGTGACTTCCATAAGAGCCCTTGGCATAACACTGTTGACTGTCGTTCAAAGCAGTCGTTGGTGGTCAAAGTGAAAGCCTCTATCAGATGCGGGTTCTGACTCTGAGTCAGAACCAGAAAGGGGAAGACGAATCATTGACGCGGAACCCAGTTCCATTGTTGCTACCACTAAGCTCCAACCTGGTGAACCAGACGAGCCAGAAGAAGGAGAGGGCCTCTTACATTCACAGATGTGGGTAAAATGCACCCCATTTCACTTCATCGTTGATAGTGGTAGCCATAAGAACCTCATCTCAGTAACGGTCGTCAAGCGGCTAGCCCTGCCGACAACGCTACACCCACAACCCTACACCATTGGATGGCTCCGCCAAGGAAACGATCTACGTGTCAGCCAACAGTGTCGACTGTCATACGACATCAAGCCCATCAAAGACAAGGTATTGTGTGATGTTGCTCCTCTTGAAGTTTGTGATGTTCTTTTGGGCCAACCTTATTTATGGAAATGTTGTGTTGTATATGAGTCTATGCCTCGTAGTGTTATTATTACTTTGAACAGGAAATTGTATAGGATACCCGAGGCAATCCCACCTAGTGTTATTGGCTGGATCTATGCTAAGTAGTGCAGGAAGGCCATCTCTCAGACGTGGAAGTATGTCTTCTTCGTGATCTTCTCTCAGAGTGAGCAAAATATCACAGCCACATCCAGGGTCTCTTCGACCGACCTCTCCACACAACATAAGAAAGTAGATAAGGTCATGGAAGAATACTCACATATCTTCTCCTCACCTACCAGGGTACCTCTGCACTGTCAGGTCAAGCACCCCATCGATATGACCCCCGGTGCATCGCTTCCCAATGGGCCATTCTATCGTCACTCTCTGTTAGAGAATGATGAGATCAAGTGACAGATCCAAGAACTGCTCCACAAGGGGCACATCTGTCCCAACTCATCACCTTGCGGGAGCCCAATCGTGTTGGTACAGAAGAAAGATGGAACCTAGCAACTCTACATTGATTACCGGGATCTGAATAAAATCATAGTTAGAAACTGGTACCCGATTCCTCGAATAGACGACCTCCTTGATCAACTCATGCGGGCCAAATACTTCAGTAAGATTCATCTAAAGTTTGGCTATCACCAGGTCCCGATAGAACAGACAGATTTATGGAAGACCGCCTTCAAGTCAAAGGAAGGCCTTTTTGAATGGTTGGTCATGCCCTTTGGTTTGACAAATGCTCCATCCACTTTCATGAGGATGGTGGATGATATTCTGAGACCATTCACCAATACTTTTGTAGTGGTGTATCTGGATGACATTCTAATTTACAGCAAGACTTGGGCATAACACTTGCAACGTATTTAGCAGGTTCTTCACACCCCGCAACACCACAAGTTATACGCCAACTTGGAAAAATGTTCTTTCGTCATGGACAAGGTCCATTACCTGTGTTACATTATTGATCAACATGGTGTACATGTGGATCCATCCAAGACCCAAGTCATCCGTGACTGGCCAGCCCCAACCACATTCACTGAGCTTCGGAGCTTCTTGGGCCTTGCCAATTTCTACCGCAAGTTCGTGTTGGGATTCTCCCATATTACATGGGCCCATAGCCAAATAACCAGGGGTGGTGGTAAGGCAAAATTTGTGTGGGGCCAGTCCCAACAACAAGCGTTCGATGATTTGAAGCAGCGCTTGTGCTCAGCCCCTGTAATTTCACTACCAGACCTGCAACAACCCTTTGAGATCGAGACAGATGCTTCAAACTATGTTGTGGGCGTCGTTCTCACTCAACACAACCACCCAATGGCCTATCATAGTGAGACACAATAAGATGTTGCCAGAAAGTACCCTACTTATGAAAAAGAAATGTACTCCATTATGCAAGCCTGCCTCTAGTGGAGACATTACATTCTTGGGAAGGAGACAGTCATCCACACTGATCATAAGCCACTGCAGTTCATGCAGACACAAGGCAAATTGCAGAATGACCGCAACCAAAAGTGGTCCACATAATTGCAACAATTCCACCTCAACATCAAGTATAAAACAGGAAGCACCAACCACGTCGTTGATTGCCTCAACAGACCGCCACTCGCGACACTCACCATGGTGCTAGACTCTTGCGGTCATGAGACCTCTAGATTTCCCCAACTCTATGAGATAGACCCGAACTTTTCCACCACCTACCAAATGTTGGGTGCAAACGTAGTTGTCGATAATTTCCATCTTTAGGATGGGTTGTTGTGTCGTCTGGGCCATATCTGTGCTCCATCAAGCAAGTGAGCAAAGATGATCTAGGAAGCCCACTACAATCGGGTGGTAGGACACTTCGACATCGAAAAGATAGTGGCGATGCTACAGAAACATTTCTACTGGCCGAAACTTCGACAGGAGGTCAACAAGTATATCAGGTCCTGCACTGTCTGCGCTATTGCCAAACTGACCACTAAGAAACAGGGCATGTACACCCCTCTTCCTACTCCTGAGAGGCCATGGGAATCCATCTCAATGGACTACATGTCGTTCCTCCCATCCACCAAGCGGGGAAATGACTTTGTTTTTGTGGTTGTTGATCGCTTTTCTAAGATGGCGATTATGGTTACCTGCAAGAAGAGCATCACAACAGAGGTCACTGCCAACCTATTCTTTGGAGGAGTCTGGGTACATTTTGGAATCCCACAAACCATTGTCTCAGATCAGGACAATCGATTTCTCAGCACATTCTGGTCGAGCCTCTGGTCACTGTTGGACACCAAGCTCACCAAATCCATGGCCTTCCACCCCTAAACATATGGCCAAACCGAGGTCGTAAATCGAATGATTGTGCATATCCTACGCATGTATAATTCCAAGCACCCTCGCACATGGGATGAGAGCTCTCCCTATGTCCAGAATAGCTACAACCGAGCCCTGCATAACTCAACTGACCACAACCCCTTTTAGGTGGGGTTGGGATTCCAACCATTGGGTCCCATAGATGTTGCACTTCCCCTTGCGGTCACCTCAACCGACTCATCTCCTGCTCCAACTGAAGCTGACAAAGCCACCCGGTTCATTGAGAAGATCCAACACATCCACCAATAGGTTCAGGATATCTTACAGAAGTCCAATGACAAGTACAAGCAATGCCATGATCAACATCATATGCCACATAAGTTTCAGGTGGGCGACAAAGTTTGGGTGCACTTGCAGAAAGAACGCCTTACAGGACCCCATTGAAAGCTTCGCCCACTCCGTTATGGGTCATACACCATCACCAACGCTGTGGGGATAATGCCTTTGAGCTCAAAATTCCTCCTTTCCTTGGCGTGCACCTAGTGTTCAACGTGGATCTCCTTCGGCCTTATTTCCCACCATTATTGGACACCTCAAAAGTAGCAAAACAACTGACACCAACAGAGGTCAACCCCGACTGCAAAAAACATGCATCGAGTGATCAGATTGTGGACACACATATCAAGGGCACTCGACAACAAAGGATCCAGCTTTATCGATTCATCAAAGTAGGGCAACTCTTGAACCAAGGCAAGTGGCTCAGCCGGGACCAAATTTAGCATAAATTTCCTCATCTGATGGGGGAACTCAACGCAATAGAGACCATTGCTTCCTAAGGAGGGAGGATTGATCCAGGTGGATATTGATGGCCACCCAGTTTTTCCAACTGGCTCAAAACAGTTTTCTGGCAATTTTGGTAATTTACTATTTTTAGCATTTTTTCGGGTCCTGAACTTCCGTAGTCGTTTTGATGCCCTAAACGACACTTTTTGGGAAAACGGGGAGCAACATCAAATTACCTTAGATGTTGCTCACATCAAAGTTGTAGTCCTCGGATGGATATTTCTAACAAGGTATTGAGCGCGTCAAATGGAGATCGTATGCAAAAGTTATGACCCCGAGAAGTTGATGTATTGACTTACCCAAACGGGGCCCACATGACTTTTGGCGCTTCATCTCCTAGGGTTAGGTTTTTGGATGTCTAGGGTTTTTGACATTTCTGTTTACTATAAAAAGGCCTTTAGAGCCTCATTGTAACCATCTTCTTGCAAATGAGCGCAGTCGTCACATCTATTCTCAAAGATAAGCCGCCACCATTCTAGCAAGCTTGTTTTCCGCTGCATTTTACAGTTTCATCTTATTTCCTTATTGAATAGAAAACCAATTTATTGTATCTATGTTATTATGTGTTAAGCATCTGTTAATAATATGTAGTCATTTCATTCTTCTCATAAAATCCGGATCATAATGTAAGGCCCATAGCGAAGTGGACAGAGCTTCCGATGGGGCCCTGTAAGGCACTCTTTCTACAAATGTAACCAGGCCTTGTCTCCCACCTAAAACTTGTGCGATACATGGTGTTGATCATGGAGTTGCTTGTATGATCATGGAGTTGCTTGTACTTAGCATTGAATTTCTGTAAAATCTCATGGACCTGTTGGCGGAGGTGCTGAATCCACTCAATGAGTCTGGTGGCTTTGTTGACCTCAAACTGGACATGGGAAGATTATGTTTGTGTGGTTGCAAGAGGTACTGCAACATCAATGGGACCCAAGGGTTGGAATCCCAACCCCACCTGAAATGGGCTATGATCGGTGGAGCCATAGAGAGCCTTGTTGTAGTTTTGTTGAACATAGGGAAGACTCTCATCCCATGCATGCAGATGCTTAGAGTTATACATTCACATGATGTGCACAATCATTCGATTGATGACCTCTGTTTGGCCATTGGTTTGAGGGTGGAAGGTAGTGGATTTAGTGAGCTTGGTGTCCAACAGTGACTAGAGACTCGACAAAAATGTGTTGAGGAACCTGTTGTCCTGATTGGAGATGATGGTCTGTGGTATCCCAAAATGGACCCTCACTCGTTCGAAGAAGAACTTGGCAGAATCTTCCACTGTGATGCTCTTCTTGTAGGCTGTGAGAATGGCCATCTTTGAAAACTGATCAACCACCAAAAATACACAATCATTGCCTTGCTTGGTGGATAGAAGGCCAGACATGTAATCCATCGAGATGGATTCCCAAGGCCTCTCGGGAATAGGAAGAGGGGTGTATAAGCTTTGCTTCTTGATGGTTGGCTTGACAATGGCACATGGAGTGCAAGATCTGATATAATTGATGATGTCCTATCGAAGTTTTGGCCAATAAAAATGTTTTTGTAGAACGACCATAGTTTTCTCCACACCAAAATGTCTTGCCATTCGACAGTAGTGAGCCTCCCAAATCAACTTTGCACACTCGCTTGCGGGAACACATAGGTGGCCCAAATGGCATAATAGTGCATCCTGAATGTGAAAATCAGTGACATTCTCGCCTGTACCTAAGAGTTGATAGGTGGTGGCGAAGTCAAGATTTCACTGATAAAATTGGGGCCACTCAAATGCCTCATTCCCACAGGAATGGAGCACAGTGGTGAGTGCAACAACGGGAGGTCAATTGAGACATCAACGACACAATTTGTGCTCCATGTCTTATACTTTATGTTGAGATGGAATTGTTGCAGGTATGTGGACCACTTTTGATGGCAATCGTTCTGGAACATCCCCTCTATCTGTATGAACTACAGAGGCTTGTGATCAGTGTGGATGATTGTCTCCTTTCCCATAATGTAATGTTTCGATTGATGACATGCTTAGACAATGGAACACATTTCCTTGTCATAGGTGTGGTATTTCTGGACAGTTTCTGTGAGTGTCTCACTATGGTATGCTACTGGATGGTCATGTTGAGTGAGAACTGTGCCTACAACATAGTCGGATGCATCAGTCTCAATCTCGAACGGTTGTTGCAGATTGAGTAAGAAGTGTACTGGAGCTGAGCACAAGCGATGTTTAGATCATCAAATCCTCATTGTTGTGCCTTACCACATGAAAACTTTACCTTGCCACTGTCCTTGGTCACTTGGTTGAGGGCCCTTGTAATATGGGAGAATCCCAACACGAACCGTCAGTAGAAGTTGGCAAGTCCCAAGAAGCTCCGAAGCTCGATTACTGTGGTTGGGGTTGGCTAGTCACGAATGACTTGGATCTTAGCTGGATCCACATGTACCCCATGCTCATCAACAATGTAGCCCAAGTATTGGACCTTGTTCATTCCAAAGGAGCATTTTTCCAAGTTGGCATATAGCTTGTGTTATCATAGAGTGCTCAAAACCTGCTGAATATGTTGCATGTGCTTCTCCCAAGTTCTGCTAAAGATGAGGATTTCATCTAGATATGCCACCACAAAAGAGTTGGTGAAGGTTCTCAATACATCATCCATAAACCTCAAGAAAGTTGTTGGTGCATTTGTTTGTTAAGCCAAAGGGCATGACCAACCATTCAAAGAGACCTTCTTTAGATTTGAAAGTTGTCTTCCATACATCAGTGGATTCTATGGGAACCTGGTGGTAGCTAGACTTTAGGTCAATCTTGTTGAAGAACTTTCCCCCCTTGAGTTGGTCAAGAAAGTAATCGATTCGAGGAATTGGGTACCATTTCCTGATTGTGTTTTTTTTTAATTCTATGTAGTCAATGCAGAGCCGCCAGGTCTCGTCTTTCTTCTACACCAATATAATCAGGCTTCCATAAGGGGAGGAGTTGGGTCTAATGTGCCCCTTTTGAAGCAAATCTTGAATCTGATGCTTGATTTTATCATTTTCCATCAGCAAGCGATGATATACTGGTTTGTTAGGCAAAGGTGCATTGGGGGTTAGATTAATTGGATGCTTGACTTGGTAGTGGGTCAGTACCCTAGTGGGTGAGGAGAAGATGTATATGTACTCTTCCATGATTCTAGTTGCTTGATTCTTCTAGAAAGAGAGGCTATGTGTAGAGGTCACGGATGTGACGACGACCCTCTGCTTACTGTGACCACGAATCACAAAGAAGACAAACTTCCCGGTCTATGAAATGACCTTATTGCATTGCTTAGCAGAGATTAAGGAAATAATGGTAGGTGATGTTACCTCTGATATCTTGTACAATTGTCTACAACAAGTAATAATAACATTGCGGGGTCTAGACTCATACACAACATATCACTTCCAAAAATATGGCTAGCCTAAAATAACACCACAAACTTCAAAAGGAGCAATATCACATAATACCTCGTCTTTGAAGGGCTTGATTCCGTAGGGTAGACGAGACTATTGGTTAACGCGAAGATATTTTCCTTGGCGAAGCCAACCGATGGTGTAGGGTTTTGGGTGCAGTGTCATCAACATGTCCAATCGATTAACGACCTCTACTGAGATCAGGTTCTTCTAACTACCGCTATCGACAATGAAATGAAGCACAACCCCCTTTACCCACATCTGCAAGTGAAAGAGGTGTTCCCTTTCCTTCGGTTCTTTTGTTTCACTTGGTTGGAATTTGGTGGTAGCGACAGTAGCACTGAATTATACATCGTTAATCTTCTTATGTCCTTCTGGATTTGATTCAGAGTCAGAATATTCCTTTGAATTGGAAGCTTTCAGCTCGACCATCGGTGATTGCTTGGAGCGACATTATTTGGTGTTGTGCCAAGGGATTTTATGGTATTCACACCACTTTCCCATGTCCTTCTTCGACTTCTCACTACCCTTCTTGGGTAGCGGCTTGGACTGGTTGTCTTGAGAGTGCCCATATTTGCTCTGTCCCTTATTTTGTGGGTTGGGCCTGCCTTTTCCCTGCTTCGGCTACGAGGAGTTTGCAGATCCAAACTCTCACCTCTTTTGCTTAAATTTTTGCTCGATATTGACAACATATCTATAATCCGCACCTAATGATGCGATGTCCAAAAAATCCATTTTTGTTTGAATGTATCTATGCAAACAACAACATTATTTGAGGACCAGATGGTGTTCAGAGTCTTTGATACCCAATTTGGTGCGCATGGTATGGAAAATATTGGTGAAATCTGGTACTGTCGAGTCCCTTTCATAACCCAGCATGGTTGATCCGGATTTTATGAGCAGAACAAAATGACTACAAATTATTAACAGATTCTTAACACAAAATAACAAAGATACAATAAAATTGGCTTCTATTCAATAAGGAGATAAGCTGAAATTGTAAAATACAGCGGAAAACAAGCTTGCTAGAATGGTAGAGGCTTATCTCTCAGAAGAGATGTGACGGTTGCGCTTGATCACAATAAAATTGGTTACAATGAGGCTTTGAAGGCCTTTTTACAATAAACATGAATGTCAAAAACCCTAAATATTCAAAAATTTAACCCTAGGAGATGAAGCGCCAAAAGTCATGTGGGCCCCATTTGGGTAAGTCAGTACATCAACTTCCCGGGGTCGTAACTTTTGCATACGATCTTCGTTTGAAGTGCTCAATACCTCGTTAGAAAGATCTATCCGAGGAATATAACTTTTCTGTGAGCAACATCAAAGGAATTTGCATGTTTCTCCTCGTTTTCCCAAAAAATGTCGTTTAAGGCCTCAAAACGGCTCTGAAAGTTCAGGACCCGAAAAACTGCTAAAAATAGTAAATTACCAAAATTGTCATAAAACTGTTTTGAGCCAGTTGGCAAAGGTGGGTGGCCATCGATATCCACCTGGATCAATCCTCCCTCCTTAGGAACTAATGGTCTCCATTGTGTTGAGTTCCCCCATCAGATGAGGAAATTGTTGTTGAATTTGGCCCCGGGTGAGCCACTTGCCTTGGTGCAGGAGTTGCCCTACTTTGATGACTCGATAAAGCTAGATCCTTTCCTATTGAGTGCCCATGATCTGTGTTTCCACAATCTGATCATTGGATGCATGTTGTATGCAGTCAAGGTTGAGCTCTGTTGGTGTCAGTTGTTCTACTACTTCTTAGGTGCCCAATAATGGTGGGAAATAAGGCTGAAGGAGATCCACGTTGAACACTGAGTGCAGTCCAAGGAAAGGAGGAATGTTGAGCTCAAACACATTATCCCCCACAGCCTCGGTGATGGTGTACGATCCATAACGGAGTGGGCAAAGCTTCCGATGGGGTCATGTAAGGTGTTCTTTCTGCAAATGCAACCAAACTTTAGCGCCCATCTGAAACTTATGTGGCATCTGATGTTGATCATGGCGTTGCTTATACTTGTCATTGGACTTATGTAGGATATTCTGAACCTGTTGGCGGATGTGTTGGATCCGCTCAATGAACCGGGTGGCTTTGTCAGCTTCAGTTGGAGTAAGAGATGAGTCGGTCGAGGTGACCGCAAGGGGAAGTGCAACATCTATGGGACCCAATGGTTGGAATCCCAACCCCACCTAAAAGAGGTTGTGGTCGGTTGAGCTATGCAGGGCTCGGTTGTAGCTATGTTGGACATAAGGAAGGATCTCATCCCATGTGTGAGGGTGCTTGGAATTATACATGCGCACGATATGCAGAATCATTCGATTTATGACCTCGGTTTGGCCATCTG
The DNA here is from genome assembly GCA_009831015.1 of Picea engelmannii. Classification (NCBI taxonomy): domain Eukaryota; kingdom Viridiplantae; phylum Streptophyta; class Pinopsida; order Pinales; family Pinaceae; genus Picea; species Picea engelmannii. Next base: position 1,769,830 of record ML783627.1, on the reverse strand, counting down.
TTTGGGGGTGGAAGGTCGTGGATTTGGTGAGCTTGGTGTCCAGTAGTGACTAGAGGCTTGACCAGAATATGCTGAGAAATTAACTGTCCAGATATAAGACAATGGTTTGTGGGATTCGAAAATGTACACAAACTTGTTCAAAGAAGAGCTTGGCAGTGGCCTCTGCTGTGATGCTCTTCTTGCAGGCAACCATAATCGCCATCTTAGAAAAGAGATCAACAACCACAAAAACACAGTCGTTTCCCCGCTTGGTGGATGGGAGGCCCGACATGTAGTCCATTGAGATGGATTCTCATGGTCTGTCAGGAGTAGGAAGAGGGGTGTACAAGCCCTATTTCTTAGTGGTCGATTTGGCAATAGTGCAGGACCTGATATACTTGTTGACCTCCTGTCGTAATTTCGGCCATTAGAAATGTTTCTGTAGCATCGCCACTGTCTTTTCAATGCCGAAGTGTCATGCCACTCGACTGTAGTGGGCTTCCCAGATCATCTTCTCTCGCTCGCTTGATGGAATGCAGATATGGCCCAGACGACACAACAACCCATCCTGAAGATGGAAATTATCGACAATTGCGTTTGCACCCAACATTTGGTGGGTGGTGGTGAAGTTTGGGTATGTCTCATAGAGTTGGGGCCATCCAGAGGTCTCATGGACGCAATATTCTAACACCGTGGTGAGTGCTGCGACTGGCGGTTTGTTGAGGCAATCAGCGACGCGGTTAATGCTTCTTGTTTTATACTTGATGTTGAGGTGGAATTGTTGCAAGTATGTGGACCACTTTTGTTGGCGGTCATTCTACAATTTGCCTTGTGTCTGCATGAACTATAGTGGCTTATGATCAGTGTGGATGATTGTCTCCTTCCCAAGAATGTAATGTCTCCACTAGCGACAGGCTTGCACAATGGATTACATTTCTTTGTTGTAGGCATGGTACTTATGGACAACATCTGATAGTGTCTTACTATGATAGGCCATGGGTTGGCCGTGTTGAGTGAGAACGACGCCCACAACATAGTCTGAAGCATATATGTCAATCTCAAAGGGTTGTTGTAGGTCTGGTAGTGAAAGTACCGGGGTTGAGCACAAGTGTTGCTTCAAATCATCGAATGCTTGTTATTGGGACTGGCCCCACACAAATTTCGCACCACCCTTGGTTATTTGGCTGAGGGCCCATGCAATATGGGAGAATCCCAACACGAACTTGCGGTAGAAATTGGCAAGGCCCAAGAAGCTCCGAAGCTCAATGAGTGTGGTTGGAGCTGGTCAGTCACAGATGACTTGGATCTTGGTTGGATCCACATCTACGCCATGTTGATCCACAAATTAGTCCAGGTAATGGGCCCTGTCCATGTCGAAGGAGCATTTTTCCAAGTTGGCGTATAGCTTGTGGTGCCGCAGGGTGTGCATAACCTGCTGAATATGCTGCAAGTGTTCTTCCCAAGTCTTGTTGTAAATGAGAATGTCATCCAGATACACCACTACAAAAGTATTAGCGAATGGTCACATGATATCGTCCATCATCCTCGTGAAAGTGGCTGGAGAATTTGTCAAACCAAAGGGCATGACCAACCATTCCAAAAGGCCTTCCTTTGACTTGAAGGTGGTCTTCCATACATCTGTTTGTTCTATCGGGACCTGGTGTAGCCAGACTTCAGATCAATCTTATTGAAATATTTGGCCTCCATGAGTTGATCAAGGAGGTCATCGATTCGGGGAATCGGGTACTAGTTTCTGACTGTGATTTTATTCAGAGCCCAGTAATCAATGCAGAGTCGCCAGGTTCCATCTTTCTTTTGTACCAACACGATTGGGCTCTCGCAAGGTGATGAGATGGGACGGATGTGCCCCTTGTGGAGCAGTTCTTGGATCTATCACTTGATCTCCTCATTCTCTAACAGAGAGTGGCGATAGATTGGCCCATTGGGCAGCGGTGCACTGGGGGTCAGATCGATGGGGTGCTTGACCTGACAGTGTAGAGGTACCCCGGTAGGTGAGGAGAAGATATCTGAGTATTCTTCCACTAACTTATCTACTTGCTTCTACTGTGTGGAGAGGTCGGCCACAAAGACCCTGGATGTGGCTATGATCTTTCTCTCATATTGAGAGTGAATCACGAAGAAGACAAGCTTCCTTGTCTGAGATATGACCTTCCTGCATTGCTTAGCAGAGATCAAGGAAATAACATTAGGTGGGATTGTCTAGGGTATCCTGTTCAAAGTAATAATAACACTACAAGGCCTAGACTTGTATACAACATGACGTTTCCATAAATAAGGTTGGCCCAAAAGAACATCACAAACTTTGAAATGGGCAACATCACACAATACCTCATCTTTGAAGGGCTTGATGTCGTATGACAGTGGACACTATTGGCTGACGCGGAGATCGCTTCCTTGGCGGAGCCATACAATGGTGTAGGGTTGTGGGTGCAGTGTTGTCGGCAAGGCCAACTGCTTGACGACCTCTGCTGAGATGAGGTTCTTCTAGCTACCGCTATCAACAATGAAGTGCAACGGGGTGCCTTTTACCCACATCTATGAATGGAAGAGGCACTCTCCTTCTTTTGGCTTGTTTGGTTCACCAGGCTGGAGCTTGGTGGTAGCAACGGTGGCACCGGGTTTCGCGTCAATGTTCCATCTTCCTCTTTCTGGTTCTGACTCAAAGTCAGAACCTATATCTGATTCAGAGGCTTTCACCTCGACCACCAGCGATTGCTTTGAGCGACAATCAGTAGTGTTATGCCAAGGGCTCTTATGGAAGTCGCACCACTTCCCGGTATCTTTCTTTGTCTTTTTGGTGTCCTTTGCTTGTGGCTTGGTCTGGTTATCCTGATACTGTCCATCTTTGCTTTGGCCTTTGTTCTGTGGGTTGGGGCCACCCTTTCCTGGCTTTTGCTGTGAGGGGTTCCCAACCCCAAATTGTTGTGTCTTTTGTTTGATCTTCTGCTCGATTTTGATGTCATATCGGTAGGCCGCTCCCAAGGATGAGATGTCCAGAAATTCCATTTCAGTCTGGATGTATCTATGCAGAGCACCACGATACTTGAGCACCAAATGTCGCTCCGAATCTTTGATACCCAGCTTGGTGCGCAAGGTATGGAAGATATTTGTGAACTTTAGCACTACTTGGTCTCTTTGTTGTCGTAGTGTGGTCCATTTGGTATACAAGTCATCATAACTTTCGACATTGTAGTATTGTTCCTTAATAACATCCTGGAAGGATTCCCTGGTGGTCGTGACTGTAAATAATGAGGGTTCCTCTGTTTCCTTTTGCTCACAGAAAGTTTCCCACCAATCTTTGACATGGGGAACGGCTTTGAGGAGTGCAAAAGTAATCTTTTCTCTATTCAAAACATTATGGACATAAAAATACCCTTCTAGTAGATTCAACCACGTGTCTACAACATCTGCGTCAATTTGACCTTGAAATACAGGAATATCGAAGTTGATTTGTACCTTGAAGGGGGCGGTGCCTCCGCTCGAAGAAGATGCGTCGCATGTTGGTAGCCGCCGAAGGATTTGCACGAAACTATCCATCATCTCGTTCTTTTGTTGCGTGAGGGCTTCCTCAAGCAACATTTTGAAAGGATCTCTTGTCCCGTCAAATTTATTTTCTCCTGCCATGAGAGGTCGCTTGGGCATGCGAGAGCTTTTGTCCTCAAGAGAAAGAAGCTCAAGACCCAATTCTTTGTACTCCGACCTCGTTAGGGACATGCATTAAGACGACAAGGAGAAGACCGCTCTGATACCACTGATCCAGATTTTATAAGCAGAACGAAATGACTACATATTATTAATAGATGCTTAACACATAATAACAGAGATACAGTAAAACTGATTTTCTATTCAATAAGGAGATAAGTTGAAACTGTAAAATGCAGTGAAAAACAAGCTTGCTAGAATGGTGGTGGCTTATCTATGAGAAGAGATGTGATGGATGCACTCATTCGCAAGAAAATTGGTTACAATGAGGCTTTGAAGGCCTTTTTACAATAAACAAGAATGTCAAAAACCCTAGACATCCAAAAACCTAACCCTGGTAGATGAAGCGCCAAAAGTCATGTGGGCCCCGTTTGGGTAAGTCAGTACATCAACTTCCCGGGGTTGTAACTTTTGCATACGATCTTTGTTTGACGCGCTCAATACCTCGTTAGAAATATCTATCCAAGGACTACAACTTTTGTGTGAGCAACATTGAAGGAATTCTCATGCTGCTCCCCGTTTTCTCAAAAAACGTCATTTAGGGCGTCAAGACGGCTCCGGAAGTTCAGGACCTGAAAAATTGCTAAAAATAGTAAATTACCAAAATTGCCAGAAAACTGTTTTGAGCCAGTTGGAAAAGGTGGGTGGTCACTGATATCCACCTGTATCAGTGGTCCATCTTGTGTACTGGTCCTCGTAGCTTCCAGTAGGGTAGTATTGTTCTTTAATGACATCCCTGAAGGAATCCCATGTGGGGGCGACCACAAATATTGCAGATTCCTTTATGGCCCTTTGTTGAGAGTAAGTCACCAGTCCTTGACATGGGGGATGACCTTGAGGAGTGCAAAAGTGATATTTTCCCTATCGGAAAAATTGTGGACTGAAAAATACCCTTCAAGCAGATTCAACCATTTATCTACAACATCCACATTTATCAGTCCTTCAAATAATGAAATATCAAAATTTACTTGTACCTTGAAGGGGGTTGCATGGTCACTTTATGATGATGTGTCTCTTGTGGGCAGCAGTGGAAGGATATGTGCAAAGTTGTCCATCATCTTGTTCCTTTGTCACGTAAGGGCTTCCTCGAGCAACAATTTAAAAGGATCTCATGCTCCATCATCCTTCTTCTCGTCCCCCATGAGTTGTTGTCAGGATCGACGCGATCAATCCTATAAAGGCTCGACTGGTTCGAGTCCCAACTTCTTATACCCAGATCTCGTCGGGGACATGCACGAAGAAAAATAAATGAAGAGTAGACTACTTTGATACCATTGATCTTGATTTAGGAGCAGAATGAAATGAATAGCAGATTGAATACAATAACACAAAAATATGGAGAACAACAACAAATATCCAGTGAACAATAACTTCTACTGAATAAATAAAATAGGTTGAAACTATAAAACTGCAGAACTGAAAACAACTTGCTTGAATGTTGGTAGCTATCTATGAGAAGAGATGTGGCTGCTATGTGCATCCGTCTAAGTAGAATTATTGCAATGAGGCTCTAGAGGCCTTTTTAACATTACTCATGAATGCCAAAACCATAGACATCCAAAAACCTAATCATCGGAGATGAAACTCCAAGAGTGATGTGGGCCCTGATGGGTAAGTTGGTACCTCAACTTCCCGGGGTCGTAACTTTTGCATATGACCTCCGTTTTAGACATGTGATAGCCCGTTGGAAAGGTATTTTCGAGAACTACACATTATGTCATCAAAATTTGAAATTGTCTACAATGTGACTGTGGAAAGCCAAAAAAACATTGTTTAGGGCCCCAAAATGGCCCTGAAAGTACAAAAAGATGCACTGACATGAAAACTTCCAAAATAAGTCAGTTGGAATAGGTGGGTGGCCACCAATATCCACCTGGATGTTGTGTAGGGCTTCAGGATAGCCCCAGAAGTGTAGAACCCACAATTACAAAGAAATGACATCATTACAGAGAAACGTGCTAAACTAAAAACTATCAAGAGGAGCCTGTTGGAATAGGTGGGTGGCCACCGATATCCACATGGATCATCCACCACCTTCCATGGAATAGATCAAGGGATTTTACCTCCTAAAAGTTACATGTCCATGAAAACTTGCAAAAACAAGGAAGGTTTCTAGACTTTTATACCCTCAATCAATGTTTAGATCTCAATCAAGGGTTTTTAAATATCTTAATCCAAGGATTTTAGAAGCCCACAATCAAGGTCCTTTTTCACTTAAACCATCAAATATGGTTTTAAAATCTCAACCGAGGTTTCAAGTGCTCAATCAAGGTTTTACCTTGATCAAAATTGTAAGCCCTCAATTGAGGTTAAAACCTTGATCAAGAGCTTAAAACCTCAATATATATCATTCCTCGATTAAGGGTATACATAGACCATTTCTAAGTGACCCGGTTGCTAAAAAGTGTGACCTAGCTTCATGGATTCACCCAATACTCTGCATATCCTCAAAGATGGTAGTTTTCATACCTTGTTGCAAAACCATTGGTGCCTCTAATGTTGTCGAGCTCTTCTTTTAGCATGTATGGAGCCATTTTGCCTTGCCTTTGACCATAATTTATGATTGTGATTTTAGATTTCTTAGTCATGTTTGGAAATATTTATGGAAGCTCTTGGGCTATTAGCCACACCTTTCTATATATTTTCATCCCCAAATATATGTTCAAACCCATGTACTTAATCATGGCTTGGTTCATGATGTATGCATATATCATGAGCAAAACAAGTAGTGGGAGTAGTACCTCCATGTACTGGGCATGACTACAACAAGGCCACCCATATCTCTACTAGGCACTCCCCCTTTGAGGTTTGTTTTGGTTTCATCCCCTTGTCCCTTATGAAATTCATGTTTCTCTTCTAGATCCACCCATATCCCACTAACATAAAGAGCAAGATAAGGCTTCTTCTTTTGTGCATAACATCGCTAAGACCCACAATAGAGTTTAGGACACCCTCTAGTATACATAGGTTGAGTATAAGTAACTTTATGATTGTCATCAAGTTTCTCCAATGTTTGCCAAAAACATGTCGTTCCTCGTTCTAGTCGATTATGTAAACAAAATTAAGGAACTCCATGCCAAAGGGGAGTCAACATTTCCATGAATGCAAAAAATAGCACATCACGGGAGGCCAAATTTTTTCATTCAAGATTTTCTCTAAAATTTATGGTGCAATTAAAGACCTCGAGCTTACACATCAATGATCACTCTACTTTTACCTGCCATGAATTTGCCTCCTTCCAGAAATAAGGAGTATGAATTTTATTTTGCACAAGACAAGCTTGCCCATGGTTAATGTAGATTGGTTCTATTGCATAGGAACTTGTATACATGATTGAAGGGTGTTTTTCTTTCATCGTGATTGAGAGATGTGTTTATATTAATATTTGATAGACTCACCTCCTTTACTAATTGAAATTGAAGTAAGTAAAATGGAGGAGGAGGGGAGCATGAGGTCTCGATTTGTTGTGGGAGAAGTAAGGAACCATGGGATTTGGGCTTAGCAAGTTGCCCATGAGCAACAAAGAAGGCACCAATCTCATAAAATCAAACCTTGTCTCATCTATTATCTTCTTTAGTAGTTTTCCCATGAGCAACAAAGAAGGCACCAATCTCATAAAATCAAACCTTGTCTCATCTATTATCTTCTTTGTAGTAGCTATTTTTTTGTAGTTTTTTTTCTTCTTCCTTTCAAATACTCTATCAATGAACCGGGGGATGTCGATTCTTTTTTTTCTTCTGAATATATTGTGCTTATTCCTACCAAGAAATACATCACAATCAAATGAAAAGTGTTTGATCTTACTCCTTTGATGAAAAATGGTCCATTAGCCCGAAATTTTATTTTATTTTATTTTTGTAGTGTACCTAAGGGGGATAATACGGGGTACCTAGGGAGGTACCCAATGGGAATAATAATAGATAGGTGGCTATGTATTGCTATGTCTGGAGGCCATCTCTAGTAAATAAGGCCCATGTATTAGTGTGAAAGCAATAAATGTAAAAGGGCTTACTCAAAGGTTCGAATAGTACGTAACCACCTATCTATTATTATTCCCATTGGGTACCTCCCTAGGTATCCCATATTATCCCCCCTAGGTAAACTACAATTATACTGTTTTTTTTTCTATAAAAAAACACTTGGCCATACGATAGCAAAAAACTGCTTTGATGCCACTTGAAGCAAAATTGATTGTTCACTTCATGAAATCATGATTCATAAATAGGAAACCCCAGAATATCCATTACATACATACTAATTATTTATTTATTATGAATATTAGTATACAAGGTTGACGATTTGAGATACAATTGGTGTTATATAAATACACGTTGGGATGATACATCATATCCTTTAAAGAAATGAATGACTTATCATTATTATAATATAAATATACAATATTGACCTATGTCATAATAAATTTTTATATGCTATCACAATAGTAGTAATATACCTTGGGTATATTTCATTAATCATTTTGATTTTGGATTTTGCTAGGACAAATCGGGTTTAATTGTTAACAACCTAATTTTAAGAGATTTCACAACTAAGTGTTGGTTATTTAAGTGTTTAACAACCAAGGTGAAACCTACAAATCAATGTTTAACAACCAAGGAGATAATTACATCCATTTAGAGATCGGGTTACTTATGCTAGGGACCCTGACCCCCGCCCCCCCATCCCCCATGATGCTTCCTAAGAATTAGAGGGGTCTACACATGTTCCATGAGTGCATTTCCCCTCTCTTGCATCCCTACGTCCTAGAAACTTGGTCTAACATTGAATTCAAGTCATTGACTTTACCGTCGAGTTAATTGAATCCTCGTAAAACCCCAATACTTTTCCCAGTTTTTTTCAACCTGTGTTCATTCCAAAGCTCCAATGGTGATGCATGCATTTTAACCTAGATAAGATGCACTCTAACCCTTTTTTCTCTTGAATCGAAACAAGGAGTCTATTTTTTGAGAGCTACCATTCTTGACCCCTATAACCATCTTCCCTTCCTTAATCATATCATCATTTGCTCCATTTATGAAAACAAAGGTGAGACACCCCTGAAACAGAATATGATAGGAGGGAATATACCCCAATTTATTGACCCATGCTTTGGTAAGCTAATTCCATTGCATTTTGTTCTTCACGTATCTTCCAAAAAACTTGCCAACTAAGGTCGTTTCCTGCATCAAGATTATTTGTTCCAACATGAGATCTTCTCCAATCACCAACCGTATCTTCTCAGACGCTAGTTTAACACACTTCCTCCTTTCTGTAATAATCCTATCCTTTGTAGACTAGTGCACCCCATAGACTTTTAAATAACCCACAAGCTCATCAACACAAAGGACCTTTCTTACACCCTTACCAATAGAGGCTTCTTACTCTTTTCCTTCCACTCAGAGGCTCTCTATAGGACCTCCTTCCCATGGAGAAAGAAAAGGCTTTGCTTCCCTTATCGAACCTTGGCTCTCCATCAACATTCTCTAGATAAGTGTTTTCTAAACAAGGTAAGGAATGATTAGACAAAGGGACACTATGGGGATTGCACCCTCCTTCCCATGCTCCATTCATGCTTTTCATACGCAAAGAAATTGGTGAACCAACATTATCTCCAATTATTTCAACATCAACAATACCATTTTACATGGAATACCCATTTCCCAAAGTTTTCACCTTTGAAACATTTGAAAAGGAGTACTTAGTACCATTAAAAATTTCAACAAAATCCCTAGATAAAGCCTCCTTTGAACATTCAATTCTTGAAATTCCATCCAAGGATTGATTGGGGATTAAAAATATACCATGTTATTGGACAAAAGTTGAAATTTATCCTTTTACCAAGCTATTATGATTTCCTTATTAGACCCCCCCAAAATAGATCCCAATCCATAGATTGGTTGAAGATTCAATAAAATGTATCATAAAAACACTGAAAAAAAAATTACAAAATTAAAAAAACAACAAATAACATAAAGCATACTTTTGTTAGAATATATAAAATTAATAAAATAGAGGACGGAGACATTTTGTTTAGAACCACAAACACTTTTTTCTATATATAGTTAATGTATATAATTATTTTTATTTTATGAAAATATAATATGAATTTAAAGTATAATTTGCCATGGTAAAATTTTTGTTAAAAAACATCAAGGATTAAAAAGTTAAGAAAAACAATTGGGCCATTCCACCAAATCTCTAGGTGTATATAACACTTTTCTATATATAGTTAATGTATATAATTATTTTTATTTTATAAATATAATATGAATTTAAAATATAACTTGCCATGGTAAAATTTTTATTAAAAAACATTAAGGATTAAAAAGTTAAGAAAGACAATTGGGGATCAATTCCACCAAATCTCTAGGTTTTTAGGGGATCAATACACATGAAGATCATATTCAAATATATATGAAGTGTAAGTTACATGACCGAGGAAGGGGCCCTATATCTTGGGTTGTTATATCACATTGTTCTCATTTCCTTGAATAGTTGAGCCTATTTAAATAATGTTAGGGTGGTTTTCATTTCCCATTTATTTTATTTTTGTTGGAAGTGTCCTTTTTAAAAGAAACATGAAGATTGTATTACATACATGTCAAGTTTATATTCTACTAAATTGATTGGAATTCTGATTTGGTATAAATTAATGGATTTTTTTATAATAATAATAATAATAATAATAATCTATTTTTAAGGTCACGGTCAAGCCAGCACACCAAATTGGTGTATGAGACCCCCTTGTTTGTGGGACAAGGGATCCCTCTCCGCCCAACGATTTGACTGGTAAAGTCTACGAAGGTATACATACCCTACCCCCTCTGGATTTGAACCTATGACCTCTTAAGAGGAAACACATGTTCTTAACCATTAGGCCCACTCAAGCTATATTTTATAAACTATATATAAAATATAGTTTATATTTTTTTATTTTAGTAATGGTAAAATATTTAAATAAAAAGTTAATAGCAATTTATTAAATAGTGAAAGAAAGGTATTGGTATTGTTGCACAAATTAAAAAAAAAAGATCTTTGTGTTCGTGTTTATGTTTATATTTATATTAGAATAAGTGAAAATAATTAGGGTAAGTGGAAGTTCTAGATAACTTTGTCATAACAGATGCTCCTCACTTGTGACTTCTCGGTTGAAGAAAGTTTGAGGTAAATGTTATAAGTTGATTTTGCTTTCTTTGAATATATTTTATACAAAGAAAGTACAACTTGTCACATTGAGAGACGAGAAACATTTACAAACAAAATCTAATTGAGAAAACCAAACTTTTACAGTAAGTAATGTATACACAAACAAATAACAAAAACATAAAGCATAACACCATCTCCACACCATATGCTTCCATGCACATTAACTTACAAATCAATGTCTCATTGATGTAGCATTACTATAAACAATTATACATATACATCCACTTAGCGATACAAAGCCAATGCACTAATTCATCGCAATATCACTTCTCATTAAAGTTAATATTAAAAATACATAGTTTACAAATCCCAAGTTCCTAGTTTCGTGGGCTCTCTTTGGTCTCTCTCTTTCTCTCTGTAACATTATCTAACTCTACTCAATCCCCTCATTATTTATTTTAACGAGTCTTCACATTCCATGTCTTTGTGATGTACCAAACAAGTTTTTGCAATTTTCTAACATGCTACATAATTGGATTGACACTATCAGAGTGCAACAACTATGGAAGTAGCTTACTCAAGCAAGCAAAGCATGCAAATTCCATAGAACTATACATGACATAATTAATAATGTAAATAAAAAGAAACATAAGGAAATGGATATAATCTAACTCTTTATTGAATAATATGTGAATTCAGCTTGTGGATTACAATATTGAGGTCGTATTCTCTCCACAATTCACAATATTTAGAGTAGGATGATTGGAATGACATACAATCTTAGACTTCCTTGAGCATGAGTTGGTATTCACTCTCTTCTTCTCTATCATAGATATGGAGTTGGACCTTCTCTTCTCCTATTACAAACTGTTGGAACTCCTCTCCTTTGTTAGTTCAATAGATTTAAAATTTACTGTCAGACTTTTCAATTCACATGGTAGCCCAACAATGTTTGTAACTATTCACCTCCTCCTAAGCTATCTCTATTCATGCCCATGGTAGCTTGTGGTCAATCTCCCATTGACTATCCCAATTTAACTTTTAGGTATTTGTCTTTTAGCATTTCTATAGCATGCGTCAATTCTTTAGTAATAGTGGCCTCATTATTCCTCCTACCAAGTTAAGTAACTAAACAACAGGAAATGCATATTAAAAACAAACATTTGATGTTGATTGCATAAGCCCAAGGATGCTCCTACGTCACTTTGGCTCCCTATCTAACTCTTCAACTTTCTTTCTATCACTACATCGACGCTCAATAATTCATCTCCCTTTGTGCTCTCTTCCCTCTATGCTAATTTGCGTGCTTTGTCTCATGCTGTTCCACGTGCGCTTATCCACTTGTCATTTTTTACATATTGTTTTTCACTTTTCATTTGCATTCTTTCCACACATAATTGTCTACCTTTGTGTTTCACCTTGTGAATCATCTCAGGCATCTCTCGACACATGGCTTATGCTTACCTTGCCTCACACGCATTTATGACGCACTTCCTTCAAAACACATGCTTCTATAACTACATACTACTTCAATATGCTTTTGCACATATAAACTTTATTGTGCACATGCTATTCTCCCTTAGTTTACTTTACATTTTCTTCTTAACTTGGTTAAACTTCACTTTGACATGCACTTCTTGTCTTTGTACTTAAATTGTTCATGAATGCTCCTACATCAAGGTTTATCCCTGACGTTCCGTGCTACTTCTCAATTGCATTACTGACATATTTTTCTACTTCTAGTTTGACTCTTTGATATCAACACGAATCACAAGTTAAAATTTGATATCAACATTATAAATCTTATATGACTCGTGGTTGTTAATATTACGATGTTAATAAGATAATGATCTCACTACACTCCTATGATGAGATTTTGTTATATATTAATACTTTCCTTAAATGTAATATTATTTTGAAACAAAATCACACTATAGTATCTCATTGTAATAATAACTTTCAATATATCATATAGATAATGATTATAACCTATACAAGTTGAAAATGATTTATAGAACACGACACCTGTACAACTCATGAAATTAAAATTATTAGTATAAATCCATTTTAACCTTAAATCTATTAAATATTGAAAAAGCTCAAAAACAAAAAAAAAACTGAAGCAATCTACGCTGTAATTTTTTAATTTATATTAATTAATAATACACCTATTTTATATTATATTATACATTTTAACACCTTTTTTTCATTCTCATTTATAAAGATTATATATAAACAAGTGCCGCTGGCTACTATATACTGCCTCCAAAAGTTAATAATTTTTTTTTTACTTGGATCTATGCATCGTTATTAAATTTGGTGGGTAGCAAAATCTGAAAATTTGCTACCCGCCAAATTTAATAACCCTGACATACTTTTATTATTATCGTTCACACTTCATTACATTGCATTATTTTTTATTTAATCATGGATTACGGGGTCTTTCAATTGATTTCATCGCATTTATGGCTTGAACAAGTGGATCTTGCACCTATTGATCTTCCATTTGATTGATGTTTCATCTCCATAATTGCATTTAAGTTTAATATCAAAATATTCTTCTGGTTGCAATATCAAAATATTGTTCTGGATTCTCTTGGAAACAAGAGAATGCTCACAATCTGCGATCTGCCCATTCCCCGTACAGAACTACCAAATAACAATCCTTGAATGATGGCTGTGGGAGAGTTGGATGACAACACGTGTTACGATAGGCGCCGACAACTCGCTTTTCACAAAGCGCAGGTATTGATCATCACATAGTTCAAAGCATGGTTGCAGCCAAATGCTCTTCCAGAAGTTGGACGAAACATTAATTTTACCATCAGTACAAAAATTCTTGAACCACATGAAACTTATAATAACGCTTCAAAGTTATCGACCAATCAAATGTTTAAAAAATCTATTATTTTATATTAAAAAAAAAAAAAAACTTATTTCCTATATTTAAGATTAAATTTGACAAAAAAAAATTTAAGTCAATAAACATTGAAACATTGATATGACAATCAAAACAAACTCATCCCTATATACTACCAATAACATATTACACATATTATCTAATAAAATGCATTGGCCTTGTTATCTCAAGTAAAAAGAAAAAATAATATTAATATGAATATATACCGCTATCATAAATCAAAAACTCACAAAGCATGAACATGGTATAAAATACCACCAGTTAAAGATCAATAAAAACATGACACATACCATCCGCAAAGTAGAGAAATCACAAAAGAGAAAACCCAAATAAATAATAAAAATCAGTAAAACAATCAAATAAATAAATAACAAACATTAAAATTAATGAGTGACCACACACAAAGCATTTCCAAAATATACTGCAAAAAGCACGTATCAATTGCTAACACACAAAACCCCACAAACCCTATTTTAAAACCCCAGAGAGATCCGAACAAACGCAGGCCCAATTTTTGAATGGGCGATTGGATTTCATGTCGACACGACAAACTCTTCTTCCCCAGACAGGCCAATCACAGGAAGAAAGGTATTTGAATGATTCCAATGCATTTTTTTTCCCATAAAATTTGATGTTCTATCGCTATTTTCAGACCCAGATTGATCTCTGTCTGCATGTTATTCCAATGCAAAATCATTTCTTTATCTCGCCACAGATTTGGCTAGTCTTCACCAATCTCTTAATTCATGTCCAGTGCTTTTGAGGGGCATTCTGACAGCTGGTTATTTTGAACGCCTATAGAAAATCAGTTGGAGTGATCCCCTTTAATTTGAGTGGAAATGCTGCGTGGAATCCTCTGCCATTCCTTATTTTTGATGATACTTCATCCTGGTCAATGCATACTTACTATCAAGCTCGTGCCATTTTTCTGGTTACCAGTTCAATTCCCGTGCAATGGTTAAGTTCACATAATGCAGTCGGCACCAATGCTAATAGCACGTGTCTTAAATTAGCGCCATTTTCGAGGAGTTCACGCATGTGAGCACTCTTAATTCCCAAGCTTTATCAGATTTGAATATCTTGAACTTGTTTTGTTGGTATCATAATACAGGGGAGAATCATAAAATTAAACAAAGAACGATGAATCCAACCATGCACACTGTACCAGGAATTTTTTATTGCGTCTACATTCAATTCTATAGTTACTGGGTTTGGCCAGACTGCGAATCTCCAAACCTAGCAAAGCTAATTAGGTTATTGAGACTTTTATTTTACATGTAATGATGCACCCCACCCTCCGACCCGGGGTGAGATATTTCTCATGGCTCATGAAGAGAGTCAACCACAATTGACTCACGAAGAGTGAATACGTCATTGTTGGGATTTGAATCTAGATAGAAAGGATAACAATTTTTGCTCTCAACTGCCTGAGTTAGACCCAATCGACACTTATGCCCCTGAGACTTATGTCTATCCGCCTTTTGAATTACTATTTTATGTTTGAGTATGCAATTTTCTGTTATTATTTGAATTTCCAAGTAATATGTAAAATTTATATGTTCCATATTTCCTAACCTTTTTAAGCCTTTCAAGCTTTTTTGAAATCTGGAAATTTTCTAAATCTCCCCCCTCCTAAAACTAAGGAACTTTTCAAAGTTTGAACTTGGTAACTATGATTCATTCTTCTATATGAAGAAATTTGATATGCTCCTGCTTCAAACCCTCTTTTTTGGAAAGTTTTGGACCTCCTGTTTAAACACACAAAAGATAATCTATGTTGAAATTCTTCCACCAGCTCCGGTGCAAGTCTTTCTAGTTTAGCCTCAATCATTGACATGACTTCGTCGAGGGGTTTTACCATTCTTTGATCCTTGCTATGATGGTAATGCAGTCAATTTTTTTTTGTTGCCAAAATTCTTTCCATTATCCTAAATGGCTTTTTGGGCAAATCCTTAACCCAACTTGGCTGTAGTCTTATCTCTACATCAATGTCTTCATCTCCTGTGTAGTCACATCGATTGAAGATAATGCAAATAGGAGAGACATCTGATATTCTTGTCAGACCCAAGAGATAAGTACTATAGCCCATTTTTCTCAAAATCGCAAGGGGCCGAATTCGTTCATTTTTAATTTATTATATTGGCTATTCAGGAACTGATCTTTTTATAAATATACCATCAGCATATCACCAATTTGATATTTTTTTCGCTTTTCTTCATATCAGTTTTATATTTATGGACTTCGTTATTTTATTCAATGTTTTTCTTATTTCCTCAAGAAAGTGCACCATCCCTTCTAAAAATTGTTTAACATCAGTAGAAACACGGGCATCTACTATCAGAGGCCTCAATTCTGTCAGAGTGTCCCTATTACACTTAAAAGTTGAATAATCTGTAGTAAGATTAACAGAATTGTTACGAGCAAACATAGTCTGAGTACACAAGAAGTTCACCTTTGTTGGTCTTGGACTAGACATTTAAATATATTCCCAAGTGTCGAATTCACTACAATCTATCGATCAGTTTGACAGTGATAGGTAGAATTGAATTAAAGGCGCATCCCCAACATCTTGCATATTGTTCAACAAAAACAGCTCAAGAATTTTGTGTCCCTGCCAGAGGTGAATCGGTGATAAAGAGAATCACATGCAACCGAACCATTACCTCCTAAGTATTTCCCTCATGGTACCTATATGAATGCACAATGACATCCCACGGGATAAATTCCATCATGCACTATATATTATTAGAAGTTACTCCTATCGCCCATAATTGGTTCTTTAGAAGGCCCATAAGCTGCTTTGAAATATGGACCATCCCCATAATCATCTTGAGGTGCTCAAATCCAATCACCTCATTGGTTATCAACAAGTCCCTCCATCGACTTGATGCATTTGCTACAACTTTTGTTTTACTTAATGTGTCTTTTGTTTTACTTAATGTGTGCTTGATCAAAAAGTTAGGCTGTGCAATTAATTTAGTCATCTAGCATGGCAAGCATTTAACCTGTTTTATGCAAATACTTAAAAGCTTGATCTTTATATGGTACCAATTCCTCCAATTATGCAGAGTTTTTATGATTCGATATAAGTCCTAATCATAAATGCGTTATTTCTTCTTTGCTTCATTAAACATTTTTCTGTGGTATGTCATGGGATGCTGGTAAGTATTGTTAAGAGCCAAACCTGATGCATGACTTTCAACCTCAAAAACTCTGCTAAAATCTTGAAGGACTAAAGTTGGAGCTTCTGCTACACATCTTTCGGGAGTTTGGAAACACTCTTCTATTGCATGTAGGCTATATGACCACAAGACCCTTTATTTGCTTTGACCATAGAAGTTATCGGTGCTGCAATCTTACCAAAATTTTGGATGAACTTTCGATAAAAGTTCACATGTCCATGAAAATGTGGCACACACATAAAAAAAAAAATGCGGAGCTGGTCAATCCATAATTGCCTGTATATTTCAATTCTTTTTATGAAATAATGTGTCCAGTATGTACCAACCTGTGTGGGGAAAACATGCTCTTTTGCAAATTCAGAAATAATTCTCTCTGGCAAATTGTCAAACAAAGCTCATAAATGCATGAAATATTTCTCTTTAGTTTTAGTGTAGACTAGAATAGTAGAATATCATGCAAATAAACAATAATAAACTTGCCAATATGGGCCGACCCTCAAAGGTCATGATGATGCACCACTCTGTGCTGGACTCATACCTACTGCTGCTTGAGTTGTGGAGCTTGGACTTCTGTGTTTTTCTTAGTGCCAACTGGCCTGCGCTTTGTTTTTCATTATATGTAATAGCTTGGACACGTGTATGGACTGTTATATGCTCAAGTGGGCGTGTTTTGTTGATGGGCGATTTTGGTACTAAACCCGCCTGAATTTGATTTGGCTTGTGGTGGCTGAGTAAGCAGCTTGCTTTTTTTGGTATAAAATGATGTATTGTACATTTACTTTTCTGTTAATAGTTAAAGGAAGCATTTACTTAAAAATCCTTGCCAATAAATTGAAGTATACCTGATTCATGAACTGCATGAATTACTAGGTGCATTGACAGGACCATATGATAACACTTTCACATTGGCCATTGTTGGTACATCAGCATAGTTTCATCATAAACTTGGATCTATCAAGCACCGAGAGGGATTAAATTTATCAAGGTGTAAATTTTTTTGTCATTTAATTCTATTTCATGTATTAATTTCTTCATATTAAATGATAAAAAAAATTACACCTTAAGAAATTTGATCCCTCTTGGTGCTTGATAGATCTGGGTTTAGGATGGATCTACGCTGGTTTAATTTTTTAGATGCTGTACATGTACATATGTATGTATGTAGTTATTTATTTGTTATTTAATTTTTTGTTGTTGTTGTCACGTAACGTTACGTGACAACATCTACCCCATACTGGGCTGTAGAGCACCTTGCTACTTAATGTAATGTTACGTGACAACATCTCCCCCATACCAAGATGTAGAGTACCTTGCTACTCTTGGTGCAAAATCTCTATCTTCCATTCATCTTCTTCCTTGATTTGACTTTGATGTTAATCACTTCTTAAATGTACCTTGGAAAATAACTGTCATCCTTTAAAGTTCATTCATGCGAGGCATAAGGAAGTGATTTTTGACAGTGAATATAGGGAAGTGATTCTTGACTGATTTTTTTAACTGTTTTTGAATCACAACACATGCGTCATGTCCTATCATTACTGGGAGCTAGGAACATTGGCGTGGCATATGGACCAACATTCTCTAATATGATTTTGTCCCATAAGTTTCTTCTACTATCTTTTAATTTCATTGTCTTCCATAGGAGATGTGCAGTAGGTGGTTTGAAGAGTCTGGAATAAATTCCATTGATAAGAAATTCTTCTTTGAAGAGGTAAACCAAGTGGAAATTTTTTGGCCAAATGTCTTTGTACGCTTCCAAAAGATTGTGAAATTCCCTTGGCGGGTTCTCACTTTAAGTGCTAACTTGTCCTAGTCCAATATTTTAGTGAAAAGAAGACAGCTTTGTTTAGATTATCTGACAAGTGCCCTGAAAACGTGTGCTGAAAGCATGGCTTTCCCATCCTTCCTTCATTGGCATAAGATTGTGTCATTTACCATATTTCTTGAATAATATGTATAAACTCTTTTGTCATGAACGATACTAAGATCATATTGCATTTCCTTCTGAATAGTATCTGACAAGCAGTCGCGGGGAAAATATCACATCACACCATATCTAGATAAGATCCCGAATTGAAAGTAACTGAACACTGATGACCATCATTAACCATCATTAGGAGATTCCCAAAACTTATGGCCATCGTTAGCACAACATCAATAGCAAATTGCCGGGTGCCTACCTCTATGTCCTCGATTATTCATGTACCTTCCTGCACGTCCAAGCTTTTGTTTTGAGCATTGCTGACTCTTTATCCAAAATTATTTTGTTGGTCTCCTTCTAGAGCTTCCATGGCTGAAGTTGTAAGTGCCTCAAGCTCTTTGTTTGCTAGGCTTCTCCTTCTTTGCTTTGTCATTTAGGAGTTCTGTTTCCACTTTTAGTGCCGTTCTAATTACTTCCTCCATATTTGCTAGGTTCATGAACCTCATCTCGTTTTGGATGGAAAATATCAACCCATTTGTGAATCTAGTATCTATTATTTGAGGATCCTCAGACAAATTCATTTTGGTGCCCAAACTGTCAAATGACTCAAATCTTTCTGAATAGTCTACTTTGTACAACTGAATCATTTGGCTTTTGTCTTATACTTTCGAATTTCTTGAATAAAAATGCAGTGATCTCAAGGCCATTATTTCTCTTTCACTGCCTCAATAAAATCTTCGAATGTTGTAGGATGACTGATTTTTTGTTGTCATTCTAGCGGCATAAATTTTCTACCACACATAGGCTTTCCCTATATGCTTCGAAACATCAATTTGTGTTTTTTCTAGATCAGTCAAATTAATGGTATCAAAAAACATTTTCTATAGCTAAAGTCCAATGATGTAGGGTTTCAGGCTCAAGATCACCATCGCATTTAAGCACCTCCTTTCCAAATTTAAACACTACCCCAAATCTTTGTGATGATGAGCTTGGTGCTGATGAAGTTCCTTCCCCACTGTTTGTAGTACATTCTTTGGCAGATTATGGGTAAGCCTACTTTGGTTTTGCAGAGCAGTTGCCATCATATGCTACAAATCCAATATTTAGAATCAATCCTAGTCTGCAAAGCACCAACTTTGATGAGAATCTTATTTCTTCTTTTGTGGTATCTTGCTTTTTTTAGAGGAAATCTCTTCAAAACTCCAATTCCTAGTCCTCTCTACCTCTGACCAAAAAAATCCAGAACGTGCTGTGATAGCACTTGATGCAGGGAAATCTAGAAAGATATCAGATAAACTAAAGAAAGCAATAAAATGCACACAATACCGGGAAACTTGGAGCTGAATACGGTTAAAGATAAAGATAGGATTCATTCTCATTGTTTTATTAAATACATCCACTGCATTCATTCTACCTTTCTAAAAGAATACATCTCAACCCTTTAATTAGGGATCTTTGGGTAGTTTTTTCCTACTAACCCCATAAAAATAGCTTCACACAAAATAAAACCCTTCTACAATAACTAGCTATTATTACCCTGAACAACATTTCTTTCCCGAAGAAATAATCTCACCTCACCCTCACACACTTAGCAAAGAATGGGGACATTGGTACCAGGCCAGCCCTTGCAGAGCACTCTCCCTTTGTTCCTGGAATTTCTGGATAGGAGGATTGATCACCGGCGGCGAAGCGGCTGGTAACCCCAAAGGACCTGATGAGAATCGACCCTGAGACATGTATGGACTACGCACACGAGCATCTACAAATCAAGCTAACCCTTGGGACTATTACCCAAACAACTTGTTTCATAAACCACTTCTTTATTGAATGCATCCATTATATAATATGTTCACACGGATTCTGAAGAATTTATTTTAACCGTTTAAATAGTTATTTTAGCTTGGCGTTCCCTACTAACCCCTAAAATAGCTTCCCCCGAAAATACACATCTGAACA
This sequence comes from Picea engelmannii, assembly GCA_009831015.1. Taxonomy (NCBI): domain Eukaryota; kingdom Viridiplantae; phylum Streptophyta; class Pinopsida; order Pinales; family Pinaceae; genus Picea; species Picea engelmannii. Next base: position 1,749,006 of record ML783627.1, on the reverse strand, counting down.
TATCTGAACACACCTAGTTATTTTTAATTTTTTAAGTAAGAGATTGTATCACCTTCAGTTGAACATAGAAATTACATGCAGAGTTCGCTGCTGCTTGGGCTGCCAAAAAAGGAAACCAACCCAAGCCTCAGCCTGAGACAAAATGTGAGCATGCTCTGAGAGGTAGAGATGCTGCAACTGTTCATTAAAAGTCCCTAAAAGTGAGCAAACTATAGGCAGCAAGAAAATAAACAAGACAGAAGCGAAGATGACAGGGTGATTATGAAAAACCATGACTAGCCTGAGGATTGGTCCTGCCCACGGTCTGAAAATCCCAAATCCTAAGCAGTCTGTTGAGCTGAGAGATGTGTACATAAGTCCAGCAACAGAGATAGCTTGTCATCTGTCAGTTCCATTTTGAATTTCAAGTCGGCCACCTCCCCTCGCAGTTCAAAGCTGAGTTGTAGGTGTTCCTCTGCTAATCGATATTCTGTGGGCACAGTGCAGTCCTCGCGTGAAGTCTTCCTGAACTCTTCAGGACAAACAATGTTCTCGTCGGTAGAGGCCTTTCTCTTGGTTTCATACTGAACTTTGAACTCCCCCAAAGCCGCATCCATCTCCTTTATCCATTTCACCTTGCATCCCCAGATGAGGGTATCCTCCTTGACTGGTTGCTCGGCTGGTTGCATAGGGTCCCTGCTCTCTGCAACTCCCTCAACTGTCAAATCTGTAGCTGCCTCTGCCAAATTATTCACTGTCGGAGCCAAGACCTCGAGCTTAGCTCCCCCTTGCCAAGTAGAGCCCCTTCCTTGACGCGCCCTTCCACGTTCCCTTACCCTTGGCATGCCAAGAGAGTGAGAGCCAACAAAAGTCGTCGAGGGGGCCGAGGAATGAATTTCTTGCAACCAGCAGAGCCAGAGAATAATGAGCTTCTGGTGAATGCTAGTCAAGGTTAACCAAGTGCTGGAGGTGACCACCATCACATCGAGCCTGCCCATCTTAATTTGTTCAATTAACATTGTGACTAATTGCTGACCTCGACTGTAAATGCTCTGTCCATCCTCTGTACCTGGAGTTGGGTCCATGGCACCCTCCGCACATTCGAGACTTACAATCATCTTAATGCCCCTGCGTCTAGAGCTATGCAACTGGCCCTTCATGCGCCCTCCTTGGAGATGGATAGGACGGGTGGCAAGGGACATGCATCCCAAATGTAGCCTCATGATTATGATATTAGCACCCCATCTGGGGGGAACACACCTAGTTATTATTATCCCAAACAAGTTAGTATTATCCATAGCTGTTCATTATTACCCATCCACCTAAAAATAAAATGCTAATATTTTCTGCTTGCTGAAAAGCAAATCTCTAAGAATATCTAAAAAGCACATATTTTTATGCAAATCCCTTCCAATAAAGATGCTTATGCTTCAGATCATCGTTGTGTTCTTACAGTAGATACAAGGTAGGTGTGTTGTGGTTAATGTTAATGGTCAGAATCCAGATTGCTTTTGATGCACGCAACTTGTTTGCTTCATTTTATCAAATGGTAAGGTTATCTTTGACAGAGATTAAAGAGCTTGTGTTGGATGGAAATACAACAGAAGGTGCATTTGCCAATTGCTTGGGAATGTTGGACATTGTTGTGTGTGTGTGTGTGTGTGAGGGAGAGATAGATAGAGAGAGAATGATACATAATCCCATCTGCTATTATTGGATTTCATCTTTTGGTATTTTCAGAACTTCTGTCTTGCAGATCTCTGTTTATTAGGAATTCAAATCTGTCACTTTCATTGCATTTGGTTTGGTACATTAACTTTTATCAGCTGAATTCAAATCTTTCATTTTCATTGTTCTTGTTTGGGTAAATTCGCCTCTAACATGCTTTGATATGTGGAAATTTGAGAAATATGCTAATGGTTAAGGGCAAGTTTGTATTTTCCCAAATAGGTTTTGTTTGTCTTTTAAATGTATTTAGAGTTTCAATATGCTTTCTGCAATATTTATTTGGATATCAATGGATGCAATATGACCTCTTCCTCAATTCTTATCTTGTTAGACATTGTCTTGGTGTTCTACATTGTCACTCCGGGAAGACAGTAAAGCAATTCTCTAATGTTTTGACATAATGCTCCATTATTTTTTTGGTTTCGAGAATTCCATGTGCTTGGCAATGTTTGTTTTCTTTTCTTACTGATATGTTTGTCTGTTTGTCCATCTAATGTTGTGACTTCAATATAATAAAGACACAGGCAACCTCATTCCTTAGAAATACCCTAACCAGACCACTAACTTTATTTAGATTATAGTGAATTGATTGAAACACTGTTGGGGGGACAGAAAATATCGCTCCTAATACTGTATGTTTAACAATAAACCCCCATAATTGTAACTATATAAAAGTTGGAAAACAAACAAGCTTAAGAATCCAGATATACAACACTTTTTTAGGTTTGTAATAAATGGTCATGATATTCGTATATGACGATAAAAGATGATATTTGTTATGTCTTAAAGCGTGCTACTGAAAGGAGGTCATCATCATTTACCATCTTTTAATCTGCAGCGTTTGCTTTATTTTCATTGTACTTTATGATTTTTTTTGGCCTTCTAAGTTTTGAGAAGTCAAATTTCTGCTTGGCTGTGTCTACTTTTGTCATTTGATGAAATCAAACAAATTGTCTGATTTTATATTTTTGAATTCTTTCTCAGCAACTTTTCCCCAGTGTCTTGCTCATTTTATTCATGGTAAAAGATTGGTCAAAGTGATCCATTTCATTGCAGTGGTGGACAATTTTCTGTTAGAGCTGTTTATGACTGCCAGAATATTTGTTTGTCTGATAAATGCAGCATTATTTTAAGTTGAAGATTGGTAAACGTGATCCTTCTCATTGCTGCGGTGGACAATATTTTTCTGGAAGCTTCTGACTTCTGTATACTGGAAATTATCTTGAACAAGGAAGTTTTTGTCTTCATGTCTGATAAATGCAGCAATTTGCTATTATCTGTCTTCTTCATGGGTCCTGCGAGGATTAACCTCACGGGAAAGTTCGGACCATGGCAGCAGGGGGGAAGCCTTTTGTTCGATACCCTTCGTTCCCATCTGATTTGACAACTCTGGTGCTTGTGCACTGCAAAAAGAAGCACAGTTTTCCAATCCAGAATGTTACTTATACATTACATGACAAATGCCTCTCTCTTGTGGGTCAGTTCAGCAATGTGTTTAGTAGAAGGCAATTTGTGTCGGCTTCTAAAAGTTTCCTTTGCTTAATATCTAAGTCTATCACAGATTATCTGTCAGAAAATTTAGGATCAAATATCGGTTCTGAGGACAACAGATATACTGATGACTTCAATGGCCTTCTATTCAATACCAGTGGCATTGATTCTTGGGAAGATAAATTGTTTCTATATGTGTCAGAACAAGATGATACAACTAAATTCTTGGTCAGTAATGGACGTTGTATTGTGGATTTGAAGGCAGCTAGTAGTTTTACATATAGCTCTTCTGAATTTCAAGTTCCAAAATCCATTGCATTTAGTCTCTTATTTGATCCTTGTTGTACAGATGATGTTGGAAGTTTATTTTGGAGTTGCATTTCAAATACTAAGTCTTGTTTGCTTCTCCAAGCTGGCAAAGGATATGGCTGTGGGGAAAGAATAAAATGGCCTGAGGGTCTTGATAGAGGATTGCTTTCTGATTTGAAAAGTCCACGTGAGTGCTTAGAAAAGCTGCACTGGTTTGGGAAGCTGTTGACTGGTCAGATATATCGAAGAATAAGAAGCATAGGGGAGCTTCCAGGGGTAAGTTCTGCACTCCGTGGTAATATAGCAGCTTTGGAAATCATTTCAGAAAAATATCAGCAGAGAGCAGTAAACAACATATCAAAGATACTTATGAAAGGTGATTTAATAGCAGAGTTGACACCAGATAAAATTTCCAAACTTCTCAACTTAGGAATAGACAAAGACTGCAACGATTTTGCAGATTCAATGAATAACCTACATAGAAACTCGGACAAAAGGGGAACTGCTACTGTTCTTCGACAGTCAACTCTGTTAACCCCAGCCAGGTTTCATCAGTCTATGAAGTATATATTAAATTCGAATAGCTCATTGCAGGAGTCTGTACTACCTATTTCTTCTACTCTGGGAAAAGAATCTGGCAAATGTAAATCTGATGATAGATCAATGAAGCAGGTGGCAGGCCCTCTTGGCAGTGAGGAGTCTTTGAGAATAGACACTCGTTTACAACAGACAAGCTCCATGAGTTCATTTCCAAAAATGGGAAATAATGCTCTGGCAGGTGCATTGGCTGGAATGTTTGTAAGCCTTTGGTTGCATCCAATAGATACTGTGAAGACAATAATTCAATCTCGTACTGTTGGTCATAGGTTGCTCTTTCATAATTTGGGGTCCATTATGTCAGAAAGAGGTATGTTCCTTGCATGGTGAAAACTGCTTTCTCTAAACTTTTTCATTTGATGGATTACCGGGATTGCTATGTTGTCAAGTGCTTATTTTGTACTTCAAATTTTTTTGTTAGAATGTATTATTTGAAATTTCAACTGTGGTTGCTTGGCCTTTAGGTATAGCGGGCTTGTACAGAGGTATAGGAAGTAACCTTGCATCATCTGCACCTATATCAGGAATTTATACATTTACGTATGAGTCTGTGAAAGCCGCCTTGCTGCCACACTTGGCAAAGGTAAAGGCTTCCTCTTGGATAACTTTTCTGTGTTTTATATTAGAAATTGCTTTATTACTTCTCCAAGTTGAGCGACATGTTTTTGCTTGCAGTGTGGATTTCTACTCATTAAGAGGCAGCCCTGCCATTATCTGAAAATGATAAATTAGTTTTGGGATGACAAATGGCTATATTTCTAAATGAGAATGAGAGAGATGTCAAGTTGTATATGAACTTGCTCTTGCTAATGTGGGTCTTCTGAAAGAATTGTTGCAAATGTTGTTCTAAATGAGATAATATTTTGTTGCATGTTGGTTCCATGTTGCCTGCAGTTTTTTTTAATTTCAATGATAGTAGCGTAGGGATTATTTTCTTCCCATGATCTTACTAGCCTTTCTCATACAGGAGTACCATGCTTTTGCACATTGCGTTGCAGGTGGTTGTGCAAGCATTGCTACATCATTTATTTATACTCCTAGTGAGTGTGTTAAACAACAGATGCAAGTTGGTTCACAGTATTGCAACAGCTGGTATTTAACTTTTGATTTATGGCTATTTTTATGTGCCTTTTTGTCTGAGGGTCTCCTTGAATGTTTTATTGCATTGGATTTTGACTTTATCTTTTACTATTTAGTTTTGAAAATTCAGTTCGGTCTATCTGGAAAACAATCTTTGTATGATTGCACCTCCTAGTTTGTGTGGTATTCTTGAGACATTCCATTAATTTCTAGGCGCTTGGTGATTTTTACTTTGGGGGAGCAGTTATGGTTACATGACTTGACCTTGTTCCCAGACTTTTCACATTTATATTATAAAAAAAAGACTTAGACTGTAGATTAGTTTGGACAAACCAGGAGCTCAACCCATTGGCTGTGTACATACTTATTAGCTCCTATACTCCTTTTAGTAAAACAAGTGACTTGTCCTCAAGCTGGCTCTAATGAAACCTTTTGATTTCTGTTCTACTTCTAAGCTACTAGAATATAATATCTTGATAACTTGTAAAGCGCAACCAATGTATAATTCAACAGCATAAATCAATACGAGCACACAGAAATATTATCAATCAATGGAATAATCTTCCAAAGGCTATGATCAGGATTCAAAACAAGATTAAGCCAAAACCCTGCACAAAATGAGAGATGCTTATAAGATACAGGGGGAATTGAAGATTAAGGAATAGGAAAGCATATCCAAATCAGTGTTGTTGCTTCCTTGGGTATTAGCAAAACATTAAATACATGAAGAGAAGCATGGAAGAGGTTCTCATAATAATCATCTGACCTTTAGCCTCTGACCTTACTTGTATATGAAGGGGTGATGTCTTTTTTTATAAGCGTTGACTTAACGTTTCTTGTTTTCTTTAACTACCCTAATTATGCGAGTGGCGACATTGCAGGGGACCACTGACTTCAGTTTAACAACTTAGGACTTTTAGGATTGGCCTTAGGGCTTATGAATTTAACATTATAAAATTATATAATAAATAATCATCTATTATTACTAACATGATTAATCATTAAATTAAATATTTACAAGGACAAAATTGTTCCCCTTCAATCAGAAGAAATCACCTGAAGGCCGTGTAACACAGTTGCAGATAGACTCTTATGAGTCTGGGTGGTCCCCAGTTTACAATGTTTTTATATAATTTCCTTTAGGACCTGGTGATTCAGGATTGTTGATTCTCTCAGATTCTTCCAGATTTGCTTGATTGAGATTCTTCCCTCTGTCAGAATCACGGTCTGCTAGTTGTTCTTAAGGAGAAGGATTTGTCTGTCTCAACTTGCATTTTCTTGGGCATCTGCTTGAAAATATGGAATGTTGTGACCAGTGGGTTTTGGCACTTTTCATTAATCCAGGTCATTTAGCTTTAAAGTCAACAAGAATGGGAAGTTGTATGGCATTGGAGTAATGTTGTTGATACATACATGTGGAGTCATAGGATTGTTATGTAGCCAAAGCTGACAGAATGTTGTTTACTTTATTTTTTATTATTACAATTACTTATGATCTTTAACAAGGGCATTGACCTTAAAAACTTCCATGGTTTCAGTTCTAGTTCTGGCAGTCTCTTTAATGGGTATGCCTGACAGCTCTAGATTATCAACACATGCATCTGATACTTTTATAGCTGTCATTTCTAATACCGGTAGTTGCTTACCTTGACTTATCTTGAAAATTAAAACTTATTGTCTCACATAATAAGAGAGCTGATGCAGTTTCTGTACTAGTAAAAGAGGACGATTTTCCTAGATCTGTCTTTTAATAAAAATGTTCCCTCAATGACCCCCAGAGAACTGGTTGGACATTTCTCAGGATTAAAGCAACTTGTGTTACCAGACTTGATCTCTGGGATTACAATCGTCTGCAAAATAATTCAAATAGCAGCCAACAAATTGCATGTTTTGCATGGTACCAATAACTGCAACCCATATTTTGATGGGTAGCATAGTTTTGATGCAATGATAAGAGAAATTGAAACAAGAAGAAGTTTGCAAGTGATCAGTCAATTCAAGTACCTTCTTTAGACATGTCAGGATTGTATGAACTGACCTAGTGCAAGATTCTTGATACTAGGGAATATTGCCAAATTTGTTCAGGAATCAGGACTTAAAGAGAGGCAGGCCTGAAAATCAGGAGATCTATGAATATCTTTTAATAATCCAGGTCACTGGTTAGGTAGGGAGGGTGAGGTAAAAAGAAAATCCCTGAACATTGTTACAAGGTAGCAGTGATCTATATTGCTTATCTATTTCCTTTAATTAGTATTAAAAGTTATACTCCACCTCTTTGCTAAATGACACATAATGTCTTCCACATTCTTCATTCCATCAATCTTGTTGATGTTTGGACAATATCGGGAAGACATTCTCTTAGATTAATAATTAATAATATAATTATTAATTATTAAATACTATATATAATAAGTAAATGATAATAATAAATACTTATTGATTATCCAAGGGACGCATCCTTTCATGGATGGTGACCATATGTTCTCTATATATGAAACACTCATCATTGTAATCATATATTGATCATATCTCATATGAAGAAAAACAACATGGTATCAGAGTAGGATTGGGCCTGACTCCCTCACTGGAGGGCCCAGGAAAATGGTAGATAGCTTGAGTGGATTGTTGCAATATGTTTGCAGTATTGTGTTGGTTGTCCAAAGGAAATGAGGGTACATATACAACTCTTGTGAGACTGCAAGAATGCAGCTGGAGAGAGAAGGCCAAACCTGTGTACGAGGCACCAGACGCCCACGATGCACGAGAATAATCTTGTGATAACTCATTCGTTGTTTATGACTTTCTTGGTCCTTGGATTGTTACTGGATCTGTCAGAGACTTATATTATACTTTCTTGGCTGTTTTTTAAAAGCCATTTGTTCATTCCTTCGATTTGAGCGAAGCCACCAACTGTAACAGATATGAATAGTTTAGCGGAAAACGATCAAGCAAAGCAACCATCGCATGGACCTTCAAATCACAAAGAGAACAACGACTCGTCTGTTTCAATGAGTATGGCGATTGTCAGACGGGGTATCTGCCAATTGCCCAATTTAGATATTTCTCTGCTACCCCCTTGGGTGTTGACCGGGTCCTTGGAAAGTGAACGTTTACAATGTATCCATGGATAAGGTGTTCTACGAGTCTATTGCTCTTGCACAACACTGACATAATGTCTCTATGGTAGTTTGAATTTTGTTATGATAAAAGCGGTTAAGAGGACCTATGACCAAGTAGTCATGATTGCTAATCTAATTTGGTTACGAGTGCTTGAGCCTACTTTGATTCACTGTGACAATCAAAGTTGTGTAAGACTATCAGTGAATTCGGTTTCTCATGACAAGTCAAAGCATGGTTGGTGTGGCAATAGCTATTTTGGACCAGGGTTCTCCTAGAAAGAGATGGGAGCCAGTTGGCACATGCAGAGAGGTAGACATGAAGGGAAAGACCTTCCAACATGATATCAAGGAGAGACATTGCCAGACATGATGCTCAGGGACAGGAAGTCTCTAGGAGCAATGTACCTCCCAGGACAGAACCATGCCAAATAGCAGAGACAGTTCCAGTGATCATGGATACAACCAGTCAAGACTGATTGTAGCAAACTATGTTGATGATTGCAGCTATGTGAGACATTCTCCAGGACACAAACCTGAGAGAGAGCCCTTGAGAGGGGTGTGTGGTTCCTATCTGAGACAGAGCTGGAATGTAGAGATGGCCTTCTCCTTACAAAGAGTTGAGAAGAACTCCAGATGATTCACCTGTGTAATGCAGTGAGAAAGGAGATCTGCAGCATTGGACGTGCCTGTGGCTGAGCATAAGGTGAACGTGTGAAATCCCAAAGTGTTGGGTGCATCGTCATGAGACAAGAGATGAAGATGATGTATTAGCCTCCTCTGAGCAGAGAGTTGATGAGAAACTCTAGATCAATGTTTTTTTTTGACGAAAACGGTTATAGTTTATATTAGAGGGGTGGCAAAGCCACAGATTCAGTTACAAAATGCCCCGAGTTTCTTCGGGCCTACAGATCAAAATACAAAATGTTATGCAACCCTGTTTCAGCATAAGATCTAGTGCTGTTTCAGCGTAATTTCCAGCGCTGTGTTCCCCAGCACTGTGTTTCAGCATATGTAACAACACTGTGTTTCAGCAACTGTTCCAGCACTGTGTTTCAGCATATGTAACAACACTGTGTTTCAGCTGTTACAGCACTGTGTTTCAGCATAAGATCCAGCTCTGTTTCAGCACTATGATTCAGCATCTGTGTTCCAGCATCTGTGTTCCAGCATCTGAGTTCCAGCATTTGTGTTTCAACATTTGTGTTCCAGCTCTGTTTCAGCACTGTGTTCCAGCTCTGTTACAACACTGTGTTTTAGCATCTGTTTCAGCTCTGTTTCAGCACTGTGTTTCAGCATCTGTGTTCCAGCATCTGTGTTCCGGCATCTGTATTCCAGCATCTGTGTTCTAGCATTTGTGTTCCAGTACCTGTGTTCCAGCATCTATGTTTCAGCATCTGTGTTCCAGCTCTATTACAACACTGTGTTTCAACATCTGTTCCAGCACTGAGTTTCGACAAACTGTTCCAGCACTGTGTTTCAGCATAATGACTTTTTCAACACAAGATTACTTCTTTTCCTCCTGGCTCCGATTGCTGTTCAGTTGGGCCCTTTGGAAGAGTGCCCGTGAGCTGCGATGGGTCATGGGATTTCCACATTTTCAATGATGCCATTGACTGACAGCTCTCCAGCATCCAATAGAGCGCCTTTGTTGGCTTCTTTATCAGCATTTCGATTTAAGTCCCTTTGACGCAAAGACGCAAATACGCACGTCCCGCTCCCACCAGGACCTTCTTCACACAGGCCCGAAGAGTCAAAGGACTCTTCCAACTCCGTTCGGGAGTTTTCAATACCCACAGCTAACTCCTCGGCGATCTCCCCTGTGCTTGTCAGGAAATCGGACTTCGCGATTTCGCGAATCCTGTTGACACAATTCTCGTGCAAATCAAAACCCCGAACCCCGATGGGTCAACAGTCAACACTTCTGTCTATCGGAGATTCCCCTATCGGGGAATCGGCACATGCGATGTCGTGATTCACTTACACTATGAATCCCTGAACCCCGAACTCCGATATGCCGATATGCGATGGCATGTGTGGATTTGACACCTCCACCTCTTCCTTCTATCGGCACTTCGATCCCCAATATGCCGATGTGCTTCCACCTGTACTCCACTAGCAACCGTGGTCCCACATGCCACGTCACTTCGGGATTTCACGGATTGCGAATCCGTGATGCAAGAATTCCTTGACGTCGAGAACCCCGATTCTCCGAATCCCGATTCCCCGAACCCCGACTCCAAGGGATCCTTTGACGCATGTCCCACAAATCGACGGTTGTGATTATATCGAGGAATCGCAGGTCGCGATTTCACCGGTCGCAATTCTTTTGCCTTGCAAAACCCCGAATCCCGACTCCTCAAGATCTTGCGCCACGTGTCCCCGTTCTGATCGACGGCTCCCGTTGATTCGGGGAATCGCAACTCGCGATTTCAATGGGCACGAAACTCTTGCCTCGTCAAATGCGGAAGCCCGATATGCCGATATTCGATGGCCGGTTCCCTTCTGCGCCTTTGGGCTAACTCTTGCGCAACTTCTCCACGATCCGACGGTCAGCGGGATTTCACGATTCTATCTTACGAATTCGGGCCGTTGATTCTCCTCCTTGGAGATTTCTCTGCTCCCAGCTCCCTCTGGACGTAAACCTCATCTATGGCCCAGATCTCCTCTTCAGGCCGATATGACGGCTGCTATGCTTCACCGAGCTCTCCTGTATATTCTTCCCAGGCTTGGAAGAACTCTTCGTTCCCAAAGGCTTGGACCTTTGCATTTCTTCTCCTCTGCGAACCCTCAATAGGAGTCTCGTTGATATGCGTAAAAGTGCTGCCCTTCCTGAGCTTCTGTCCTCGAATCCTAAACGGATTCTTTGACTCCTGTGCTCCCGCAGAGTCTCTACGCATACACGGCACTGTCTCTCTTAAGCTTCAATGAATACTCAGACCCCTTGGGGAATTTTATCTTTCTTCTCCCTCAGATGGAGAATATCGATGCCTCCTGGCACTCTTCCAACTCAAGCAACCTATTGCTGAGTTATCTGGGTATTCAGTA
>ML783627.1:1694481-1718432 GCA_009831015.1 Picea engelmannii | reverse complement strand
TGGTAAGGCTACTGCCAGGTATGCTTCTTTTCTGCTCCTAGATCAGATCTGAGTTATATTCCTAGTTTGTTAATTGAACCACAGTCATAGAGAAAAGAAGTCTTGTTTCATTATGATCAGCTATTACACTTGAAAAAGTCTTCATTGCTATTTGTTTCAGATTTGAAATATAGATCTGCTATTACACTTGAAAAAGTCTTCATTGCTATTTGCTTCAGATTTGAAATATAGATCTGCTGTTACACTTGGAAGAGTTTTGCATCTCTGTTGCTTTAACTGTTAGAGGACTACTGATATATATTTGACTTTCAAGTGTTGAAGGAGTTTTATCTTTCAGTTTTGATTTCTTATACTGCCACTATTTTCTGTTATCCTATATTGCTGTCTATGTTTCAGATCTAAAGTAACTTTGCTTAGAAAATTTAAAAGTGACTGCTGTTTTCTATCTTATCCTAAAATCTAACAAAGAGCCTTATTGCTGAATGCAAGTATGTGTTGGCCTCTGAGTTTGAGATGAAGGACCTTGGTATGATGCACTACTTCTTGGGACTAGAGGTGTGGCAAAGAACTGATGATATCTTCCTGAGTCAGGGGAAGTACACAGTTGAGATATTGAAGAGGTTTGGGATGCTGAACTGGAAGCCCATGGCTACACGAATGGTGACGAATCTGAAGAAACTAAGTGTGTATTCTTCCGATTTCGACGAAATTGATCCGACTCTATACAGACAGATGATTGGATCATTGATGTATTTGGTTAACACCGAACCAGATATTTGCTATGCAGTGAGTACACTTAGCCAGTTTATGAGTCAATAGAGACAAACACATTGGATTGCTGCAAAGCATGTGTTGAAATACCTGTGAGGCACAATTGGACATGGTCTGAGATATATTTCTAGTATTGACATGAGATTGTAGGGATATACTGACTCTGATTGGGCAGGGAGCACACTGGACAGGAAGAGCACCTCCGGGTGTTGCTTCACTTTGGGATCTGCCATGGTTTCTTGGTGTAGCAGGAAACAAACTTCCGTGTCCATGATCACTGTAGAAGTAGAGTACATTGCATTGAGTGTGGCAGTCCGCGAAGTAGTGTGGCTTCGCAAGCTCCTTGTAGATTTATTTGGACATGTGTTGGATTCCAGTGTTATTCCGATACATGGTGCAGAGAAATGCAGTACTGGTGCAGTACCTTCCTACAGATGAGCAGGTTGTTGATGTTCTTACCAAACCAGGACGAAGTTCGAGTACTTTCGTGACAGACTTGGAGTGGCAGAGAAAGCCTCCCTCGCTGAGAGGGAGTGTTGATGTTTGCAACTTCTTGAGACATTCTCCAGATCGTACTCCTCTGTGATTGAGTTGAGTTGATCTGTGAGGACACTTATCCGAGAAGGGATAAGTGGGACACTTATTCGAGAAGGGATAAGTGGGTTCGGGCTTATAGCCCAACGTCCCTTGTGGAGAGCACATGAGGACATGTCAAGGGAGTTGACCTTGACGTCACACACTATGGGGAGTTGACCCTAGTGTTTCTAGAGGGAGTATTCTTTAGAAGTACGTCCACATGGGAGTTCCATGTGTGACAGAAATTCTCCAGATCGTACTCTATGATTGAGTTGAGTTGATCTGTGAGGACACTTATCCGATGATCAGTGAGGACACTTATCCGAAAGGGGATAAGTGGGACACTTATCCGAGAAGGGATAAGTGGGTTTGGGCTTATAGCCCAACGTCCCTTGTGGAGAGCACATGAGTACATGTCAAGGGAGTTGACCTTGACGTCACAGGCTATGGGGAGTTGACCCTAGTGTTCCTAGAGGGTGTAGCCTCTAGAAGTCTACATGGGAGTGCCATGTGTGATAGACCTTTTGCTACTATGGTGGTTGTGTACCATTGGCGGAGACTGTGTGTCTCTGGACAATAACTGTGTGCTACTAGTTGATTACAGAGTAGTCAATGGACTACTAGATGAAGACATCATGGAAAGATACCTCCCTAGATAAAAGAGAGTGTTGATGTTTCATCATCGGGAGGACCTTCTCCTAGATTGTGCTGCAGACCAAGGGAGATAGGATACATTTATCATAAAGGTGCACTTGTGGTAAATGGGCCCAGGCGTAGTCCTTCCTTGATCATGACAAGGAATAATATGGACTCGAGGTGCTTTTCGCGTGTCAGTTAGCATCAGGCTGACATTCACTCACAGGTGTGTACTTGTGGTGAACGATCCTAGTGTGGTCTTTGTCCTAGTCATGGTGATTTGACAAGGAATGATAAAGACTCAAGATGCTAGATGCTATCACATGCAGACCCAAAGTGAGCCTGATCTCAGAGAGAGTCAATTGGCTCAAAGGGAGAGCCATAGAAAGAGTTTCTCCTCAGTTTAGGTGGGAAAGAGACGTCTCCCAAGACTGACAAACAAATGTCATGAGTCTAGGGTGAAGTTTGTATACTTCAGAGACAAGCTTGGCATGATGCAAAATGTCTCCCTCGTTGAGAGAGAGTGTTGATGTTTGGACAACATCGGGAAGACATTCTTTTAGATTAATAATTAATAATATAATTATTGATTATTAAATACTATATATAATAAGTAAATGATAATAATAAATAGTTATTGATTATCCAAGGGATGCATCCTTTCATGGATGGTCACCATATGTTCTCTATATATGGAACACTCATCATTGTAATAATATATTGATCATATCTCATATGAAGAAAAACAACAAATCTGTCAAAGGTTTAATCTCTAAGGAAGAAAGTTGTTTAATGATGATTCTTGTGGAGAGATTTTGTAGTATTAACCAGGTAGTCTAAGGGTCACTTTCAGCAGCTAGGTTAGTGTGACTTAGTTTAGATTCAGTAAAACATTTAAGCTTTTTGTGAACTTACAGATAAAGCAAAACTAGCTTCACACAAAGGCAGTTCTATCAATTCCAAACACATTGAAAGAGTCACCAGATTTTAAAGAGGCATTGGGGAAGTTGTAAGAAAGGTTAGCTTTATCTGCAATTAAATAGATGTAGTTGCCCTCACCTCTAACAAAAACCACAAATTATCATCTTGCTGCTTGTGGTATGAAAGTCTTTAGGATGCTTCCTTTAGACTTTAATGTGCTGAATATCCACCACCTATCATTTAGCACTTAATTGCATGTGACCTCTGGGCTGACTTAACGGCTGTGATGGCTTCTGCTATTCAACCGCTATACGAGGCAGTTAGATTCCATTGCAAAAATATGCTGAGCCTTGGATCCGAGCTGTGAGGAACTTGTACTGGTTTCAGTATGCAGATTGTGTATAGCTTGGTATTTTTATTATTAACATTCACTAGCATCCCTTATGTTTTATATCTGATTTCTATCATGCTTGTCACAAATACAATAAGTGAATGACCAAAATGTTCCCTTCTTGAGCAAGGTTTTTAAACTCAGACTTGGGAATGACTTGGCAAGACAATCATTTGGGAGTGATTTGGAAACTCAAAATACTTGGCAGCATGACTAGGGAAAACCTCATAAAATATAAAATACATGAAACTTTGGTCCACAAAAAAATTAAACAAAAACATTTGCATGTCATAGGAATGCCTAAAATACTTATTGATGCAACAAATACTCAGAGTCTCATACTAAATACTGTATAGTTTATTCGAAGAATCAAAATCATTAGGTTACTTTATTTTGAGCAAGTACAAGCTTTTTATGGAAAATTGTTTCCAACATTTAGAAGGTGCCGTGCATAAAGTAAGTCTATTTGATAGCACCACAAGGTACCAAAGAATGTAGGATTATATGCTTATGTGAGCCTAACATTTTTCATGCTCACATTGTTTAGGAAGTTGTGCATTAAGAATGCTTAAGATTTACTCCATTTGCAATTTAACATCAATAGCCACCGAGGAATCCAAGGAACCTTCCACCTTCAAGGTACAATAGGGAATAAGGAATCAAGTAAATCTTTAAATCAATAAGTTATGTATGTTTGCCTTAATCATATATAAACCTAATGAGTTCTTTAAGGTCTGGATGTAAACTTTTAAATAAATGTCTATAAAATAGAACACATTTCTTTATCACAAGGAGTATCTTTAATATATACATTGCTCCAGTTATCAAACTTTTCTGTGTACTTTCATTAATGGCCTGCCAAAACACAAAACCACAAGTAGGTAACAGAGTCTAGTGCACTCCCATGCCTGAACCAGAACATAAGGCATGTAAGAAAGAACAAAAGAAAGAAAGAAAGAAATCATATTGATGGTCACAAATGACCCAAATAGGTCAGTGGGACTCGAGAGTACAACCAGCCATATAAATATACATATGGTGCCATGGGAAACCAAAAAATCCAAGGCATCTGGGAATAGCTCACTGGGAATGATATTAATGCATGCAGGAATCTTTAACCTGAATGTATCTAACTACAAAGACTCCCAAAAATGCCTACGTAGCATCTAAACATATTTGTCAATGATGATGAAGATCAGTATAAGGAGTCAAAGGCCAAATTCAGATGCACATGAACAACATCAGTATTTTGCTATTTTTTCACTGCACTCCTTTTTGGGCTGCATTGCCCTTTTTCTGGCACAGTCTGGACTCATGGAGTTTGAAAATAACTTGACTGAGTTTGTTGAGTTTGACTGGTGAGTCTTGGCGAGTGGTTTGAGTCATGAGTTAAACCAGTCAACTTGGCGAAGTTTTATAATCCTGTTCTTGAGTGTTCCATGAATTCCCCCCTCTACCTCCAACTTAATTTCTCCAATTTGACCTTCTCTTTTATGTTAGGTTTGCTTCCTGCTTTCCTTGTTGTTTTTGTTCCATTATTTGATTACATCTTACATTTTGCCCATCTGTATGGCTTTATTACTCTATGCAGGAAGGCATTAACAGGCATTCTTGAGAAGGGTGGATTTCCTTTGTTATATGCTGGATGGGGTGCAGTTCTGTGCAGGAATGTTCCACAGTCTGTGATTAAGGTGCATGTATTTTTAAACTGAATGTTTTAGAAGTGTGGGGTTATAGGTTTTTAGATAGATTGACATGCTGATTGTCTTTTCTTCCCCCTTTACATTTTTGTGATTGGTGAGAAAGGCATTGTGGAGAGAACAAATAACAATCTAAACTGTATTCCTGTATCCGATACATGAGACAAAAATAGGTGTTAGTTCCTTAAGTCATAATGAAAAACTTTCAGATTTAGGCTTCTTGGTCAGTTTTTCTAAAAAATTTGTACTGTATGCCAGAAATCTATTTCTAAAATTCCCATGGCATCTGCTATTTCTTGCTTTGACAGTTTTATACATATGAGGGTTTGAAGCATTTGGCACTACGTAGTCACAGTGCAGAAGCACACCTCGGCACTTTACAGACGGTTTGTTTTCCATCTGTGTCTGATAAGTTGCATTGGAGTTCTTGTTCTCTATTTAAAGTAATTAGTGGTCATTCACATTGAAAATTTGGGAAGTTGAAAAAATAATACACCCCAAGCTCACAATGACAATGCAATAAGTGCATTTGGTGACTGGGTTACCTCAAAGTCTTTTATAAAGTGAAATTGACAGACATTTCTGATAATTGGTGGGCAAACTCTATTCGTGCAGCTGGCATTTGGAGGTTTTGCAGGATCAACTGCAGCATTATTTACAACTCCTTTTGATGTTATCAAGACGAGGTTACAAACACAGGTGTGGTTTCATCCAATAACTTTGCTTGTTGCTGCTGGTCTATTGTCTTAACTGGGTGCACATTAAAGCTGGCTATACGTTTTGGTCAAATCGTATTTAAGCTGTTGGGATTTCATGAATAATATTGACCACCTTGAATGTTGCAGATTTGTATGTAATGCATTTGCAGCTTGGATCACAAAGTATAATTTGATTGACAACTGTCACGAGATTCCTCTTTGTTGCTAACATGGATTGAATCCATAATCTGTTAGTTTAGAAAAAAACTTAGTGATGTTCTCACCTGTAACAATGGGAATGCTACAAATTACTCCCCAGGGTGAATTCTTCATGGAAAGAATTATAAAAGGTTGCACACAATTGGCGAAAGAATGCAAAATCTAACCTCAGATGCGGATTCCCATGCAGCTAGTAAAGTTTTGATGATCCCATTCTATCATCTGATGCGAACTTCCTGGAAATTTTGTAAGGAGGCCAAATAAAGCCATTGGCTGTCTCAAGCATGCCTTAGACTTGGAGTTAGGTCTCAGGAGTTGAGGCGCAGGATGAACTGCTATGATTAATTTCCATATTGAAATTACCTAAATGGGGGTCAGCTATTATATTTGAATCAGGCATAATCATTCATCATTAATCACTAGAATCATCTGTGATCACTATTTTTGGTGCATTTCCACCTTCTTCATTCCAATTTTTCTTAGAAAGAACAATAGCAGACATTCCATTTGATTCTCAGATTGGAATTACTACCATAGCTACTAATAAACCCTTTTTAAACACCCTCAAAGCAATCCTGACAGAAAGAAAGGAACCTATACTAGAACACATCCTTACAAGGCAAGCAAGCAAGCATACACCCTTACTGGGAATGATAAGGTTGTTAACTTGCTATGGTGTGGTACTTTCTCCTTTTTCACTCCTTATTTACCAAATGGTAAGTGTACATTACCTAAATACTTCGTGACAATAAGGCATTGGAAGGACCATGTGTCTTCCTCAAGAGATCATCACCACTTCCACCTTACACAAAAAGGACCTCAAATTATAAGAAGCCTACTCCCATCCATTAGCAAGTGAAAGGGAAGAGCAAGGGCAAGTCATCACCTTTTTTCTTCTTTGAAATATGCTTCTTAAATTCTTTAAATATCCAATCAGGTATTGAAATGAAATGAATTGAATTATATTAATGTCCACGAGTAACCAAAATAGGTCAATGGGACTAGGAAGAACAACATTTTTGAAAACAAGAATAAGAAGTGCCTAGAGCATCTATGAATCAGTCTAAAATTTTAGCTTAAAGAAGGAAAGAAACAAAGAGTAGACAATAAGATAGAAAGGGTTACAAGAAAAAAAAGGGGGTTAGATAAGCTGCCACCATGATGCAAAATCGGAAAATCCGTATTGTCTAGATCCTCACTAAATAGTAAATACATATAATCAATAAAGCCTAAACTAAATGTCTTGAGGGGTGAGCCAAGGAAACACTTTGTCACAAACATGCAATATATTTACTGAGCAATAACCAGTTGATGGCTTATGTGCTTGGAGCGACCATTATAACAGACAGAAACATCTCATAACCATTGTGCTTTGATGGACACTTCCTATATGTCAAGGTATCTCTGAAATGTTGGGGGGGGTGTCCCAACCATCGACAACAATTTTTAAGGCCAACCTCTTTTTGAAATTTCTAAAGGAATATAGGGGATTTTGTCATCTACAGGGGGTAGGAGGGTTCTTAGCAGCCATGCAACCAACTTTGTCTTCATTCCCTTCGCTCTTTGACAACTCTACTTGCTTGGTGCTTACATGGTTGACTCGAGCATTGCATACGTTGTTGGAATGGAGCTAGAGATTAGGCTAGAGAAGGGTCTAATGGGACTTGTCTCATGGGGTACATAACTTCTTTCCAAAATTCTAATAGTCGACGAAGGTGGTTGATGTCCATTACCATCTTGTCAACTTGGGTTGGATATGCACTGACAAATTAGTTATCATTGATATTCTGTCAATTCATGAAAAATCTAATGCAACTTGTTTATTTCTAAACAAAATATCATTGTGATACTTCCAAACACAATATATGATTTCAATTTGAAGCATGTAGGCAGTGTTGAAATTCATGATCCATTGTTGTTTACCACCAAGAGTGGTTGATTTTCAAGAAAACAAGGTTGGGTGAAGGTGATTGTAGAAGGAAATAAACTAGTCCCATTGCTATGAAAGAAATATGTTGTAGGATAGAGAAAACAAGGCAAGAAAACTTCTAGTAAAATAGGAAACTGTAAAAATTTCTAGCCCTAAGTAACTATTATGAAGCTAGATGGCCTCACAACTAGCAGTATTGACTGCCATGTATTTTTCCTATATTGAGCTAAGTGCCACAAAAGTCTGCTTCTTGCTAAATCAATATATCATCGTCTAACCCAAGCTAAAGCAACACACTGAGGTGCTCTTCTTGTCTGTTGCACTGCCTGCCCAATCCGAGTCTATATACCCCTGCAACTTCACTTCACCATCTCCAAGTATCTCAGACCATACTCCACTGTGCCCCTTAAGTACCTGAGCACATGTTTTGCTACTACCCAATGCTCTTGCCTTGGCTCCACCATGAATTGACTCAAGGTGTTCATTGCAAAAACATATATCTGGTTTGGTGTTGACCAAATAGCGAGGAGCCTATTAGCTTCTTTTACAATTTGGGATCCACCAATTCTGAAGCTGTCATCTTTTTTAGATTAGTGATCATGGGTGTGGACATATGTTTGTAGTCCTCCATCGGAAACCTTTTCAACATCTCAATTGCATACTTACTGTGCCCAAGGATATCTCCCTTGGCTTCTGCCAAACCTCCAAACCCAAGAAACAATGCATCATTCCAATGTCCTTTATCTTAAACTCAACAACCATATTTGCTTTGCACCTGTAAGAAACAAGTCATCTACATACAACACTAAAATAAGCAGTTTAGTCCTAACAAATATATAATATACGTTAGGATCTACTTCACTTTTGGTGAAGTCCATACTCTACAAATAACCATCTATCCTGGAATACCATGCTCTCGGTGCCTGCTTGAGTCCATACAAGGCTTTCTTAAGCTTGCAAACATGGGACTCCTTCCTATTTACCTCAAAGCCCCGAGGTTGCTCTATGTACACTTCTTCCTTAATGATCCCATTAAGGAAGGCTATCTTCACATCCATCTTGTATCCTCCATCCCATAAATGAAACTAAAGACGTAATTGCTCTAATGGAAGTGTACTTGGTGGTTGGAGCAAATATCTCCTCATAGTCCACTCCCTCTTTTTGGGAGAGCCCTCTCACCACAAATTTCGCCTTGAACTTCTCAATGCCGCCATCTGCTGCATGCTTGATCTTGTAGAGCCACCTGGAACTCACTATTGACTTCCCCTCCCATCTTGGCAGTATGTCCCAAACATCATTCTTCATGATGGAGGTGTACTCCTCTACCTCCTGCCATACCTGCTAGTCTGCTACCTACTGAAAGCTGGAAGGATGAGGTTCTATGATGCTTCTTATCAATGCCATGTAGTTTGGAAACTTCTTTGGAGGTTTTCTCTCTCTAGATGTGCTCCTATAAGTCCCAACATACTCCCGAGCATCCCTCAATGTTTGAGTGCACCATTGCGGTATCCTGACAGAATTGGAAGGAGTTGATGTCTCCTCCTTTTCACCTCAATGTTGTTGTCCTGAGTTGGAAGTCACTAGTGACCCTTGCTCAACCTTCGGAGCTTCCTAATGTTCATCCTTTGTCACCGGAATAGGCTCATGGGACTTCCTAGATGTAAAGCCTTTTTCAAACTTTACATCCTTGCTCACTACTACCTTCCTTTGCTTTGGAATATAGACCACGTAAGCCTTTGAAGTCTTAGTGTAACCTACAAATAAACCCTTATTGTAGATTGCTATGTAGCATGCCTTTGCCTAAAGAAATATCAGCAAGTCCCGGTCATGAATCATAGCCTTAGCAGCCTGTTATCGCACGGATTGTAGCTTGGGCAAAGCCCGACCCAAGTCACAAAGGTGGGACAACTACGGGAGTACCTACCCACTACCACCTTAGATAGACACTGCCCTCGCTTTAGTGATGATAAAATCACCACAAGGGGGGAATCCCGGTGACCCTAGAGAGATTGAGATGGAAAGTGTGAGAATGATCAATGAACACCCTTATAGGTCAAGATTTGAGAAGGAGTAAGGCTTAAGAGTGAGTCTTGTAGATGGTAAATGGTTGCCAAGTATTGTGTACTTGCAAAACAGTGTTAGCCCTGCCTGGAACAAGACAAATGATGGAGATAAAAGCCTTAAACCAATGGGGATCAAGAAAAAAACCTTGCTGTCCCAAAATGCAGCAGTATGGAAATATATAAATCAGCAACAAATGATGTCAATAGCTGCAATTCTAACCATAAAAAATCTAGTACAAGATGTTGGAAATAAAGCTAGCAATGACTAGTTAAACCTCCAATGATTTAACCAAGACTTTGATGATACTTAGGGCTGTTTATTAAGTGTTATCATTAAGTTATTATGACAGCCAAGTGGCTGTAGCAAACAATTGCTACAACAGCAAGATTTAACCACAGAAATCAACAAGTAAACCGTCTAAATGATAGTCAATGATTAGTAGAACAGTAATCTAGGTTCACAAGTAAATTTCAGCGGTAGAATAGTGAGCAAAGATTGAAAGAAGGATGATTTTGCAGCAGCCCTAATGGCTGTAGCATTAATTTATAACAGCAGAGAGAATTACTTGGCTAAAGAAGACGCCCTTAGGGCACAAGAATGCTTATAACATATAGAAAATAATCCAACTTGAACAATTGCAATATCTCGTAAATTCACGTATACGAATGCAAGAATATTATATCTCCAATGCAACTTAGACTAGTGCCAAATCAATTGGGTTATGGATTCTCTTGTGTAGGAGCTAGTTTTGTTACTCCTCTAGGGGTGTAAGTCCTTTTACTCCCTATAGCAAACAAAACTAACAAGGTAAATCTAGGAGGGTGTAAGCCCTTTTACTCTTCCTAGCAACCTTTGCAAAAATATAGCTTATCCAAAAATAACAAGGTAGACTTGATTGGGGGTGTATGCCCCTATACTCCTCCAAGGGTCTAGACAAATCAATGCTTGAAACAAGAAGAAACCAAACAATAAATGCATAAATTCCTTACCAATTCCAAGAATAACATGAAAAAACTCGTCTTTATCAAGTATATTCCACCAAAATACCAAGAACAAGCCTTCCAAGATATAGCACCTTAGTTATCTTCACCAATAGACAAATTACTAGCATCCAAGATATATTCAAGAGAGAGATAGAGCAAAATGCCCAAGTAGGGCGAAAATTTCAGCCATGTAATATGTAATTCTCAAGTGAGTTATGATGAAAATGAAAAATGACAAGACCTTTATTTATATAAAGTCTTGTAAAACCAATTTGTCCAGTTATCTAAAGTCAACCACAAATTAGGGCGGCTGTCCTCCTCTATTTGCCATTTACAATTCAAAATCATAAAGTAAATTTCCCCTTTTAGGGGTGATGTCATGCTCTAAAGGGTGATGCTCGGCCTCTACGAGAGATGCTTTTCCTTGGGGTGAAGAAAATGAAAAATGACAAGACCTTTATTTATATAAGGTCTTGTAAAACCAATTTGTCCACTTATCTAAAGTCAACTGCAAATTAGGGAGGCCGACCTCCTCTATTTGCCCTTTACAATTCAAAATCACAAAATCATAAAGTAAATTTGTACTTTTAGGGGTGACGTCATGCCCTAAAGGGTAACGCTAGGCCTCTAAGAGAGACATTTTTCCTTGGGGTGAAGAACGTTGGGCCTCCAAAGGCCATATGCCATGCCACCAAGTGCTCTAATGCATGCCAAGTCTCTCTCTCTCTCCATCAAACCATGCCACATCACCATCATCCATGAGAGACCCCATCAAAACCCTAGCCCCCATGTGACGTCTACGGCATAGAAGGTGATATTTTGGGCCTTCCAAGGCCAACGTTGGGGTGCAAAAGGCTGGAATATGCTCATCTCATGGTGTCCAAGTGCCTCCAAAGGCAATGTTCCTCTTCCCATGTGTCCATGGAGAGGGGGTGCATCATCCGACCTGTGGGCTTCATGTCCCAATCAAGGTCTAAGTCACCTTGTGCCTCCATGAAAAAGACTTCCACCTGTCAAAGCCCTGCAAAGACAAACATATTCGCCCTCCAAGGGTCCACAAGTCACACATATCATGCCAAGTAAGCCATATCTAATAAAAGAACCACCCAAACATGTGCATCAAATCCCCCCTTTTCAAAATAAACAAATGCTCAAAGACATTATACAACTTGCCAAATTTAAATATGGGAGGGTTGTCATGATGACCTATTGGGTAGATCATTCCCCAAGTCAACGAGTGTTTCCCAAGAAGACCCTTTCTAAGTCATGTAAGAGAGTGTGAAATGGATGGGGGTGTAACTTTTGGGCATGGAGTTTCTTGACATACAAGGGCTCATATTGTCTCATTTATGGGTGCCTTTGTTGAGGGTGCGCTTGCTCTTGAGTTACCAACTATTTAGGTGCTATTTTTCCCAGACCCCTTCTTAGCCATCTTTCCAATCCTTGCTTTCATTTATTTATAATTTGCTAGTCCTCTTTATAAGGTTTTCAAGCTTTAGCATTTGCAATTTGGGACCGGGGAGGGCACTGAGTAAGTAGAGCTCAAGATGGACTGGATTTTGATGGTCCTTATTTACTGTGGTCATTTTCTTTTCAACATTAGTTTCTTATTCTTTTATAGTAGCTGTTATTTTCCTCCAGGCCGTTAGCCCATCTTCCCATGAAATGAGTTTCAAGCCCTTCTTGGGTTAGTAATACCTGAAAACCCAGAAGATGAGGAAACAAAGGGATAAGATCGTGGAAAATGATAAGTATGGACAAGAGTGGTACGATGACTCTTCAAGGAGACCCCCCCACTAGCAACCTTATCCCCGAGGGTGACCCACTTGCTAGGATGACATGTCAACCACCAAGGTGAAATGAAGCAAAATGCATAATTTCCAAGCAAACATTTTCAAAATCAAGAAAGGACCCTTTTCAACATGTTCAAATGCTTCATTTATTAGAATGACACTTACCACAACACCGGACTTGTTACCTCATGGAGCAAGACCCGCTGTCCTCTG
Source organism: Picea engelmannii (assembly GCA_009831015.1). Classification (NCBI taxonomy): domain Eukaryota; kingdom Viridiplantae; phylum Streptophyta; class Pinopsida; order Pinales; family Pinaceae; genus Picea; species Picea engelmannii. The sequence continues at coordinate 1,705,537 of ML783627.1, read as the reverse complement.
TGAGCCAAACTCGGTGTGGTGGATGCTGCTGCCATTGATCGGATGGTGATGTGTGGTGAGTGAAGGGCTCTGCTTGTTGATCCACCTCTCGGTATTCCATGTCTACAACCTGCGGTCTCGAGACATCGTCTCCTTAGTTATCCCTAGAAATGGGGGATAACACACCCCTATGATGGATCAATTTTTCTTCTTTGCAACCCCATTCTGCTGTGGGTTGTGTAGAACAATTAGCTTCCTCTTGATCCTTTCCTTCTTGCAGAAACCCTCTTACTCCTTGGAGGTATACTCCCCCCATTGTCCAATCTCAAGACTTTGATCTTCTTCCCTATCTAGTTTTCAACTAGAGCTTTGAACTCTTGAAACCTGCTAAAGACCCCATCCTTGGTCTTTAAGAAGTAGATCCAAGTCTTGCTACTGACATCAATCCACAAACATCCAGATGCACTGGGTCTAGAATCTCCTTAGACCCATGCTTGCTACTTGGGAAGGTATCCTTGGCATGTTTGCCAAGCATGCACCCTATGCATACTCCTTGTTACCCAATGCTGAACTCTGGAAGACCTGTGACTATCTCCCTCAAAATAGGCAACACCTTATGATGCAGGAGCCACAACTTGCACATGCTGTCATTGTTATGAACTAGGGCTTGAATAGGTTCACCTTGTAACATGTAAAGATTACCTTCTCCAACCCTTATCACCTATGGTGCTTCTGGGCTAGATTCTTTCGGCCTAATGAGGACTTGCAGTTCTTGAACTCCACAACATAGCTCTTATCCTCCATAACTGAAATTGAAAGCAAATTCTTCTTAAGCCTTGGAACAAACAAAACATCATCAAAGTCTAAAGAGTCACCTGATTGGAGTTGGAAGGGAATGGTACCAACTCCTGCAACTGGGTTCTTGGCATCATCACAAAGCTCAACTTGAACTCCCAAGTCCTCTATTAGAATAGAAATCAACTGTCGGGCTGATGTCATATGATGAGCTGCTCCACTGCCCACATACCACCAATTGTTGGAACCATGCTGGTAGAAAGGCAAGATACCATTGCGAAATCTTTCTCAAACTTGGTACCAAACTTGTTCATTTGAGTTTCTGCAGAGGTTGCTATCTACTTCTGCTAATGCTTACTTTTTCCCTTCTTATCTGGATACTGTGATGTATAATGCCTGTGCTTATGACAAATGAAGCACTTGACTTTACTCAAGTCCTTCTTCCCTGATTGTGAGGTTGAATCCTCATTCATTCCCACCTTTATTTGTTTGTCCAAATGGGGCTAGGTTCTCGTCGCCACCCTTCTTGTTGGCTTTTGATTCCATTTGAGTCTCCTCTTGGATATAGTCATCCCACAACCTTTCAAAGTTAGGAAGGTTCTCATGAGCACAAATACCTTTGACAAATGGTTCCCATGAAGTTAGGAATCCATTCAGTGCCTTGTTCACTAGCTCTGCATCTATAATCTTCTCCCCAACTGCTGCAAGTTGATCACGAATTTGCTTGACCTTTATAAGGTAACTGGTGACTGAATCTGATATGGTCATCTCTATGGCTTTGAGTTTGTTCTGCAATATCACCTTCTTGTTTATGTTCTCACTTTGGTAGAGGCAAATAGGGGCATCAAACATCTCCTTTGCAGTCTTCTTCTCAGCGATATGAGGAATCAAATGATCTTTTATGGCATCCATGATCATCCTTTTGGCCTTCACTTCCTTCTTGTGAGCTACAAACAACTGTGGATCTGCAGGTTCTGCCACACCATCTTTTGATGATGTTTCAGAGGTCATTCTCTTCCAACAAGAGTGTAACCCTGATTTTCCAACATAAGAAATTGAAGGCACCATCCAATCTATCCTTGAATCTTGAGGCTAGCCAATGCCATCTCTGAGATCTATTGCAAAAACTCCTAGATCTGAAAATTAGTCCTTAAAAAAATATTTAAACCCTCTAACTATTGGTCCTTGTTTTTGACAATTGATTTACTGCTGCAAACCCTTGAGGATCTCAATCAGAGAAATAGCTATGATACCATGCCGAAATTTCTAGCCCTAAGTGACTGTTGTACTTCTGATCATAATTAAGCAAATAAGTTGCTGAATTTAATTAATGTAGAAATTAATTTCAGACAATAGCATCAATCACACAATAGCTAGAAAAGTAAATAGTGGAAGCATAAAACAGTTTCACACATACATAGGTAGTTTCTCCTTCAAAATTAGCTTTTCAGTCCTTATTCAAAGCTTACAAGAAAACCTCCACAGTCTGCCAAACTAGCCACTACATAGTTAATCAAAATCACCTGAGAAACAAATTTGCACAAAAGATCTAGAATAAATGACTTGCAAGGAAGACTGTACGATTTACTTTACGGATTTGTATGACTGTATGGATTGGCTGTATGGATATGTACGACTGTATGGATTTGTTGTATGGATAATGGATCTGCTATTTGGATGGCTGTTGTACGACCTCCTTCTTCCCTCTACTTTAGCTCTTCTCCTGCTCTTCAACTGTGCTCCACTGGTTGCTGTCCTTGTCCAACAAAAAAACTGTCTGAACTTTCTGTCTTGACCTGTCTTTATACTTTTAGCTGAAACCCTAATCTTTTAGTGAGATGTGTGGTTGAGATTAATCTTAGTCTAAGTCATTAATGCATGAAATACACTTTATTAGACTCAACAGCTAAATATAAGACTTTTCACTTTGTCCTAAAGTCAGTTATAAAATAGAGTTACTTTTCTAAATATCTTGAACCACTTCTAGCACATTCACACTGATCTTGTGCAGAAGTTCTTGTTTGAGTTATATTTCTCAACAAAATTCCCTCTGATCATTGATGTCTCAATAACCTACTCCAATTTGTTGGCACTGTCATCTTATGTGCTCCTCTTTCCTTTTCTATCTTCAAATCCTTCATAATTGTTCTCCTTTGTCTTTTGTTGTTTGAGGCACGCTCCAAACCTTCATGTATCTTATTAAAATCACCCTCATCTCCATCATGGGGGGGATGGCCACATGCATCTGCAATGTTACGATTCCTTCTATGTGCTCCATTTTTGCTAATATCTAAAGTATTTTGCATTCCATTAGAACAGTCAATGCCCATTTTGATAGGTACCCTATTTTGGGAAAAATAGGTATGGGGTTTAAAACTAGAAGTGTGCTTAAGAAAAGCTTAGCACTATTTTGAAGATAGGTTAGTGTGTTGGGAAAGGCTAAAAATCTATCTTTTTCTTTACTAACACTAAATTGAAGTGGGGTTCTTCCTACTCGTGTGCCGTGTGTCTTTTGCATGTGTGCTTTGGTAAACCTACATGGTATTAGTGCAAACACTAATTTTGTGAGCCTGAGGTCTAGAGATCGATTCAATTTCAGGGAGGGGTTGCAGACTACAAATTTGAGATCATGCCTCCATATTGTTTGTAGAAAAATTAGACCCTGACCTGGTTTCAAGTCTCAATGAGACAACATAGTTTAATGTCCAACCCACATTGCATTTTTCAACTGCAAATTAGTTAGCAGAAAAATATAGCTCATAAAATGAAACACATGAAGTCTGCCACAGCAAATAGACAGAAATAAATGCACACCCAGAAAACTTGACACTCAGAATTTTGGTCAAACTTAGACCTTGGAAAAACCCACAAGGGGAAAACCAACGAGAGAGTTATTCAGAGCACCGAGAAATAATTTCTTACAGCAATCATCTTCAACAATAAATACACATGCTTATCTCGTTTTCTGTGCCCACACACAGGCTAGGAAACCGTGCCAAACAACTCCTCGATTTATGAGCCCATAAATCTGTACACAATACGACTGTTACAACATTAAATGTTGTACGGTCTGCCTCGAAATTCATGCCTGTCTGCTGAGTAAAATTTCCAGAAATTTGAGGCTGCTCTCTTCCTCGATTTTTGTGCCAAACTCTCCCAGAAATGCATGTAGCCTGTCTCCTTGATTTCTGTGCACTGATTCTGCTGTACGACCTGCTTAGAATCCGTATGGTACGGCCCAGTACTTGCTGTACCTTCCTCCTCGATTTCTGTGCAACAAACTTATTTTGGAATTCGTGTCTCTTCCAGGAAACTTGCCTTTCTTCTCAAGCTTGACTTCTCTCTCTCTCATGCGCTCTCCAAATCTCACGAAGAATGCCAAAGTGAGGGGCGCCTCTTTCCATAATTCGACTCAAGGAGGGAATGCAAAGAGTCTCATGATCCAAGGGCTGAGATTTGATCTTGAGCCTCTTAGATCAATGGTGGTGATTTAACGACTTTTAAGTCACCCACTTCACAAACATTACAAAAGTCACTTTTAATTTTATCTCTCATAAAATTAATGCACTAGGGATCACATTGGACACTTTCTCACCCCTAGGCGCCTAAGTGATGAGAAACACTTATCCTTGGTACTTTTTGATTAATTTAACACTCCCTCTTACTGAGGAAAGTATTCCTCACTAGTCCCAACTTATCTCTGCAAGGTACAAACTTGCCTCTCCCCAAAGCTTTAGTGAGGATGTCCACTACCTGTTCATTAGTGGATATAAATTGTAGCTCAACTGCCCCTTTCTGAACATGATCTCGGATGAAGTGATATCTTATCTCGATGTGTTTAGACCTGTCATGGAAAAATGGATTCTCAGAGAGGTTTATGCAACTTTGATTCTCACAGTAAATCACCATGGGCCTCATCTGCACACCAAATATCCCAACCATCAACTTGCAAAGCCATATGGCCTCACAACTAGCCTGACTGGTTGCCATATATTCAGCCTCTGCAGAACTCAAAGCCATTGACTTTTGCTTCCCACTGAACCAAGACACAACAGCTAAGCCCAATCCAAAGAAACAACCTGATGTACTCTTCTTGTCAACGATGCATCTTGCCCAATCTGAGTCAGTGTAGCCAATCAATCTGACTCCATCCCCTCTCTCATAGTCCAGGCCATAATCCATTGTACCCTTAAGGTACCTGAGCACATGTTTTGTTGCCACCCAATGCACTCTCCGAGGCTCCACCATAAACTGACTAAGAGAGTTGACAACAAAACAAAGATCTGGTCTCATGTTGACTAGATACATCAACGAACTAATCAATTGACGATACAACGTGGGATCAACCAACTCCGACTTAGAAGAATGAAACTTCTTTCGGTTGGTTATCATGGGTGTGGACATGGGCCTACAATCCTCCGTCTGGAGTCTCCTTAGAATCTCAACAACATATCTGCCTTGTCCCAGAAAGATGTGTCCTGGCTCCTGCCAAACCTCCAATCCCAAGAAGTAGTGCATCGGTCCAATGTCTTTCATCTCGAACTCTGAAGCAAGACTTTCCTTGCAACCAACTATGAGTTTCTTTGCCCCTGTAATGAAGAGATCATCCACATATAGCATAAGAATTTGAGGATCCTCCCCAACCACAATGAAATAAAGGTTGGGATCCACTTCACTCTTCTCGAAACCCATCTGCTTCAAGTATGTATCAATCCGCGAATACCAAGCTCTAGGAGATTTCTTCAGTCCATACAATGCCTTCTTCAGTCTACACACATCACACATGAGAATCTCTCCCATGCACCTCAAAGCCCTGCGGCTGCTCAATGTACACTTCCTCCTCTATGAGACCATTCAGAAATGCGGTGATCGCATCCATCTGATGGATCTTCCAACCCATCTCTGCTGCAATGGAGATATATCTAGCAACCGGAGCGAAGGTATATCTAGCAACCGGAGCGAAGGTCTCATCATAATCTACTCCCACTACCTGTGAGAACCCTCGAGCTACAAACCGAGCTTTGTACTTCTCAATGCTGCCATCAACAACATACTTGATTTTGTAGAGCCACTTGGAAGTTACCACTGACTTCCCCTCAGGTCTCGGAACCACCTCCCAAACATCATTCTTCATGATGGAATTGTACTCTTCTGCCATGGCATCCTTCCAAACATTTTGACCTACTGCCTCCTCAAAGGTGGAAGGCTCGGACTCAATGATGTTGTTCACCATCGCAAGATAGCTGCAAAACCTCTCTAGAGGTTTACTCTCCCTCACAGCCTGCCTGGGATTCCCCGCATATCCCTGAGCTTCCTTCAAAGTGTCTTGAAGCCACTTGGGCTTCCTCTTCTTTGAAGTAGCACCCTGTGAAGGGGACTTCTCCTCGATCCCACCACCCGAAGACTGTGTACCTGAAGATGATGATCTTGAGATCATCTGAGAACTAGGAGATTGAGAAACAATACCCTGTGAACTTGTAACCTGAGCACTAGTAATTTGTGACCCTATCACCTGTGGACCTATAGTCCCTGAAGCAGGTGGTCCCGAACTCTGTGTCAACGTACTTTGTGAAGGATTCACCTGAATCTGAGGAGGCTGCTGTTCCCCCCGCTCAACATCCAAAGACCTCCTAAAAGCTCTATACTCCTCAAATCTCACATCCCGTCGCACAACTGTCTTCATCAAAGAGGGGATGTATATGCGGTAAGCCTTTGAAGTCTAGCTATACCCAACAAAGATGCCCTTCTTTGCCGTGGGTTCTAGCTTTGTCCTCTTCTTAGATGGAACATGTGAATGTGTAAGGCACCCAAAAATATTGAAGTGCCCAACATCAAGCCTCTTCCCAGAGAAAGCCTACTCATGAGTCTTATCCCCCAAGACTCTTTGTGGACTCCTATTCTGCAGATAAACTGCTGTGTTGCAAGCCTCAACCAAGAGAAAGAGTGGTAGCCCTTGATCATGTAACATGGCTCTCACAGCCCCAACAATGGCCATGCTCTTCCTCTCAGCAACCCCATTCTACTGTGGGTTGTAGGGAACAATCAATTCTCTCTTAATGCCTTCTCTAGCACAAAAGTCATTGAACTCATTTGAGGTATACTCACCCCCATTGTCTGATCTCAGCACTTTGATTTTCTTCCTTGTTTGGTTCTCCACAAGAGCTTTGAACTCTTGGAACCGCTTGAAGACCTGTCCTTTGGTCTTCATGAAGAAAATCCAAGACTTCTTGGAGAAATCATCAATAAAGATGACATAATACTCAAAACCACTCAAAGATACAGAAGACATAGGACTACATACATCGGAATGAATCAGATCAAGAATACCTGCTACTCTGCTGTCAATGCTTGGAAAAGCAGTCTTGGTGTACTTCCCAAGACCACACCCCTTGCACACCTCCTGGTGCTATGTACTGAACTGTGGCACTCTAGTCAATCTCTCTCAATATTCTCAGAGCCACATGGTGCAAATGGGCAATCCTCCTATGCCATAACTCACAAAGGTCACTGTTGCTAGTACTATGCATCATTGCTCTAGCAGGATGAAACACGAGCTTGTACAACTTCTCATGCCGGATCCCAATCACTTTGGCCAAAGTGACACTGGATCCCTTAGGATACAAGAGCACATGCCCATCACGAAACACCACCTCATTTCCCCTATCCTCAATAGTGAAAATTGACACCAAGTTCTTCTTCAAGCCTGGAACATATAGGACATCTCTCAACAACATGGGAGGTAGAGGCTCCCTCTGAAATGATACTGCCCCACTACCAACTGCCTTGACCACTGAGTCATCTCCAAACACCACCTCAAGATCTCCAATCTCTGTAAGATTTGTGAAAGACTCACAAACACCTGTCATATGGCAGGAGGCACCGCTATCAATGTACCAAACACTGGTAGATGATGCTCTAGAGGAAAGACACACCAACAATGAATACTCCTTCTCGAACTTGTGGGAAAACTCCTCCACATTTGCTGAAGCTGCAACTTACTTCTTCTTCTTATTAGGACACTGTCTAGCATAGTGTCCAAACTTGTGACATGCAAAGCACTTGACTTTGCTCGCATCCTTCTTCCCTTCACCCTTCTGCTTGTTCCCACCCTTGGAACCCTTCTTGGACTTGTTCTTGCCTTTAGCTGCAAGTGCCACATTCTCCTCTTCATTACCTGTGGATGAACCCCCGTGCACATATCCTCTTCGCGTTTCCTTCTGAATGAAGTCATCCCAAAGATGATCCCACTTGGGAAGATTTTCCCTTGCCACAATGCCCTCAACAAAGACAGCCCATTGTTTGGCTGCCCAATTCAAAGCAGTCCTCACAAGTTCATTGTCAGCAACAACCTCCCCAACAACACCAAGTTCATCCCTCATCTAAGTTAGCTTGGTAAGGTAGGTGGCAACACTTTCAGTCCAGGTCATTTTAATGCCCTTTAGTTTCTCTCTCAATACCATTTTCCGATTTTCATTGGAACTCTGGTAAAGTTTGGTTAAGGATTTCCACATCTCATAGGCATTGGACTTCCCGGTCACATGTGGAATCACATGGTCCTTAATGGCATCAAGGATAATTCTTTTAGCCTTAATGTTCTTTTTGGTGTAGGCAACCAAAAGAGTAGCATCCGCAGGCACCGTCACGGGATTCGTTTGTGAGTTCTCCACAATATCCCACAACTCACACTCCTGCAGAAGCAACACAATTCTCTCCTTCCATGAGTTGAAATTAACAGCGCCATCCAATTTGTCCTCAACCCTCAAACCGATGGTCATTGACCCTCACCACTGAAACTCAAGCCCAAAATTTTCTGCTTGGTGAAGTACCTCTCTCTTCTCAGAAAAATCTCTGTCCTCTGTGGCTGATATATCTCTGCTCTTTCCCACTTTCCAGCTCTGATACCATGTAGAAAAATCAGACCCCAACCCGTTTCAAGTCTCAATGAGACAACATAGTTTAATGCCCAACCCACATTGCATTTTTCAGCTGCAAATTAGTTAGCAGAAAAATATAGCTCATAAAATGAAACACATGAAGTCTGCTACAACAAATAGACAGATATAAATGCACACTCAAAAAACTTGACACAGAGAATTTTGGTCAAACTTAGACCCTGGAAAAACCCACAAGGGGAAAACCAACGAGAGAGTTATTCAGAGTTCTCAGAAAGAATTTTTTACAACAGTCATCTTCAACAAATAAATACACAAACTATCTCATTTTCTGTGCTCACACACATCCTAGGAAATTGTGCCAACCAGCTCCTTGATTTATGTGCCTAGAAATCCATACACAGTACGACTGTCACAACATTAAATGATGTACGATCTGCCTTGAAATTTGTGCCTGTCTACTGAGTAAAATTTCCAAAAATTTGAGGCTGCTCTCTTCCTCGATTTCTGTGCCAAACTCTCCTAGAAATACGTGCAACCGGTCTCCTCAATTTATGTGCATTGATTCTGCTGTACGACTTGCTCAGAATCCGTACGGTACGACCAAGTACTTGTTGTACCTTCCTCAATTTTTGTGCATCAGACTTGTCTTGGAATTCGTGCCTCTTCCAGGAAACTTGCCTCCCTTCTCAAGCCCGACTTCTCTCTCTCTCTCTCTCATGCGCTCTCCAAATCTCATGAAGAATGCCAAAGTGAGGGGTGCCTCTTTCCCTAATTCGACTCAAGTAGGGAATGTGAAGAGTGTCATGATTGAAGGGTTGAGATTTGATCTTGAGCCTCTTAGATCAATGGAGGTGATTTAATGACTTTTAAGTCGCCCACTTTAGAAACATTACAAAAATCACTTTTAATTTTATCTCTCATAAAATTAATGCACTAGGGACCACATTGGACACATTCTCACCACATTGGACACATTCTCACCCCTAGGCGCTAAGTGATGAGAAACACTTGTCCTTGGTACTTTTTAATTAATTTAACATTGTTATTATAGGGCTGAGGTTGTGATTAGTGATGCCCCAAATTCATGTTAACTATTCCATAATGCCTTGCCTTGAGTTCTAGATTCATGTTGTAGGGATTGAGCCACAAAGATTAATAGGGTAACTTAAATTGCATTCTATCCAAGATGTTGAAGGATGGACACTAACCTTGTATTCCTATTTTGTTTCTATTTGAGATGATGAAGTTGCCATTTGTTATCAAATGTTTGCAAAGTCGTTGGGCACAAATAGAAATGCACCATAACGACAAGAAACATGGTTGTTGTTCCATTTTAGTATTTGAAGATGCTCTTGACGTCAATTTTTCCTAGTTGCTACTCCAAGAAACAATGAGATGGACACTGCCATGAGAGATAACAAGTTGAAAAAACCTTGCCTTTTTTTTCTTAACTTAAATTTAACAACAAGGGCATATCACAAGCTTATTCCCTTCTTAAGTTTAGCCCCATTTATAATTTTAGCAAAAGTGAAAATATTTTATAAGTGATCTCATTTTTAAAGTTTCTTTTCTTATAAGAGGAGTTAGTTTCTAAGGGGACTCATATTTTGAAAATGGGTGTCTCCAAGAGATACATGCTCCAATGTTTCAAAGCCGGATCGGTGATTGTACTGGTCGACCACAAAAATTGAAACGAACTGGAACCAATAAAAAACTGCAAACAAAAATCGGTCGACCAAAAAATATATAAAGTATTTAGATATATATGTGTGTGTGTGTACATCCATGTGAATCCAAACCATTAGGCACAAATATGCAAAGTTTTCTCATGTATATAGTAAGTAAGGGTGCATATAACCAAAATAGCACATAGTGCAATCCATATTTGAACCAAAATACATAAACATAGAGCCTCTAGAGTCTAAATGGCCTCTATAGTCTAAAAATAAGAGTAGGATTAAGTTTTAACTAATAACTACTAGACTCTACAATCTAATCATATGAAAGAATCATTTGAAGATTCCCCATCTTCTTGGATTTGTCTACTTGGAAGGCATCAAGATAATCTTGCATCTCAACTCTTAGTTCACTGGAGGCTTCTTTGCAAGGTTTTCTATTCCCACCTGGTAAGTGTTAAACTATGGATACCCCCTCCATTGATTTCCTTTTGACAATGGTTGCATACCATTTTACCTGCAACTGTTGAATTTACATGCAGCAGCGAGAGCCATTCTCCTGGAGGACGGCTAAGACCCTAGACGAGATCTAGGGCACCCAGTGCACTCCTGGGATATGTGATCTGAGACATATTTTGATAAAGACCCTAGGTTAGTAACCAGGGCCCCTGGTTTGTAACCAGGGTACCCATGCCTGGTGCATGGAAGGCT
>ML783627.1:1672517-1692631 GCA_009831015.1 Picea engelmannii | reverse complement strand
TATCTTCTTTTGTAGTTGTGCATCTTCTTCAGTGGTAAGGTTACTGTCAGGTATGTTTCTACTTTGCTTCTGTTGAAAGTTCAGATCTGAGTTTCAAGTAACCTACCTTGTTGCTGTTTAAAAGAGGTCTTGTTTCATTGTTGTCTAGTACTGTTACACTTGGAAGGTTTTTCAATATGGTTTGCTTAAAATTGAAACTTTGATCTGCTGTTATACTTGGAAGAATCTTGCAATTTCTGTTTGCATTTAGATTCAGTTAGTAGATCTACTGTTATCTTGCATTTGTGTTTTGCCTTAAGATTCATTTAGTAGATCTACTGTTTGATAACTGCTGTCATATATCTGGAGGGTTTTAATATCACAGTTTGGTAATTGAATTTACTAATATCAAATGAGCTTTGTCCTTTCAGCCATGTTTTCTTATACTGTCACTGTTTTATATTAACCTATATGCTGTCTATGCTTCAGATCTAAAGTACCTTTGTTTTGAATTTTAAAAGTGACTGCTGTTTTCATCTTACCCTAAATTTTTAACAGCAACCAATCAACAATGCTTCCTTGTTGGATCCTTCTTCTCTTTAGGAGCCATGGCAATTTTTTTACCAACAAAAAAAAATCTGCAAATAAAACCCTAGGATTTCTTAATTTCTAGGGAAAAAACAACAATGTTATTGTAAAGAAAATTGGGGTTATAAGATAAGATAAGATAAAATAGGATAATTTTATTAATGTCCAACAAGTGACCATAAATAGGTCAAAGGGATTGCTAGGTACATTATAAACAATACATAATGGGAGTGTGAGTGCAACTCTTGAAAATAGAGCATATCTATCCTTTGAGGTCAAAGATCTAGAATCTAGAATCCATCATCAAAGAAAAAAAAATACTAAGCTGGGAGTCTCGAGAAAGAGAGGATCCCTCTTAGAAACCTTGGAAAAATTTCTCGACTGGCAGGGCCTCGATTATGCGCTCAAGTCTTGGAGGAGCCATCACATGCTGATGAGGAGGAGGAGCTGCTAACCTTCGAATTTGTACTAATAGTAGGTGGATCTGTCCTACCATCCGAGGTCAAAGTGAAGAAACCCTTGATGGATGACTACCTCGATCAACTGGACAATGTGAAAGTACTCGAAGATTTGGATACAATGGGTTGCTTGGAAGATGCCACTCTTTGCCGAGACTTAGAAGAATGGGACAGAGGTTGTCTATGGTAAACAAAAGGACTGTCTCTAGCCTTGGCTGGACACTGTCGCAAAGGTCTCACGGGAGGAGGGTGGGGATATTCTTGAGGTATCACGGTTTTGGAAACTAGGATGGTGAAAGTATTCTTTGCCTGCCTCTTGGTGCCTATATTTGTGAGCATCGGGAAGAAGGAGGTGATCATATTGGTAGTGTTCGATGGTGTGTGTGGTTTGAGCATAGTCGATAGAAACCTAAAATCCACCCTCAAGTATAAAGCCAAGCATTGTTGGTTTAGATATTGGAAGAAAATGAAGAGGGAGTTTTGGGACTCCCTGAAAAGATAGTGGTATCTATTACCTCTCAAACCCTCACTTCTTCAGATAAAGTCCTAAAGCTCAAGTAAGGCCTTCGTGGAACTAAGAGGGAGGCCAATGTGACCTCATCGACCCTCTTCACACTTTAGGCTGGCTCTCCTTCGACACAGTATATATATATAATATATGTATGTATATGTGTATGTATACACACACATATATATACATATATATGTATATGTGTGTGTACACACACATATACATATATACATATACATATACATATATATAGATATACACATAGCCCGAAGGGTTAGCTCAAGTGGTTCTGAGCCATACATGAAGCTATCCCTAGTGGAGGAGGCCATGGGTTCGAATCTCTTGTTCCCCCTTGGGGTTAGGCCCCATAATCAGGGCCGACGGTTTACCCCGTTTACCATCCATGAAGTGGGGAAGTACTCGGGGGTTTCCGGTGTTGTTTTTTGGCAAAAATATATATATTGTTGAAGTTTTACTTATACAACTAGCAGTTACGGTTCTTCTTTATTATTATAATCATTTAGCACATCAGTTGCATAAATAAGATCACTGAAAGAGAGACAATCACAAGGTACACAACATTTTTATCTTGGGAAACCTTCATGGGGAAGAAAAGCCAACAAAAACTTCCTTAATATAGATAGACCAGAGACCGAGCATAAGATCCTCCTCTACTCCTTCACTAGGAAGAGTAGCGCACCTCTTAACTAAGAAATACCAAGAGATAGACCAAAAACCCTCCTTGACATCACCCCCAGTTGCAGTAGCTTCTCCTCCAAGACTTGCGCATTGCAGAGCGGAGTGTGTTCAAATGAGACACCATCCTCACATATAAATACAAGTTGTGAGGCGGCGCTAGGATTGTGACTTTTCACTTGGTGGAGCTGTCTTCTCCTAGAAGTGGCTAAAACCACTTTACAATTACTAGGGGCCGACTCTACAAATACCACCATACAAATACATGTTGACCAATCCACAAAAGGGGATTTGATCTTATACAAGACCCAACTTGATCAATCCACAAAAGGGGATTTGATCTATACAATAATGACTCAAATATAAGTAGAATATTCTTCGAAATTACAATAATTCAACACACACACACACATATATATATCATTGTTACACTTATCGCGATATTATCGAAATTATCACGATAAGTGTAACCAACCTTGGCGATAATATCGCTTGAAATAATCGTGATAATTTTTATAATTTGAATTTATCGCGATAGATTGAAATTATCGTGATAAATTGGAAATTATCGCCCTGTCTCCATTAATATCAGCTTATTAACTAGATTCTTGCCCTTTTAACCCTCGTTTTACAAAAGTGAGTTTTGCCTCACATAGTTTGACCAAAAATGTTGGCAACTAATGGTAATATTAAATTCTTAAAGTAAAAGTTGGAAATGTCAACTTTTACTTAAAATTTTAACATTACCATGAATTGTTTCAGTATGTTTGAGAGTGGTTCCAACATCATCAGACTTCATATGGAGAAAGTAGAATTTCATATCCCATTCAAAATTCAGCAGACTTGAGTTTTCAGTATTGATAGGATTGCAACATTTTCATTGGATTCTATCACATATGAGGGTATGAGATTGACATTTAATCAAGAGCACCAAGCCCTTTATGTACCTTGATGTTGGTGGTATTGATTTTTGAACTCTTCTATCATGGCCTTAGCAAAAATGTACCCTTCACTCGAACCAAAATCATTGATTAAGCATGTTAATCTTTTTCTACCATATTATAAGGCTTTGGTTAGGCGGTTTCATCAAAATAAGGTGCAGTTGACTGAGGTCCCTAGAGGATGGAGATAGAGGCAAAGGTTAGACAGGAGGCAAAGGGTGATAATAATGATGAGGATCCCAATATAAACGATGGTGGAGCATTGCTTGTCATTTAAATGATTTTAGCTCATTTATTCATAATGCTTTCTTTCGAAATTTACATTTTTTTTTGGAATCATGGTTTGGAATCTTTAAAATATAATTTTTTCATTAAAATTTAAATATTTTATGTATTTTTTAGTAAACCAAGTCATTGAAATCAGATCGGTCTGAGTCAATCCGAGTCCAAGTCCAAGTTTTGAAACATTGGTTTGAGCTTTGAGGATACCGTGACCATTTTCCATCAAGCAAACAAGGGGAAATCTGTTGTTTCCATCGCCATGATTCATCTTAGAAGATCATTTATTTTTGTATTATCCTGTCAGGACTTATGACTGAAGACAAATATTATATTTCAGTGTCGATGTCTTATGTAACATTTGATATCTTATACATCTTATATATCAGTTTTGTTTTCATATTTATGTAACAACGTGTTTGTTTGATGTTGATGTTTCTTTATAAGTTTAAAAAATTGAAAAAAAAAAGATTATTTTTGTATTTTTTCAAGTTTCCCGATAATTTCCGATATTTTCCCCAATATTGTCGATAATTTCAATTTTGGACCTCCGGCAATAAATTCCTGATAACGATAAATGAAATATATATATATATATATATATATATATATATATATATATATATATATATATATCTATGTATCTGTATCTATATATGTATATACATATGCATAGATATATATAATAAATGTATATGTATAAGTGGGCCTAATGGTTAAGAACATGTGTTTCCTCCTAAGAGGTCACATGTTCAAATCTAGAGTATGTATACCTCTGTAGACTTTACCACTCAAATCGCTGGGTGGAGGGGGTCTCATACACCAATTTGGTGTCTGGCTTGGCGGTGGCCTTAAAAATAGATTATTATTATTATTATATGTATGTATATGTATTTGTATATACATTTACATTTATATATATGTATATCTATGTATATGTATATACATATACACACACACACACATATATATATGAAAATTGACATGCCCATAACTTTGGTTGGTGCCACAATGCACTGATGTTGACTTTGCTTCTACCATCGTTGCTTGTCATCAAGGCATACAAGTTTCTCACATCACTGACCACAAACCTGTAAAGACCATGTTCCTTTCCAGAAGAATCAAGTGCGTTTCTTTTCTTCTTCACCATAACAAAGCAATTATCTCCATTGAAAATCAATCCAAGTATTTACATTGGCTGGTTATTTCATTCACTAAAGGAAGATTCTTCTTTAGGCCTGAAATATAAAGGACATTCATAAATAGGAAAGTTTTACTTACTGACTCAAGTTGTGCTTTGTTTCTTCCCTCCACAAAATGAGCTCTATCATCACCCAAAATGATTGAATCTGAGCTGGATTTGTCTTGAGCAGTCCCATTGACCTACTTTTGGTCATTTTTTGGACAGTAATAAACTTATCTTATCTATGAACTCCACAAATCTATCAACTCTCTTAGTCGTGCTCTTGATGCACTGAAATCAAAATATGATGTTGAAGACTTACCTCGACTTTGAGAAGTAACAAAGGCATAAAATTATTTTTCATCTTTATCCTCTTTTTCAACAGTGTCACTTGCTTCTTAGTTAGCATACCATGCTCCAAACCGTATGACCTACTTCTCCGTAAATGTAACACTTTAGATTGAATATTTCTCGTACTTTTACTTGAACCTGAAATTTTAGGTGCCTTCCACTACTGGTCGCCCCTCCTCTTTGCCTTTTCTTACCTTTGTGCTTTGCAACAAAAACACTTTTAGAGGTGTTACTGCTTCTCCCAAGTTGTTTCTTCCACCTTTCTTGCTGCAACCACTGACTTTAAAATATCTCAAATGTTGTGTCGGTAGTTTTAGAACTGATATGCAAGGTTTCCACAAAATTTTCAAAGGAAGAGGGCAGAGTTTTGAGGTTTATCACCACCATGTCTTCTTCGGTTACCTCTTGTCCAATGGCTAACAACTAATTCCATTGTCTTTCAACTTCAACAAATGACAAAAAGTTGACTAGTTTTTCTCTTACTTCTTGAATTTGAAGTTGTAGGGGCCTTTCGTCGCTGTTCGTCCATCCTCTTTGCTTTGTCTTGCCTTTGTAATTTGCAGCAAAATCAGTTTTAGAGGTGTTATTGCTGCTCCCAAACTTTTTCTTTCAACTTCCTTCTGCAATAGCTGACTTGAAAGCTTCTCAAATGTTGTGTCAATAGTTTTAGAAGTGATATTCAGGTTTTCCACAAAATGGGGGTAGACTTTGAGGGTTATGATGACCATTTCTTCTCCAATCACCTAAAGGGTCCCTAAGGCCTTTCATCTTCAACAAAGGATTGGAAATTGACTCCCCTTTGTTGTTGAGCTTGTTGGATGTATAAACCCAACTTGATGTTTTGAGAACCCACTGATGGTTTCAGCTGGTCAATAGAAATTGATAGAGTTGTTTGATGATGAGTCAGTGAGGGGAAGTTGAAGCAGGTGAAAGCCTAGGGATTGCTAAGATAAGTGACAGACTGAGGACCGCTTTTTGATACACATCGAGAAATTGAAAGGGCTTTTATGAGCAAAGAAAGTTAAGTTTATTTTGTTTTCGGTTTTGTTAACTTTTGTACTATTCTTGACATTGCTATTTGGGCAACCTGTTCTGACGATTTGTGCATATGTTCTTGTTGCTCCACCTTTATGTGTGGAGATGTATGGTTTTGTACTATTCTTGAAAATGCTATTTGGGCAACCCGTTTTGACCATTTGTGCATAGGCTCTTGTTGCTCCACCTTTGTGTGGGGAGATGTATGGTTGGTTCAAGTTCTAAAGAAGTCTCTTTTGTAAGCCATATTGTATGAGTTTGCTTCACTACATTTCGAAGAGGATTGGGTGGAGGTAATTGTTTTGTTGTATCTCTTCATGGTCAGGGATTTTCGTTGTCAATGTTCCTAGCTTAGTTGCGTTTAGGGGGGAATGATGTAAGATGTGATATATCTAGAGTTTCTATAGGACAGATTCCAATGATAAGGTTCTCTGCAGGACGTTGTCATTAAGTGGTGGTGTTGAGATAATGCCACCTTCATAGATCTCTCAAGTTGTGTTGAAGTGAAGAGGTGAGAATATTTAATGTAAGCCTAACTTGAGGGGTTTACTAAATTATTGGACCTTTGGGACCACTTTATTTATGGTGAACCACTTTAATGGTTATTGTAGTTCCACACTTTGGGGTCATAGGGATAAAACCTAAGCCTATTTATTGGTGAGGCTCTAGCCTCATATGATATGCACAATACACACATTGCTTTCACACAATGGATCTTGCTCTTTGGGATCTTCTTACAAAGATGTGCTTCATTGTTTAAAGGTGTTTCTGAACACCACCTTTCTACTTGGTTACCACAGGCTCATCTTAAAACCCTATCACCTTTCCTCTATTTGCATTGAAAACAACATATTTTTCATATAGAAGGCCCCATGATACTCTGAAGTTTCATCCATTTCCTGCAGTTGCATCCATACAGAGGATGCATCCTTCACATCCTGTGCTTGTAGGAGCATCTCACTAGTCATTGACATCTCTTTATTAACATGACCACTTCTCGATTTTCATAGTTATAGTCATCTTGGTCCATGAGTACACTGTTTCTCGTTTCTTCAAATTCATTCGCAACTAGTTGTATGGAAGCTTTCCTAGTGACCACTTTCAATAGGTAGCTATATTGGAGGCTGGCGATCATTTCTTACTTCCATGTGTTGAAATTGTGCCCATTATATTTTTGATTGACCTCCAACATAAAATTTGTGAGTGGGGCCATACTAATAGCCCTCATTGTGACCCGTTTAAGCCTACCTGAGGTCTGTTACAACCCACCCAAACCCCAATTTTTCATTGTCCAAGCCCATTTCAGGTTGACTGAACTTGTTTCTAGCTGCCTGAAGTCTGTTACAGGCTTCTTGAGTTTGTTTCTATTGATTTTCAGAACCCAACACCTGGCTAATAATCTCATTAATTAAAAGCACAACTAAGTTTTAACTAAAGAGCGAAAGCATTAACAACAAAAACCACAACACACATTGCACAAGATATTCCTGGGTAAATAACCCTTGGAAAAACCCTTACGGGAAAACCAGATATGTGATGATTTTATTAAATAAAATCAGGGCTCCCGTCCTGGGATAATGGCCCTTCTAAGAAATACACTGCAACAATAGTCTAGCCCTCATGATTACTATCTCCTTGTTGCCTTTCCTCGGCCCCTGCCCCTGCACACTTGAGTGCTCACTCACTCTTTGTGTACCATCACTATGTCTCCTCCTCTCACCTAGGCTATCTTTTATAACCTTGAGTTAACCCTAAGTCCAAAACCCTAGATCTCCTAAGGTGATCAACGACTGAGATCTAATCTCACGTTCACTTTAGATTTGATGGCTAGGACTTAATCAACTCTTCACTTAAGTTATTAATGCCAAAACTTAGACATTTAACTTAATTAATTAAAAGATCATTCACTTTATTAATTACTCATAAAGTGAACTTCCTAAGGTTTTATGAGAGGTTACAAGGACGACTTACACGTGCTAGACACAAGCCAACGTGGAAGTACATGTCCAATGCTACAAACATCAACACTCCCTCTTAGCGAGGAAGGTACTTCCACCACTCAGAGGTGGCTCTCTCTTCGCTACCAAATCTGCTACCATGGCTGCTCTCCAATCCACCTGATTGGCTGCTCCCTTTGAACTAGAAGCTAGCCTTGCCATCTTGCTCGGACCCCTTTTCGAAGACCTTTTACTAGCTGCCTGGATCCTTGCCCGGGATCCGCTACCTGCTGCCCACTACTCGGACTTGTTGCTCGCTGCTCGAACCCCTGCCCGAGGCTGCCTCGGGCTACCCACAACCCCTTGTTGCTGCCTGGGTCCTTTTTTGGGTTGCCCGACTATCTCAACCTGCTGCCCAAGCTGCCTGCTCGTTTCTCGAGACTTCTGTTCGTTGCTGAGGGGCTGACCTAGGTTGCCCAGCCCCTGCAATCTGCTGTTGGGCAATTCTGCAACCTCTCTGGCTGGCCGACCCTGGTGGCTCTGCTAGCCGGCGGCTGCACCTCTCAGCGACTGCTGACTGATATTTTTCTCTGCCGCCGTCGCCTGCTAGTTTCCTAGCAACTTGCGGCTGCTCCCACAACCACACTGGACAATAGTCGTCCCCTTCTCCTCTGTCGGCGGGCTCTGCCAACTCCAAGTCGTCCGCCTAACAAATTTTCACTTGGAATTGTTAGTCGACTCACACTCTGCAGGCCCGATCTCTCCGTAACTCTATGCGCCGCCCAACCCGTGTCTTCGTCCACGCCCATCAAACTCGCCGACGGCACGTACGTTGTGCTGTTCCAACACCTTGCGCCCTCAGCCGTCGACTGTTCCACTTCAAATGTTCTCAACAACGATCTCTCTCAACCTCCGTGCAATTGCTGATCTCTTGCCCACGTCTCAGCTTTGCGTGGCTGCAACACCCGTAGTGGTCCTTTCTCTGCCCAACAGCTTCACCTTCGCTGACGCTCACCTCAGCTTCAACATGCGCGATTCTTCTGTCGGCGGTGTCTGCTAGCCCGACCACTCTTCACAACTGTTGCTCCTTTGCAGCTCTGTTGCTCATTTGTAGCTCTGCTGCTCCAATATGTCCAACAACTCACATCAACACCCGTAGCTCCGCCTCCGCACCCCAGTGCTTAGCGGCCACTACTTGAGCCACTGGTCTTTGCCTCCCGCGACCTCCAATGCCTACAAGCACGACCTGATCTGCAACTCACTCGTCTCAGCACAATTAGATCTAACTCAGCATTGTACGGCTCGTACGACGTCCGTACAGTCCCTTTTTTTTAATTAATTTATTTTTGGGTTGTCTTTTACCCCTGCAGACCTGAGAAAAATTTCCTGTTGTAGATTAGTCACGATTTCGGCAAATTTGGCTTCCTTCTTTAGAACCGTAGCTCTTGTGCAATGTGTGTTGTGGTTTCTATCCGCTCATTAGTTAAAACTCAATTGTGCTTTTAATTAATGAAGTGAATTCATTTGGGATTAATAGTTGGGTGCTAGGTTATGAAAATGAACAGTTTCTGTCTGCCCAAACATGTTACCAGCTTGCCCTAGCATTGGAGTTGTCAGGTTCCCATTTTTGGGTTCTCCTGTTCAGCCATCGGAAATGACTTTCGAGGCTTGTCAATGAAGAAAAAGGGAAGTCAAGGGTTATTTAATGTCACTTAGTTAGGAGATGTTACGTTTTTAAAGTGGCATAAGTAAAAAGGACATAAACTGACTTTTAGATTAATAAGTTACTTAAACATTATTAAAAGTGACTTTTAATCTTTAAGTAAAAAGGGTAAAAGGGGAATTAGGATCATGTTTGATTTAGTCAAAAGGAGAAAGTTCTAAAAGGGCATGGAGAAAGAATAAAAGGAGGGGAACACTTCGCTTTGCATTATGTTTTGGATTTGATCTCTTATTGGAGTGCTCTTATGAGCGAAGGTTTTCGTTAGGGTTTTGACAAAACCCTTCCATTGGAGTTTGGTTTCGGTGGTGCAACATCCACCCTAGCTAGACAGAGAGGAGGATCCACGCAGGATCTTTGCTTGAGCTTCATCTTCTGGTCTGGCATCATCTTGGAGAGGGTTTGGAGGTTAGGAGTTAGTCCTTCTACAGATCGAAGGAGGAAGCTTCACCTATTGAGGAGACAGTGGCATTACTCCAGGTTTTGGTTTGCATATTGCTTTTTTGTTTGATATAATGCAGCTGCCATAACAGCCATAGAGATTGTATTGTTGTTGGGGTTTTCATCCATTAATAAAATGCACATGTTGTCTCTTCCATTTTATGTGTACTTAAATTGCATACCATGTGTTTGACGAAAGAATATATATGCAAACTGTTTGTATAAAGTTGTCATTCAAGATTGTAGCATAAAAAGTATATGAATGCAAACTGTTTGAAATAAGTACACAACCAAAAACATCATAAATTTCACAATAAATCATTGATATCCTAGCCTAGCAGATCTGGAGATATTAAAGGAATACACATCCATGTGCTTTTCTTGTTGATCATCTTCATTTGTATTAAAGCTACTATCATCAATGCTTGCATATGCATGGTAGAATTGTTTCTTGTCAATTTCATTATCATTTCATCGGATAGTTCTTTGTAGATATGTTTGAGATATTTCAATGAATTAGTGACTCTTGTAGAATATTCTATTTTGTCTCACTCTACATGTGGTTACGAGGTTGAAAAAGAGGATTGCACAAACAATGATGCACTCCAAAGTGGGGAAAGCTTGGGAAATAAAGCAATGTATAGACGTGAACAACTTTTTACAACTTGATCTATATTTACATTGGATTAATCGGCTATTGATCTATCAAACAACCTTTTTCCAAATTGAATAGAAAACAACTCTATTTCCTTGGACCGAGGTTGCCCTCGACCATTTACTCGTCTCCATATTCAAGGTTGCATTAGATTCAGTATATTTGTAAATGATAGATTCATCTTATATATTAGATGTGTGCGAGTATTTATGTATGCAATGACACGTGCATGTATGCATATGTTATCAATATTCACTTGACTTGCTTCCTAGTTTGGTAAAAGAAATGAAACCATGTATGTTGTGTGCTTAAAGTATAACGTTCTTTCAAATGACGTTCTTTGTTAATGAATATGAATTGAAAAGTTAATGGTAACAAACTATCAATATATGTAAACTTCTTATGTCCACTTCAAGCATAATATGTAAATATGTATAGTCTGTGGTGCATGGCAATTATGAAGGATTATGTCGTGTAATTCCCTCGTGATATATTTGCTAGTTTCTGTTTTTAGACATGCAAAGGCCCATGTTCTTGGCTATTCTTTTTTAGAAGGCATGGTCTTTATTATTAGTTAATTACTTGTGAAATATTATAGTTTATATTATTTTCTTATGTCATTGTGCCCATTTTGTGACCCTCGTGTGTGTTACTGATTTAATAATTTGTGCAGATTCTAGGTTCACCCACATACTATGAGGGTGTTTTTCAAGCTTTTCAGCATATTGCTAGACATGAAGGTGTAGGAGGCCTTTATCGGTAAGCAAATCATTATGTCCATTCCACCTAATGGCATTCTTTTGTATTTGAATGGTATGGATTGGAGCTTGTAAGTGAGGAACAGCCAAATCATTCCATGTCACAGTCGACATCATTCATGCCATCATTACTTTTGCATAAAACATCAGCTTATTAATTCTCTTAATGTGCTATCATGAAGATCTTACTAATCAAATATTTGTGAACCTATTTTTCAGAGGGCTACTTCCAAGATTGGTGATATATATTTCACAAGGGGCATTGTTCTTTGCATCTTATGAATTTTTTAAGCGGGTCTTAGCAATTGAGGTCCGGCGTTTGAGTATACAAACCTCACAATCTAGAGGTACTAATAATATGGGCCAATCTGCAGTTGTTGAATCCACATAGCTAGTGCGTGCTATTTTGGCAATGGCATTGATCCATGGAAGGATGATAATTCTATTTAGAGCTCCTATGAAGCAGCATGAACAAATTTGTTGAGTGGTTTCATTCAATCAGTGCTTGCTCAATTCCATTGGAGTTGGATCACTTTAGAGTTCATATGCTCCTTTGTTGTGGGCATATATTCTATTTGATGGCTTCGAAATCTCCAGTCAATGAAGATCTTAGATCACCTTGGTTGCCCTTGAGTTGCCCATTACAGTGGACCAATCGTATTGAGATTTTTCGTTAGCATTGTAGGTTAAGGGCCATTTGTATTTGAGATTTTTTGTCACATTGTCGGTTAAGGGCCTGAGGGTTGGAAACTGGCATCTAATTTTTCCTCTTGTTACTCCAAGTTCTTCCAATTTGATTCAACAGCATTACCATTCTTTTCAACAAAGCTAGATATGGAAATTGTTTTTATCCTGCAAAAAGAGAGCGATGATCTTCAATATTAAAAAAAAGAACGACTTTTACAAAGATTAAATTTCGTCTCGACCGGTGAACCAGAAGACTTGCTTACAAGCACATTTAAAATAAAAATAAAATGTTTCTTCTCTGATTGGAATATTGTTGGAGATGGTCGAGTATTTTATTGTGTAGTTTCTCTTGCTGCCATTGCAAATAGAAAAGTCTAAAACTGCATCACCAGTCTACTCACATTATATGCTCGCAGCGGCAAATCTTTTAATTTGGCTATTTCTTAGTGGGTTAATCATGTTAAATGTTGTAATAACTATACCTAATTTGGTTTGGATATTTTTTAATGAAAATGCTTCATATATACTAAAGGAAACAAATAAATACATCAGGATTCAAGGTGGTTACAACATGCAGACAACTGGGGTGCTAGGAAAATCGTGGTCGACAAACTCTAAAAAGGCCAGCATGTGAGCCCACCCCGCTATAGGGAGGGACTCATCATCGTGACGGAATGCACTAAGTCTCTGGAGCAGAGCCAACGCTTGCTTAAAGCTCTGCATGTCCCTTGGAGTAAGGGGGTGAGGAACCTCTTTGAAGGTAACTTTACAACAATGTTTCCATAGAAAACCAATTGCAACCAAATGCACCGAATGCCAAAGAAATTTGCAGCTGTCCCTAACCATCCAAGTGTGCTCCACAAGGGGCCCCTTCGATGAGAACGGAGCTACAAAAAGGGAATGAAATTCAGTGTGAAACCATGCCCAAAACACTCAGCCAGTTTGACATTTCAAAAAAAAATGCTGAACTGTCTCATCCTTACCACACAATATGCATGCTGAATTAGTAATGCCAACTTTGTTCAACCTACTATACTCGATGAAGCAGTAGCCACTGCCAAATTTTTTAAAGGGGGCATGAGCCTTCCAAACGCCCTGGGACCTCAGCCAACGCTCCACAGGATCTCCAAGCCTCCATCTTTTGTTTTGGAAGGTTTGGGTTTTTTGCTCATTCTTCAATCAATAAACCTTGTCATGTGAAATCCAAGATGAGATACAATTAAAATAAACTGCAAGCACAGAAATTCCGCAAAACTGAATTGGCCTAAAGTTGGCTTCATATTAACTTGTGATTGAGTCAAGACTAGTCGATATTTCTCTGTTTGACACGGCGATTAAGATAAGTCTCTTAATTAGTTAATAGTGAGATGGTGGGAAGTTATCTGAACAATTGTTCATAACGATCTACTGCTTCTCCAAATATCATGTAATTGTTTAATGAGATGCATGTAGAAGACGGAGGTTCTCATTCTTTTTTAGTCGCCATGGGTGTTAGTCATATCCTTAGATTGTCTGGAAATGGTCCTTATGTGTAAGTAATATAATTAAGAAAGACTACTCCTATTTTGTTGCTATGATTGATTTTGTCAATGTATGTGCTTCAATACATGCCGGATATTTTCCGATGCCCTTTTCATTCTATTCACGTTAGTATGATTTTGTACAACCTAGGGACTGGAAATTGGGTATTATATTCCACGATTTAGGGCTTCCCTCTAATATATGGGAAGGAAAGATATATCAAATGAAACTATCATACTGATTGATGGACGGGGGTTCCAATTCAAATGGAAATTGGGTAAAAAAGTGCCGAGGTAGAACTTAGTTGACTAGAAATTTGGATAAAATCATTGAACACTACAAAGTTAAAGAAGTGACAAATAACTGTCAAATATTACAAGAACTTGGGCACTGCAATTTGAGTTTGATGGAGCAACAATATGTGAGCAGGGAAAAGCAAATTATTTTTATTAGACTAAAATCAGAGTGAACTGATAAAACAAGGGAAGTTGATACGATTCCAACAAATACCTTACCATTCTATTCCACATTTTGAGAAACAAAGAAAAGACAAATAAAATACATCTATTATTGTTCACAAATGATCAAAGAATATGTCAATGAGACTAGAAGATCCAACCAATTAACATTGCACTAAGATCCTTGCCATGATCAGGCTTAAATGCTAAAAGATGAAAATATACACATGAATGTACAAGAAAAGAAAAGTAAACAAGAAAAGTCTTAAATGCTAAAAGATGAAAATATACATATGAATGTGCAAGAAAAGAAAAGTAAACAAGAAAGAGTGAATTGAAAAGATAAAATTAGTATTAAAGATAGAGATAGAGGTCGAAGTTGAAAATGGAGAATAGATGTCCTTGTCATCATCTATCACTGTAAAGGTTTCGATGCAAACCTTGATATTGTTTTCTAGGGAGTGCTTGAGGTTGAGAGGGTATGTTTGGGTGAACTTGGGATGAGTCTGAGTGCAATTTGTCAATGCAATCTTAACATCTGATGTTGGAGAGAAACTTTGTTGCTGGACATTTGCTTGCTCGATCTAGGTTGAGGGGAAACACCATGCAAGGAGTGGGTGTGGCCTTGTGATTTAATGGAGGTGAAAAGTCCGTGGGAGAATGTGCATTCTCACAAAATTGATGGCATCGATGTTCACGACTAGGAAGTTTTCATCGAACTTACTGCCTCTAGTCATCGAGATTGGTTGGAAAAAGTAGGTTACTACCCTAGTGGTGTAGGGTTTGGAAAGATCTTGTAAGGTCTCTAGTGTGTATGTGATTGTCTCTCACATTTATACAACTAGACATTTTTTATCGGGATAATGAAAGGTGGTAAGAAACCCTCTAGATTCATGAAACATGAGTGAAATCTCTCTTGGATCTCATAATATATGGGACGTATGAAGACAAAGTGTTCCTTTGTTTAAATCCCCTAAAGATGGCACATGTGTGGCACAATTGACATATCCTCTCCACTTGGATAATATGGTGATTTGACTCAACCCACAAGTGGGAAAAAACCTCAATGGTCAAGTAGAATCTTGAGGTCATGTGACCAATGGCTTTGAATATAGTTGGTACAAACAATGACACTATCTTGCAGTGGTAGAAAATGCTTGTAAGAGGTCATCTTGGGGCCAAAGGTCTAAGGGGTTTGGGAGGCCGGGGTGGGGGGTGGGTTGGGGGGGCAAGATCCTAGTAAGATGAATGTACTGTTGGTATATGTGATCCTTGACTGCCTTGTTGACCAGGTGGAGGAGGTGATCATGGATGTCCAAAGAGTACCTAAAGGAAGGGAGGTGCTCAATAGGAATGTCGATGCATTGAAGGAGCAAATAAGTCTTTGAGAACTAGGATTGTCTATGTCTAGAGAGGCTTAAGGAAGCAATCCTTATTAAGGACAAGGGGTTGAATGAGGTTCTTTCTTGTCTTATAGTTGAGTCACTTAGGTTGCAAATCCCATGAAGGAAAAATACAAGCCTAAAATGCTATCAAAGCACAAAGGATGGGTTCCAAACTCTGGCTTGGACAATTCCCTGGGAGATGTTCTTACAAGTGATTCTAATTGTCCTTCTAAGGGAAGCAAAAGCACACATGCACTCTCAAAACATTTGTTTGCCACTCAAGAGGGATGTGTGGGTTGCCAAATATATATATATATAAAAAAAACAATGCGTTTATAAAAAATGAGATGCCTATTAATGCATTTTCGAATTTGAGTCTTGATAGTAGTGTAGAAGAGCTAGTGACAATGTTGAGGTTGTGTCTTGTGGAGAATAAGGGAAGAATGATATCTTCACTAGCATTTAAAGGAGATTTTCAACTAGTATACACCTTGGAAAATTCTACTAGGGATAACAATCCTTGTGTTAAGTTGCAGAAGGGTAGGGTATTTCACAAAATGCAGTGTCTGGAAATAAGCCACGTAGAAAAAGACAAAGTAGAAGTTTAGGCAATTGCCAACATTTTATTGACATAAGAGAGACTACAATCATCATTACAATTTACATGGAAACATATGGACTACTAATGGTTATTGGGCTTATAAATAACCTCACTTTAATGTATTGAAGGCATCAAAACATACATTCTATACAATTTGCGTTGATATTTTACTTATGCAGCTAACATTTACAATTCTTTATTATTACAATCATTTAGTACATTAGCTGCATATATAAGATCACTAAAAGAGAAACAATCACAGAAACAAGAGATACACAAAGATTATCTTGGGAAACCTTCTAGGGGAAGAAAGCCCAACAAACTTCCTCAATATAGATTAGCCAACCAAGAACAATGCTTTTCTCTAAGAGAGAACTAACAAAGCAGAAGATCCTCCTCTACTCTTCTCTAGGGAAGAGTAGCGCACCACTTGACCAAGATGAATTCAAGAGATAGACCAAAAACCCTCCTTGACGTCACACCTCGCTACAATAACTTCTCCTCTAAGACTTGTGCACTTTTCTCTTGTTGCAGAGCTTGTGAGTGAGTGAACAAGTGAGGCGCTAGCCTCCCTTATAAATAGTAGTTTGGCCTCCTTAAATTAGGTCTGGGCCGACTTGTCAATTTACCCTCTTAAATTACATTTTATTGTCAAGGCACAATAGGGCTAACTTTTACAAAGACACAATAGGGCCATCTTAATAAATATAATATAATAACATTTTTTATGGTTTGTCTTGGTCAAATACAATAAGGATATCTTCCGAAGCTACTCAATCTTCAACACTCCCTCTTAGCAAGGAAGTTATTCTTCTTGTCACGGTCATTATCACTGCTTCTACAATTTTGCATACTTGGTCATTGTCTTGTTGCCAATCACGGATCTATATTTCATAGGAAGTTCTGTACTTTCACTGGAATAACATACCAGCCTACGTTGGAGTTACCAACCTGTGATGGGGTAGCATACCAGCCTACATTGGGGTTACCAACCTACGCTGGGGTAGCGTACTAGCCTGCGTTGGGGTTACCAACTTGCACTGGAGTAGCTCATCACTTCCCTCTACTGGAGATCACATCAGCTCTCTCTACTGGGGATCACAACACCTCCATGTACTGGGGAACACATCACTTCCCGCTACTGGGGAACACATCACTTCCCGCTTCTAGGGAAGTCTTTCTGGATCACTCCAAGCTTGTCTTTGAAAAACTCGAACTTGACTATGGACAAGGGCTTGGTCAAAACATCTGCTACCTGTTCGTCGATGGCAATATACTAGAGTCTTACTACTCCCTTCTGTACCATGTCCCAGACATAGTGGTATTTGATCTCGATATGCTTGGACTTGTCATGACACACTCGGTTCACTGAGAACTTTATGCAACTCTGGTTGTCATAAAAGATACAGGGTTCCTTCAACTTGAGGTCAAACAATTCTGCGATCAATTTATGAAGTCACACTGCTTCGCCACAAGTTGACCATGCTGCTACATACTATGCTTCTGTGGAACTGAGTTCCATCTAGGTATGCTTCTCACTAAGTCACGAGATCACAATTGATCCCATACTAAAGCAACATCCGAATGTACTTTTCCGGTCTGTGAAACTGCTTTCCTAATTTGAATCCGTGTACCCTTGCAAATCTAATCTCCCGATTCAAGATATATTTGAGTCCATAATCAATTGTACCCTTTAGATACCTCATCACATGTTTTTGCATAATCAGGTGAACATGTCTAGGCTCAATCATGCACTGACTCAATGTGTTCACCACAAAACATGTATCTGTCCTCGTGTTCTTCAAATATATCAATGAACCAAATCTTCACATCAAATTGTACCAAACTAGTACACTTGCTCAACTACAACTCAATCTGCTCAATCATGTGTTGGCTCTATGTGATTTTCGCGAAGCACTATCTGTCTTACTGTCTGAGAGTATGTCCTCTACTGTCTCTGCAATTGTTCCTTCTGGAACTGGGACTCTACACCTGCAGCTGCGTTTTCTGAAATTGAGAATGACTTTTCCATTCTCACCGTCGTTGCTGAACTCTAAGAGTAGCTTCTCTACTCCACCAAGATAAAAGATTCATTTGCTCCCTCTAAATCTCATATTGCATCAACCTCTTTTAATGGATCATGGTTGTTCTATATATACTTCTTCTGATTACTGGAGCAAGTGTCTCATCATAGTCTTCTCCTCTTGCTGGGAGAATCCTCTGGACACAAATCAGGCTTTGTACATCTTTATACTGTTATTTGCAACATACTTGATCTGCTAGATCAATCTTGGAAGTCACCATTGACTTTCCTTCTGGTCTCAAGGAAAATCTATATCCCAGTCCTTCTGACTCGCTTCCTCCTTTGTCACTGAAACAAGAGAATATTCTTAGGAGATTTCACATCTCCTAGAAGTCTCTGAAGCTACGATCTAGTCTTCTCAAGTCATGACATCTGTCTGTCAGCCCTGGAAGACGTCTCTTTTTCCCATCTGATCCTTTATGAGATTAGGCTCACTCTAAGTCTCCATGCTCCCTTTGAAGCTGGACTCCTTTTGAGTTTATATAATCTTCGGAGCCATCTGCTCCCTCTGATATGGCTCATCAATGCTATATGGCTTTGCATCCTACAAAGTGTCATAGGACCATGCTGGTCTCTTCCTAGTTACTGCATTGATTTTGGGTAGGCCCCTCTGGCTCTACTAGCTCTAGTTACTGCATTGATGATCTGAAGAGTGATCAACTGCGTTAGAGGGATTTGGTCTGTCATCTTTGGAGCCTTCTGCTCCTCATGATTTGTCTTCATATGAGATGTTCTAGCAAAAGTAGCTTCTTCTTCTTCTTTGATACATGGATGTATACAGTCATGTAAAGAACTTGGATAGTCTGCTCCATGTTGTTAATATTATGGTAGCTGTGGTAGGTATTTACCTCCACGTGTAAACCTGACGAGAATAGAAGACTCCAGAAAGCAAGAGAAAACTCTAATGAGTTGGCTAATAACCCTAGAAG
The DNA here is from genome assembly GCA_009831015.1 of Picea engelmannii. Lineage (NCBI taxonomy): Eukaryota > Viridiplantae > Streptophyta > Pinopsida > Pinales > Pinaceae > Picea > Picea engelmannii. Next base: position 1,673,435 of record ML783627.1, on the reverse strand, counting down.
TCTTGTCGACTCAAGAAGATAATTTATATTAGGTTATTAGCCTCTAAGAGAAGAAGTCGGTCAGAAATAATAATAATATACTGAACATACACATATCCAGAAGGAGAAGCCGGCCCCAACAAATCTGGCAGAACCACTATAAATACAGGGTGCCAGTTCTCATTTGACATATCTCAGAATTGTAGAGAGCAACTGGTGCGCACTGCAGTTCCCAGTTTGGTGCGCACGTGTGGAGGAGAGCTGCAGGTGCAGCTGCTACAACAACAAGTTTCAGTGTTGGCTTGGACTATCTCTTGGCTAGGGTTTGGACTATCTGATCAACTATTGTTGGTGCGCTATCCTTGGAGGAAGATGCGCTACACCTTGTTTGGCTATCTAGCCTAGGGTTTGCTTCTGGAGTAATTCTCAGTCAAGGTTAACATGCTCGGAGGGTGGCTTCGGCCTATGGTTGGGTGACGAGGGTATCGTCAATGGTAAAACGAGCACACAATCTTCTATATTATAACAGGTTATGGGCCCACACCTCCTTCATTCAGTCTAAACACTGGAAGGAAACATAACTGCTAGGATATTGAGCTCGCTGAGGAACTGCCGCTAGGGTTACTAGCAGAAGCAACTTCCAAAGACACTGCCGCTAGGGTTACTAGCAGGAGCAGTTGTAGAAACTCTAATCCTCTTGTTGAGGCACCTTAAGTGAATGGATTGACCTAATCTTCGGATAGATCAGTGCACTCTAGCCTAGTGCATCTCCCGATACTCTCAGCAAGCCAAGACGTGAAGTTTGAATTTCTAGTCAAATCTAGGGTTTGACCAAGTCAAGCAACCATGACTAACTCTATGAAGTCTGAGAACAAGTTAGATGGAGCCTCTAACTTCAGAGCGTGGAAGACAAGGATTGACCTCATCCTTGCCAAGAAT
>ML783627.1:1655476-1669177 GCA_009831015.1 Picea engelmannii | reverse complement strand
GAAAACCCTAATGAGTTGGCTAATAACCCTAGAAGTCTTGTCAGCTCAAGAAGATAATTTATATTAGGTTATTAGCCTCCAAGAGAAGAAGTCGACCAGAAATAATAATAATATACTGAACAGACACATATCCAGAAGGAGAATTCGACCCCAACAAATCTGGCAGAACCACTATAAATACACGGCGCCAGTTCTCATTTGACATATCTCAGAATTGCAGAGAGCAACTGGTGCGCACTGCAGTTCCCAATTTGGTGTGCACGTGTGGAGGAGAGCTGCATGTGTAGCTTCTACAACAACAAGTTTCAATGTTGGCTGGGACTATCTCTTAGCTAGGGTTTGGACTATTTGATCAGCTATTGTTGGTGATCTATCCTTGGAGGAAGATGTGCTACACCTTGTTTGGCTATCTAGCCCAGGGTTTTCTTCCGGAGTAATTCTCAGTGAAGGTTAAGGTGCTCGGAGGGTGGCTTCGGCCTATGGTTGGGTGACGAGGGTATCGTCAATGGTAAAATGAGCACACAATCTTCTATATTCTAACACATGTATCATCTAATATGTTGCCTCCTGCAACCGTCATTATAGCTCCCTTAAGGTTATCACCTATGACCTGCCCAGAATAAGAACAAGAAGGGAGAACAATAGACAAAAATAATACTCTTTATAATAATAATAAAAACAATAGTGAGAACATCGTCACAATAGCTCCTTCAAAGATATCACTTGTGACCTGCCTGAAACAAGGGTTAAAAGTAAGAAATATACTAATAAGAAATGAGAGAAACACACTTCTAGTGTTGTGATCAATCATTTCTCCATGATAACCTGGAAACAAAACAAGAAGTTTCTCCTAGAGGAGATGTTAGTTATATCTAGTAAATGATTACAATAAGCATTTATCTCAATAGTGCTCACATGCTACCGAGTATTCAATAATAAAACTTTTCAAGGTTTGCTATCACAACTATAGTGTTTACTTGTATTGTGGTAGTTATCAAACTTGATATGTGCAAATTTGAATCTTATCAATTTAATCAATCAAACCTGGAACCTAGAGTCTTGTCCTCAAGAATGAGTGTTGTTTCTTTTCTTCCGAGTCTCCTTCACTTGGGATGAAAAACATTCTCTTCAACCTGTCATCTGTACTAAGATAATATGCTTTCTTGACATAAATATGAGTTAAGAATAAACTCTATAATCTCAAACTTAATCAATCTAATACTTTGACTTTAATTTTGACCAATGGTTGGTATGATAGTCATAACTTCAACAGATCAAAATACAACTTAGATGTTTATAATGTCACAATAATTCCATAAAAAATAGAGGCATATCAAATTAATCAAACCTGGGGTGCATTGTTCTTCTGAATGTGTTGGATCTGAGATCCTTTTGGATCTACGATTGTTGTTTAGACAAAATATCCTTTCTTCCGCAAATACCCCTTAGAATAGTGATACAGTTTAAACATGTGTAAGTTCATACCTTTGACATAATCGATAGGTAGTGGCACCATCCGAAAACAATGACAAGAAATAACGAACCTTTAAAACTTCAAAGGTGCTTCAACTTGTAATTTAAATATAGCTGGAGATTTTCAAGGGTAAGGTGCACAAGGACAATAAAAATCAATCCCAACACTTCACAAAAACTTTCACTGCAACTGGTACTACAACTGGAGCTGGCACTGCAACTGACATGAAGGAACTGACACGAAGGAACTGGCATTACAACTACAATTGATATTGCAACTGCAACTGCAATTGTAATTGATACTGCAACTACAACTGGTACTTCAACTGCAACTTATGGTTTTATGAGGAAACCCCAATTTCTCAAACTTCAAATTTTGGAATTCTGATCCAGGGAAGTGATGCGCCTTGCTTGGGTGCATTCCTAGGTGATCTTAGTTTCACCAATGTCCTCCAACAAAGGTAAAAATGTCACTCTTGGGTTTGTGCAGAAACCCTAATTCAACAACAACTGCAACACTGAAAATTGAATTTTGGAGATAGTGCATTGAGGCTAGCCACTTCTTATAAACTATGACTTGGTCTCTTTTAGGCTTTCTCTGACACCATGTTGATATTTTACTTATACATCTAACAATTACAGTTCTTTATTATTACAATCATTTAATACATTAACTGCATATCTAAGATCACTGAAAGAGAGGCAATCAGAGAAACAAGAGAGACACAAAGATTATCCTGGGAAACCCTCTAGGGGAAGAAAACCCATCAAACTTCCTCAATATAGATTAGCTAACCAAGAACAATCCTTCTCTCCAAGAGAGAACTAACAAAGCATAATATCCTCCTCTACTCCTTCTCTAGGGAAGAGTAGGACACCACTTGACCAAGATGAATCCAAGAGATAGACCAAAAACCCTCCTTGACGTCACACCTAGCTGCAACAATGTCTCCTCTAAGACTTGCACACTTTTATCTTGTTGCAGAGCTTGTGAGTGAGTGAATAAGTGAGGTGCTAGCCTCCCTTATAAATAGTAGTCTAGCCTCCTTAAATTAGGTCTAGGCCGACCTGTCAATTTACCCTCTTAAATTACATTTTATTATCAAGGCACAATAGGGCCGACTTTTACAAAGGCACAATAGGGTCGTCTTAATAAATATAATATAATAAAATTCTTTAAGGTTTGTCTTGATCAAATACAATAAGGATATCTTCTGAAGCTACTCAATCCTCAACAATTTGTACTCAACAATCATCTTAGCATTCCATGCAAAAGTGAACAAAAACACCAAGTTAATTGGAGTACAATTGCACCCTTAATATTTTTATTTTTAACTACAAGTACACTTTGCAATTTGATTGAGTCTCATGCCTTTCATTATCAGAGGCCAAATGTATATACACAACTTGCATATTGCTACGCTTGCAACTTCCAAATTCTTGATTCTTTGTATGTGATTCCAATTCATTCAATTTAGAGTGCTCCATCTTTACCATAGTTCGACTTGCTGCTGTCATGTGTTGGTTACTCTCCCCCGCAACATACCCTTGTACATTAATGCTTTGCAATCCAATAAAAAAATGTCTTAATGCCTTACAAACCACACTTATAGTTTATTAAGTTCTTGTAATCTAACATTGCAATGCCTTCTCCATGCTGCAAATGGTGCTTGTTATCCTACTTGAACTTGCAATATTTTGGGCATTGCAATCTTCTTGATGTTGCAACCTAACCTTCTTAATCTACAACCTAGCTTGTGGTGTGCACATTAGCCTATAATGATTGCGAAACAAAGAGAGATACTGGGATTCAGTTGTTCCTTGCTACTTTGTGGCATGTTTCCAATGAATAGTATAATGAGTTTCCCATTGATCATTTTACACTATGGAGGGATCTTCATCAAGGTTTGGAGAAAGATTTGAAGTTTTTGCATGACGACAATGAGGTTGTGGATAATATATGAAACTTATAGTAGGATCACAAGGAAATTGTTTGTCTATAACATCCAAGAGATTTTTTTTATGAGAAGTTCGAATATGGTTGCACATCGAACTTGAAAAATAGACAATTCATGGAAGGACTATTACTATGATATATTAGAAACTTGAGTCAAAATTTGGAAGCGAATAAAAAATTAGAGACTTGAGATAAATCTTTGAGCATTGATGAAGATGATCAAGAATTATACTCTAGTACAACCTTATTAAAGGACATAAAAGTGGATGATGGTGTAGATGGATAACAACATAGGAAAGTATGAATTGTATACAAAACCAAATCACCAAAAAATGCAAATAAGTATAGTGTAAAGACCAAAAAGTAGGGAATGGATGTTAAGTTTTGTTACCTTGGGAAGTGGTCCCCTAGTGTTATAGGTGTGCCTAACACTAAAGGGGGAAAAGTACCCTTCCCTCACTTTACTTTATGTTATAAAGTCAAAGTGACTTTATGAACTCGTTAAATGCTAAAGTGACTTAGGGAACTTAAGTTAAGGGGGAGATTTAATATCCGCCCTTGATATTTGATGGCTAAGATCTAATCCTAGCCTTTGATCCCTAGGTCTAGCATATGAGAAGAACAAAAGCAAAGAGAAGGGGAAAGGAGGGCGCATTGTTCATCTTGAGAGGAGGTGAAACGAAGAGGAGAAGAAGAGAAGAAGGGTGCACACTTTGAGAAGAAGGCCGCACAAAGGAGAAGGGTGCACTTTCATGGAGGGTGCACTTGTAGTTGATGAGGGGCGGTCTTGAAGGGAGAAACAATAGAGGATGGAGGACACACTTTTTGAGAGGAACATGTCACAAATTCCAAGGATTGTGCAACCATGAGCTGGGTGCAATTTCCAAGGAAGAGGGCATAAACTTCAAGGCAAAGTTGGCTCAACTTTCAAGGATTATTTTGTTGATAAATTTGAGATAAGTTTGTAGCAAACTTGTTATCTCAGCTGTAATATTTTTCTTCAAGCTCCATAATAAATTTCCTCTTCACTGGTTTTCCCCTTGGGGGTTTTTCTAGGGTCATGTTGACCAAAAATCTTTGAGTAAAATTTCTGTGGTTTGCTTATTTTATTATCAATATTTATGTTGAAAAGATCAAGAGGTGTATCTCATGTTTTAATGATTGTTTCAAGACTAATTTCTGGACAACAATCTGTTCCTAAATTAAACCTTATAACAACAACATTAAATGAGCATGATATCAACATTGGAGGTAGTCTTAAGTCTATCCTAAAACAGACTTGTAAGTGACCATCAAACAGTCCCAAGCAATGTCAAAGATAGAACTGTTGGAAACCTCTAAAGAGCCTCAAATTTCTTCATGGTATCAGAGCCTAAGGGCACAAGAGGGCCGATATAATTTGTAGACAATGGACATAATTTTTAACTCACCTTGACATCATAGTTCTTTGGTCATTTTATCATTAGTTGGAAACCATGTGAGTGTTGATATTATGGTAGCTGCAGGAGGTATTAACCTCCACTTGTAACCTTTGACAAGACTAGAACATTCCAAGAAGCAAGAAGAAACCCTAAAGCATTGGATATAACCCTAGAAGACAAGTCGGCTAAAGGAAATACTTAATATTGAGTTTCTAGCCTCTATAATGAGAAGTTGGCCTAGATAGATAAGGAGGAGAAGTATAAATACAGGATGTCATAGCTCATTTAGAAGACACAACTCGCAATTGCAGAAATTTAGTAGTGCACATGTCTGGAGGGTAGCTGTAGCTGCAGTTACTGCAAACCTGTAATTTCGGTCTTTTTGGGTTGGAATTTTTGATCAGTTTTGGTTAAATTTTCTTGGTGCATTAACCTTCGTTGGCTATTTATTTTCTACCAAAATTCTTCTCTGTCAAGGTTAAGGTGCTCGGGGGTGGCATTTTTGCCTATGGTTGGTTGAAAATATTGTTATATTGTCTATGGTTAAACGAGCACACCCACTTTTATAATAAGCTATGGGCACACACCTCCTTCATTCAGTCTAACCATTAGAAGGAATATAATCCATAATATTATTAGGATCGTTGAAGAACTTCCATTAGGGTTTCTAGCAGGTGTAGGCACTGAAGCATTGCCACTAGGGTTACTAGCAGGTGCAGCTGCAAAACCCTAAAAACCTCTTTCCCAACACCTTATGATGGAACACCTTAATCAAGGAGAGGATATTATAGTACGCCTTAGTCCAACGCACCTATCAACACTCTCACCAGGCAAAAACATCAAGGTGGAGATTCTAGGTCAGAGTCAAAGTTTGACCAACTATTAGTCAACATAAATCATGAATGAAAAGATGGATCATCTACACTATTAAGCTCTTACATGAACTCTTGAAGATGACATGTGGATAATTGACAATGGAGCTTCAAGGCATATGACAGGAGACCAGGTCAAATTCTCCAGTCTAAATGAAAATAATACATCCTACAAGGTAGAACTTGGAGATAAGAACACCTATCCAATCGAAGGAATTGGTCAAGCCTCCATCAAATTGAAAACAAGTAACAATGTTCATTTGAGAAATGTCTTATATGTACATGGTTTAGAAAATAATCTTGTATCCATATCTTTCCTAGAAGACAAGGGAAATATAATAGCCTTTGTAGATGGTCAAGTACTATCTTGGTCTAGAGACTCCAACATAGAGAATGCTAGAGTTATTGGAACTCGTGAAGGAAGACTATACAGACTACTAGAACGTAATGATGAAGCTCTTATACATGATGAAGTCAATCCCAATGAACTTTGGCACATAAGGTATTCTCATCTTAACTATCAAGCATTACCTTTCCTAAAAAAGATGGATGAAGGAATACCGGAACTACAAGCTACACATTAAGGAATTTGCAGAGGATGTGCTCTTGGTAAAAATGTTAAGAAGCCATTCTCAAGTATCAATAATAGATCTAAGGAAATCCTAGATCTAATACATTCAGATGTTTGCGGTCCAATTGCAGTCAAATCTCTAGGAGGTTTCCTTTATTATGTAATCTTCATAGATGATTACTCAAGAAAGACTTGGTTGTATCTCCTAAAGATAAAGGATGAAGTTTTCAACAAGTTTCAAGAATTCAAAGCAGAAATAGAAAACCACACATGCAAGAAAATCAATATTTTGAGAATAGATAATGGAGGAGAATACACATCCAAGGAATTTGTTTCATTTTGAAAATCAACAGGGATTAGGAGGGAGCTAACCGTTTCTCATAATCCTCAACAAAATGGTGTAGCAGAAAGGAAGAATAGATCCATTGAGGAAACTGTGAAGGCACTAATGAATGGTCAAGTTTTGTCCATGTATTTATGGGGAGAAGCAACCATGACAACAATATATGTTCAGAACAGAATTCCCCACAACATACTGAAAGATATGACTCCAGAAGAAGCCTTCTCAGGAAAGAAACCCAATGTGGAACACTTAAGAATCTTTGGGTTCCCTGTTTACGTTCATATCCCCAAGGATAAAAGGAAGAAACTAGAACCCTCACGAAAGAAGGGAATATTTGTTGGATACAATGAATCATCCAAAGCCTACAGAATCTGTATACCAGAACAACATAAATTTGAAGTCAGCAGAGATGTGACCTTCAATGAGAATATGGATTTCAAGAAATCTATAGAAGAATCCATAGAAGAAGAAGAATATGCACATCTTAAAGAAGAAAGCACCCATATTCTAGAAAGTCAAAATGAAGAACCATAACAACTTGATCATCTGATGCAACCATGTGAACCTATTGAACCAATCACTATACCCAAAACTAGAAAACGTCTAGCCTAGCTTGAAGCTACTCTACAAGAAGCAGAAAGACTCAAAGCCCCAAGTGGCACCTTCAGAGAAAGAAAAAATCCCAAAATATTCTCCAGCTATGCAACATGTATGACAAAGCTTATAAATGAAGAAACCACCACATTTGAAGAAGCAACTCAGAAGAAACAATGGAAAGAAGCCATGATAGAAGAACACCAGTCAATCATGAAAAACAAAGTATGTGAAATCGTGCCTAGACCCAAAGAAAAATCAGTGGTAACTTCAAAATGGGTCTATAAGATCAAACATGTAGCAGACATAAGCATGGAAAAATACAAGGGAAGGTTTGTAGCTAGAGGGTTCTCTCAAAAGGAGGGAGAAGATTATGACGAAACCTTTGCTCCTATTGCCAAATATAATTCTACTAGAGCCATTATATCTCTTGCTGCCTCCATGGGATGGAGTCTACATCAGATGGATCTAAAGACAACTTTCCTCAATGGAGCAATTGAAGAAGAAGTATACATTGAACAACCTCAAGGCTTTGGAGTAAATTCCAGAGATACTCATGTTTTCATATTAAAGAAAGCCTTGTATGGACTCAAACAAGCTCCAAGAGCTTGGTATGCCAGAATAGACAACTACTTAATAAGACTTGGTTTCTCTAAAAGTCATGCATATTCAAATCTCTACTACAAAGTTGTGAACAATGAACCTGTGATTCTACTACTATATGTCGATGCCTTATTCTTGACAGGTGAAGAGTCTCTCATCACCCAGTGTAAGAAGGAACTAGCCTCTGAGTTCGATATGAAAGATATTAGTCTCATGCACTATAACTTGGGACTAGAAGTATGGCAGAAGCGTGGTGAAGTCTTCCTTGGACAAGGAAAGTATGTAGTGAAGATTCTTCAGAAATTTGGAATGATGGATTGCAAATCCATGGCCACTCCTATGACCATAGATATAAGAAAAGTAAAAGACTCAGATTCTGATCCAGTAGACTCGTCCCTATATCGGAAATTGATTAGGTCGTTGATGTATCTAGTAAATACTTGACCATATATTTGCTTTGCTGTAAATACCTTAAGCCAATTCCAGGTAGAACCGAGACATGAGCATTGGATAGTTGCAAAGCATGTTCTAAGATATATTCGTGGGACGCTAAACTATGGTTTAAGATATACTTCATCCAGTGATATACAACTTCATGGATTCATAGATTCAGATTGGGCAGGGAGTGCAGAAGACAAAAGAAGTACTTCAATGATGTGTTTCAACTTGGGCTCTGCTATGATATCATGGGCCAACAGGAAACATAAGTCTGTCGCACTTAGCACATCAGAAGTAGAATATATCGCAACATGTGAGGCATGTACCAAATAAGTATGGATGAGGAAGCTAATTTATGCATTATTTGATTAGGTACCAGATTCGACCATAATGTATTGTGACAATCAAAATTGTTTAAGGCTATCCGAACACCCAGTGTTTCATGACTGGTCGAAACATATTGAGATCAAATACTACTTTATTCATGATAAATTCCAGGAAGGAGAAGTGAAACTCCAATATATCTCAACAGATGAGCAGGTCGTAGACATTTTGACAAAGCCTTTGTTTAGAATAAAGTTTGCATACTTAAGGGACAAGATGGGGCTTGTGGAGATAACTCCCTTAGTTGAAAGGGAAGAGATGGATCCCCAGGTTGGGAGGGAGCACTGATATATGTTATTGATTCATGGGCAATTCCTTTCCATTTCGGAAAGTGGTTTGATATTTCTAACGGAAAGACATTTTCCAGTTCGAAAAATGGTCCAAATTGGACAATCATTTTCGTAATGAAAATGGTCCGATAGATTGTTGATGTACCATAGACAATGGTTCCCCTTGTGGCCAGTGTGGGGGAATGGTCTAGGATAATCATTCTTCTTGGAAATCACTTTGAGTAGTGGTCCGCCTCACCAAGCAATCATTCTTTCGAAGTTCATAGCTGTGAGCAGTTTCAAAGAATGGTCCGTTTTGGAGGTTGGTGCAAGACAATGATTTCCTTAGGAAATGGTCTAGATAGTCATTCCCTAGGGCAGACTCATTCTCTCCAGGATGCACTATGATTAGTGCCGGAAGAATGGCCCAATTAGGTGAATGGTCCAGGTTCAACAATCAGGGATAGGCATTCCCTAGAGAAGACTCATTCTCTCCAGGTTTCCCTATGATTAGTGCCAGAGGAATGGCCTAGTTAGGTGAATGGTCCAGACTCAGAAATCAAGGACAATTATTCTTCTATGCTTAAGAATAATATTCTAGATAGCCCATGGTTGATGTATTACCTTCTAAGGACATAAGCTCTTCCAGATCTCACAGATGTGAGTGGAAGAATGTCCCAGATGACTCAATTTGTATCGTGATATTGTTTATGTATATTGATATCAGATGATATGATTGTTATAGAGAAGGGAGACTATCCAGTTGGATAGTGATGGTGATGCTACTAGTTGAATGGTCTGTTTGTGCTCAAGACCATTGAATTTTATACCTCCCTAGCTAGGAGGGAGTGTTGATATTATGGTAGATGTGTAAGGTATTAACCTACACTTGTAACCTTTGACGAGACTAGAACATTCCAAGAAGTAAGAAGAAACCCTAAAGCGTTAGACACAAACCTAGAAGACAAGTCGGCTAAAGGAAATATTTAATATTCATTTTTTAGCCTCCAGAATGAGAATTCGGCTCAGACAGCTAAGGAGGAGCAGTATAAATACAGGATGCCAGAGCTCATTTGGAAGACACAGCTCGCAACTGCAAAAATTCAGTAGTGCACACTGCAAAAAGTCAATGCACAAATTTGGAGGGTAGCTGCAACTGCAAACCTATAATTTCGATCTTTCTGGGTTGGAATTTTTGATTAGTCTTGGTTATCTTTGCTTGGTGCATTAGCCTTGGTTGGCTATTGGTTTTATACCAGAATTATGCTCTGTCAAGGTTAAAGAGCTTGGGGGTGGAATTTGTGCCTATGGTTGGGTGACAATAATGCTATATTGTCTATGGTTAAACAAGCACACCCACTTTTCTAATAGTCAGTAGGAGGATTGAGCATGGAGGATAAGCTAGTTGGGGTCGATAATTTCTCTCCCTGGAAGGCTAGGATAGTTTTTTTTTGGGAGGAGGGTGAGATATGAGACATTGTGGAGAGTCCTGTGGTTCCTCTTATAGATGTAGTTCTCTTGGCAGAGTTAAGGAAGAGAAACATCAAGGCCAAGAGGAATATCCTAGATGTAGGTAAAGACCATATTATTCCTCATGTTTATGGTAAGGAATTTGCATTTTAGATGTGACAGTCCTTGTGTAGCCTTTACTAGATCCCTAATCAAAACTAGAAGATGGTGCTCCAAGAGAAATTGAGGGGCACTAAGATGACTAAGACTGATTTGGTTGCTTCATTCCTCACGAGGTTTTCAAAGATTCATGATGAGTCGACATATGTGGGGGAGGTAGTGGATCCATTAGAGTTGGAGAGGACAGCCTTAAATGGATTATCCAAACCATGGGAGAGATTTTTATGAGCCATTGTAGCCAAAGAGAATATGCCTAGTTGGGAGAGGCTACGTGATGACTTTGTACAAGAGGAGCTCAGGATTGGCTCATGATTTACTAGTCAACAACATGGTGGGGATGATGCCAAGGATATTTCTCTTTCTGCAAAGGGAAAGAAGAATACTAAGAAGGGTCCCAAGGGCGGGGCCAAACAACAACAAAAGGGAGGTGAGAAGGAGAGAGATATGAGAAAAGTTAAATTCTTTGTTTGTAACAAGATGGGGCACTATGCTGGACAATGTTCCAACAAGAAGAAGAAGAAGCAGGGTGATACAACAACATTAGATGAGGAGGATGAGTTTGCCTCTCAGTTTGAGAGGGAGATGTCCTTGCTTGTCAGTTTGACTACAGTTGAGACACCATCTAATGTATGGTACATAGACAGTGGAGCATCCAGTCATATGTTTGGTGTTAGAGAGAACTTTACTAATCTTACAGAGTTAGGGATCAAATTGGAGATAATGTTTGAGAATAACATCATAGTCAAGGCAGATGGACGTGGCATAATTTCCTTTCAGAGGGAGTTGAGGCCACCCATGGTGTTCGAGGACGTCAAGTATGTCCCTGGGCTGAAGAAGACCTTGATATGAGTTTCCACCATTCATGATAAGGGATTTGAAGTGTCTATCTAAGGTGACGATGTCCCCATTCACCCTAATGGGTCTAGTGTCACATCACCTAGAGTGATTAGGACTCGTGATGAGAAATTGTACAGACTCATCTTTCATCCATTACACACTTTGTCTAGTAGTAGAAACATAAGTCAGTTGTGTGAAATTTGGCATAGGAGGATGGCTCACTTGCATCATGGAGATTTGAGGGCGTTGAGGGATATTGTGACAGGATTGCCACAGTTCGACACTGAGCATCATGAGGTTTGCAGGGGTGTGCTCTTGGGAAGTACACCAAGACTGTCTTTTCAAGTAGTGACAATAGTTCAACTGGGATACTTGATTTGGTACACTCTGATGTGTGCGGGCCCATGTCATCAATTTCCTTGTGTGGATGTGAGTACTATGTGACATTCATTGATGACTACTCCAGGATGACCTGGATCTATTTCCTGAAGACCAAGAGTGAGGTATTAAATAGGTTCCAAGAGTTAAAGGCTCTTGTGGAGAACCAGACATGGAGAAATATCTAGGTCTTGAGGTCAGACAATGGGGGTGAGTATACCTCCACATAGTTTAGATACTTCTGCACCCATGAGGGTATTAGGAGACAATTGACTGTTCCTTACAACCCCAAAAAGAATGGGGTTGTTGAAAGGAAGAACAAGGCTGTTTTTGGTGTAGTGAGATCTATGTTGCATGATCATGGGTTACCATTTTTATTATGGGATGAGACTTGCAGTGCTACAGTGTATCTATGGAACAAGAGTCCACATAGAGCTATAGGGAGAAATACTATTGAGGAGGCCTTCACTGGGAGGAGGCCAGATGTTGGACACCTTTTCATATTTGGGTGTCTGAATTTCTCTCATGTCCCTTATGAGAAGAGGAAAAAGTTGGATCCCACAACAAAGAAGGGGATCCTAGTTGGATACAATGAGGTCTCAAAGGCCTATCAGATATACATATCAACACTGAGGAGAGTTGTGGTGAGAATATATGTTAGATTCGAGGAGGATAGATCCTTTGGAGATGTTGTGAGTTGAGAGGCAGAGTTGAGGAGGTCCCCCAAATACAAGATGATGCATCACATGGGACACAACCACATGTGTCTATTACACCGAGTTCATGGGTGACTGGTCCACCTAGTACAACTACAAGATCACATGTGTCTAGTACATTGATCACATGTGCACGTGCTTCAGGATCTCAGACATATATGGTGAGATCTATGGATGAGACTGAGGGGCATGAGGGTACTACTCCATAGGAGGTTACTTCAGGGAAGGGGAAATTGAGATGGTTTCATGAGACCTTGAAGGAAGCCAAGGAGTATATTGGTGAGCCCCATAAGTTGATGAGAGAGAGCAGAGCGCCATATAGGTTTCGTTCCTACTTTTCCATGATGACTAGCATCACAGATTTCGAGCCCACTACTTTTGAGTAGGAAACATAACAACAGGTCTGGAGAGATGCCATGCAGGAGGAGTATGATTCCATTATGTGAAATGATGTGTGGGAGATGGTGCCTAGACCAGAGGGGAAGTTAGTGGTGACTTCCAGGTGGTTGTACAAGATTAGGTATGATAAATGGAAACATTGAAAAACACAAGGATCGATTTGTGGCAAGAGGATTCTATTAGGTTAAGGGGATTGAATATGATGAGACATTCACACCAATTGAAAGATACACTTCCATCAAGAGTATTATGGCCATTGCAATAGATATGGGTTGGAAGATCCATAAGATGGATGTGAAGACAACATTTTTGAATGGTCTTATAGAGAAGGAGGTATACATTGATCAACCACATGGGTTCGAGGTGTTTGGGAGAGATTCCCACATGTTCCTCTTGAAAAATGCATTGTATGGTCTGAAGCAAGCTCCATGAGCTTGGTATTTCGCAATTAACTCTTGCTGCAGATGGGATTTGAGAAGAGTGAGGCGGATATGAATCTCTATTATATTTTGTATGGGGAGGATACTCTCATTCTTATCCTATATGTTGATGACTTGTTTATCACTGGAGGGGAGGAGCTCATAGTTGATTGGAAGATGGGTCTTGCTTCAAAATTTGAGATGAAGGACATAGGATTGATGCATTATTTCTTGAGGATGGAGCATTGGTAGGAGGATGTGTTGGAAGATTGGTTGTTGTCATTGATGTCAACCCTAGTCATGGGTTTTGGACCACAAGATTGATGAAGTTATTTGGACATGAAGGAAAATGCACATGTAGATACAACACCCATGGATGGATAGTATACATCATGCTC
>ML783627.1:1643194-1655169 GCA_009831015.1 Picea engelmannii | reverse complement strand
TCATCTTACCATTTTTGCCATAACTTTTTTTCTAGAACGATTCAGATGGTGAAATCGCTATGGTAGTGAGAAGACATATCAAGGTACCTCTGGTAAAAATTTCAGATCTTGATTCGCTATAATTATGGAGATATACTCTGTGGCATATAGGGTTTGTGACCAGTCCTGAAACTAGTCAAAAAACAGGTGTTCCAGGTAAAACAGTCATAAATTTTTCATACAGACTCCAAATGCAGCGGGACCACTTCCATTGGAAAGAGTACGGACTGTAGTTTAAGTATAAGTTGAAAAAGGTTTTAAATTGTACTTGATACTGATTCACCCCCCTCTCAGTATCAACAGGATGGGCACGTATTTCTGGGACATGGGGAGTATGCAGTGGATATTCTGAACAAATTTTAGATGGAGGATTATATACCCATGTCGACATCTATGGTCATCAACTAGAGGAAGCTTAGTGCTTATGAGTCCTTGGTGGATGCCACGAGATATCATCATTTGGTTGGTTCATTGATGTATCTGGTCAACACCAGACCAAATATTTTTTTTTTGTGAACACTCTCAGTCGGTATATGGTGGAGCCTAGGAGAGTGCATTGAATAACAAAAAAAACATGTTTTGAGGTACATAGTAAGGTCAGTAGAGTATGGTTTGAACTGCATCAGAGGTGATGGGGCAAGGTTGATTGGCTACATAGACTCAGACAAGGAAAGATGTGCAGTTGACAGGAAGAGCACTTTAGGGTGTTGTTTTGGGTTGGGATCAACAATTGTTTCCTGGTTCAGCTGGAAACCAAAGTCAATGGCATTGAGTTTTGTTGAGGTAGAGTATATGGCGGTTAGTTAGGCTAGCTGCGAGGCTATTTGACTTCATAAGTTATTGGTTTGTCTATTTGGTCATGAGTTGAGGCCTACAGTTATTCACTGTGATAATCAGTTTTGCATTAAGTTCTCTGAGAATCTAGTCTTTCATGATAGGTCAAAGCACATATAGATCAGACACCACTTCATCCGTGATTAGGTTCAGAGAGGAGTAGTTCACCTTAAGTACATATATACTAATGAGCATATTGTTGACATTCTCATGAAGTATTTTCAAAGGGGAAAGCATGTCTACTTCAGAGACAAGATGGGAGTGGTGAAGAACACTTTCCTCAGTAACAGGGAGTGTCAATTTTTGTTACCTTGGGAAGTGGTCCCCTAGTGTTATTGATGTGCCTAACACTAAAGGGGTAAAAGTACCACTCCCTCACTTTACTTTATGTTATAAAGTAAAAGTGACTTTATGAACTCATTAAATGATAAAATGACTTAGGGAACTTAAGTTAAGGGGGAGATTTAATATCCACCCTTGTTCTTGGATGGCTAAGATCTAATCCTAGCCTTTGATCACCATGTCTAGCATATAAGAAGAAAAAAAGCAAAGAGAAGAGGAAAGGAGGGCGCATTGTTCATCTTCAGAGGAGGTGAAAGGAAGAGAAGAAGAGAAGTGTTGGAGAAGAAGAGAAGAAGGGCACACGCTTTGAGAAGAAGGGTGCACAAAGGAGAAGGGTGCACTTGCATGAAGGAGGGCACACTTGCAGTTGATGAGGGGCACAAAAATGGAGGAAGGAGGGCACACTTGTCGAGATGAAGAGGACACAGATTCCAAGGATTGCGCAACACATGAGTTGGGTGCAATTTCCAAGGAAGAGGGTGAAAACTTCAAGGAAAAGTTGGCTCAAATTTCAAGGAGTATTTTGCTGCTAAATTTGAGATAAGTTTGGCTGTAGAAAACTTGTTATCTCTACTGTAATATTTTTCTTCAAGCTCCATAATAACTTTTCTCTTCACTGGTTTTCCCCTTGGGGGTTTTTCAAGGGTCATGTTGACCAAAAATATTTGAGTAAAATTTCTATGGTTTGCTTATTTTATTATCAACATTTAAGTGGAAAAGATAGGGAAGTGTATCTCATGTTTTAATGATTGTTTTAAGACTAATTTCTGGACAACAAACTGTTCCTAAATTAAACCTTATAACAACAACATTAAATGAGCATGATATCAACATTGGAGGCAGCCTTAAGTCTATCCTAAAATAGACTTGTAAGTGACCATCAAACAGTCCCAAACAATGTCAAAGATAAACCTATTGGAAACCTATAAAGAGCCTCACATTTCTTCAATGGAAACACTGATCGCTATTTTTGTCTCAAGGATCAAAATTTGTGCACATTGATTTGGGGGATTGTAAAGGATGTGCCAATGAATGTTACATGAATCCTTGTTTAGGTAAAAGTACCCTTGAAGGATCAAACTGGAATATGATACTTTAAGACAATGAATGATATAGTGTAGAAAGTGTGGGGAATGGAGGCATCTTTGGTGGAAATGTTCAAATTTTAATTAGGCAAACGATTGACAACTATAGGAATGGTACAAACATAATGATCACGTTGATAATAGTTTCCAAGAACATGCCAGGAAAGCTATTGAAAATCATGTGAATGATATGGACTTAATGATCATGATGATAATAGTTTCCCAAATAATTATACTAAGGTTGTTAACCTTATAGAAGATGAATCAAATGAGGATGAATTTTTAGTTGTAAGAACTAAAACCAAGACTTTAAAGGTTACCTTGATCCTTAATAGTGAAGTATATGGAAGAATTTAGGAAAGTTGTGGAAGTAGAACAACCAAGATATCTACAATTAAGGATATAAGGGGTTATGATTGTCCAAGAATAATGTATAGAATTGTGTAATGTGGATACTCATTAATTAGACATCAAAGATTGATGACCATTTCAAGTTAGAAATATTGTTAATTAAATTCTTAAATTAGCTCAAGCCTATGTCTTGAGCAAATGGCTCTCGGAGGCTTGCAAACTAACCATAATAATGGAATCTATAGTGATATGGAATGTTGTGAAGATAAGCCAAATGGTAGAAAATATTTAAGAGGAAAATTTGTTCTCGTTTTATGGAGGATAAGGTCACTTACATCAATATTGAAATTCAGGGGACAACTTGGAGTAATATAGTTGTAGGTAGTGAGTTAGGTCTTTTGAGCAATTTATGCTTTAGTTTACTGGGTTAATTCATTGTATTTTAAACAAATGTTTAGGCTTCTAATGATATGGAATATGCTATGATATGGAAAGATATGATGGTAAATCCAAATGGTAGTCACTCTTTAGGAGGAAAGTTTATTATTGATTTACGGAGATTAAGGTCACATCAATATTGAAATATGGGGGACATCCTTGAGTAATATAGTTGTAGGTAGAAAGTGAGGTCTTTTGAGCAATTCAGGCTTTAGTGTACTCGATTAATTCACTATATTTAAATTTTTTTTTAGGCTTCTAATGGAAAATATGGGCATTTTTTTTCTTCTTTACAACGGTGTGCAACATTTTGAAACACTAAATACATTTGAACTTCCACAAGAGTTAGGTGTGAACATTCTCTCTAGAAGTATTGCATAAATTGGGAAGCCTACAATTTGGATTTGGATTTTGAACTTTTGACTCTATTTCATAGTAGTGAGATTCATTCATATTGGCCTTTGATGTATGGAAATTAAACAATGATACACAATTCAATGAATTTTCCATATAGTGCATATATGGTACAATGAATTTTTCCTTGTTTTCCATGTGAAGAAATCCATAATAAAATATTTCATTCAACATGTAACTGAAGGTACACAAAGTGAGGATGATATCTCTTATCCTTGTTATTCTTTTACCATAAATTCTAAATCATAGATAACCATTTCTCTCATCAACAACAAAATTAACAATTGTCACATCAAACAATACAATATTAGTCTTTCCTTGAGCACCCAAGGACCCTGCATAATTTACACCTTCAACAAAGAGGATTATACCCAAACTATCGAGCAATTTCCTCATGTTAGCATAATCCAAATATCTATAAGAAATTCACTTTCAATCCAAACAAATAAATTTCATTCATCAAGAAAAATATCATACCTAAGTTATTACAACTGAGCTCACAAGTTGGATTACTACTCTTGACTCTTTACCTCGCCAACTACTAAATGGCCTTCTAGTTTCCACTGTACCGTACCTAGGGAAAAAATATTTCCTTGGGATTATCGAGCTATGTGGGATCACAATTAGGAACTCAATAAAAATGATAGTAGGATATGCACCAATAGTGGGGTCTCCAACCTTTGAATAGGTCATAAATGTCACTATTGGCACAAGGGAAAACCCAGGGTTCAACGCTCAAGAGCGCACCAACAAAACCCTAACTACCAGCCCTTTCGACAACACTTGCGAAGCAGATGAAGTCTCACCGAGGTAGAGGTAGGGGTGGTTGCAGGACTCATATGTCTGCAACCTTAGCTGGGACACCGATCTATGATTATATTGCTTAGCAACTACCTAGTGTAGATTATCCATCAATATTCAACCCTTAAGATACTTCACAGATGGCACACAACATCATAATAAGTACTTATATTTAAGACGATTCAACACTTAGCCACATAAAGATAGATTAGATTCAGCAGATCAAACACTGAGAAATTTATATATCAGATCTAACATTCATTCGTATCTTATAAGCACAAAGCATATCTAGATCTATCCAAACACATCAAGGCATTTAGCATCAGGTCGAAGCACATAGCACAACACACAAAGTTACCGTGGTTCACCCCCACCCTGGGGATACGTCCACAAAGTCTTCTTCTTTATTATATCGGTCAAGCAGTTATATCACAAAGCTCCAATAATCCTTACTACGCACAGGACCAAATATCTGCGCAACTCTCTAGATCCTTCTTCCTTGCACCTCAGCACTAAACTACAACAACTTGCACTGAGCTCTGCAAGCTTCTTAAAATCATGCACATAACACTTACAATATGTAGCAGATCACACAGATCCAGTTACTAACACTAATCCATCAACTATACATCACATAGATGTACTCCTTCTCCTCCTCCTATTGCCTAAGTATCTATTTATAGATTACAAAAATGGGCCTAAGCATGGGAAAACCCACGGGCCGACATCCCTTTCCCATTACATTAACCCAAAACCCTAAAAGGTTCCCAAAAGTGGGCCGAGATCCCATGATCTCTGCTTCACCTGGCGCTCCCTCTTTGACAGGCTGTCGAAGTCCAAAAATGGTCAAATATGACCAAGTGTTCCTCAAAACTTGGTCGAGGGCCAACAGGCCCCCAACACTCACTTGTGACTCGTCCCGAGTCACTCTGGTCTAATCAAATCTGCTTCAAATGTCTCAAGCTTGGCCCGAGTTACTTCGACTTGCTGCAGTGTCACAACCTCTTTCTCAGTAAACTCCTGGATCACTGCATCATTTACTGGTTCTTCCATGCATTGTTTTGCAGTGATAACAACCTGTTCAAGATCGGCTACCTGGATCTCAACTTCAGTGAACAGTTGGCATGCTTTCTCTTGGAGAGTTTGAAGTCGTTGAGAGGCTTCCATCACTTTACTTTGCAGCATGTGTACCTACTATTGGGCGGTGCGTTGTTCTGGAAATCGCTTCATTCTTTCCATTGGGGTCAAGGCCTTCAGCTGTGCCTGTAGCGTATCTGCATGCTTCTTGGATTCTTGGAGCTGTGTTTCTAATGTCTACAATTCGGGGTTCTCTGTGAGGTTCTCATAGGTCTGGGCGCTTCGAGCGCTCAACTTCTTATATTCCAAAGCCAAGGTTTTTAACCTGTCAACTGCGCTACGAGCAGTTGCCTCCCTTAGATCTCTTACTTCTTGGGGAGTCTCGGGTATGGTACGAAGTTCTAGATCTACGATGCACTGTTGAAGTTGATGGATTACTTCTTCAAGTTGTGTCACCTGCTGAGGGAAACGTTCTTCAATATTGACTTCAATGACCGTCACAGAGCAAAGTACTTTGTGAACTCGTTCCTGCACATCAAGTTGCTCTGCTAGCAATTAGTCCTTACTCTGCTGTAACTACACTTTCTCCTCCTCCCACTTTGCTTGTAAGGCAAGATGTTCCTATTATGCCTTCCTCTGTTGTACTATAAGTGTTCTCTGTACTTGTGCCAAATCTTGGGTGGCTTGCACTATGTCTTCGTGAGCTCATCGAAGGCGTGCTTCGATTTTCTCGACGATCTGGTGTAGTTGAGTGGGCTCATCGCTTGTTCCTGCTGTTCCCGTTGTCAAGGGATTAGTAGAAATGGCTTGGCTAGGCTGGAGTGCCTGCTGCACTTCTTGAAGTTCACCCTTGAGTCGGCTGAATATATTCTCCTGCTTCACTTCTTGCCTTTCTGTGATCTCTAGTGAGGCATCATTCAACGCAACGATCAAGAAGTCGAAGTCGTCCTGTGTGAGGGTAGTCTTAAACGTAGTCCGGGTGGCCTTAGTTTTCTTCCAGGATGAGGGCTTTGGTGGGGTGACCTTCCTTTTGTTAGAGGGCTCCTCCTCCTCTCTAGGCAGAGTAACCTCGCCTTTGTTTTTCTCAACCTCCATGCCACCTAGTTCTTCACCATCACCTCCCTGCGCAGGTGAGAGTGAATTAGTCTTCGTGGATGTGCTATGGATGTATTGAAATTCATCATCCTTCTTAGTCTTTCTCGGTCCAGGTGTATCTAGTATAGCTTCAGGGCTTTCCACGTCGGATATTTCTGTGGGGTCCACTGGAACAAGGAGGTCCGCTAACCATTCCTTAGTAATCTGCTCCAAGTCTTCATCTAGCAGCTTGTAGTATGTCTGGAGTTGTTGTTTGTGCTCATCAACGCGCGCTATGATATAGGTGAAGTGGCGGTCCATGCTGAATTTGATCAAAGGTCGAAATCTATGATCGTGTTCGGTGTGAGGCGCGGTGTAGACTGGATGGCATTCTTAACTTGGTTGTAATAAGCGTGGAAGATGACATTGGACTGCCACTGCTTGTTCATGTCGCTGGAGTACCATAGCATATAGAACTTCGCGGCCAGTGGTTCGATCTCCAGAAAAGTGGCACCTTATGGTAGCTCCCAAGCGATGAGTATGAGAAACCAACTAAAGTGGAACTCATACCCCTGGTCTTGCGCTTCTTTGCAGTCAAGCTCTAGCTGATTTACAAGGTACTTCACCCAGTTCATTTGTAGTCCCTCTGCGCACTTCCCTGTGAGGTCAACTACAAATCCAGTCACCTGTGTGGGTCTGTTCTTATGGACTAACTTTCCTGCAATCATCTAGAAACCAAGGCACACTGCTGCATTCTCGATGGAGGCTACCTTGTAGCACCGCGTGCTCTTTTCTACATCACCATATGTGCCTTTTATTTGCTGGGCGAGAGCGCGATCTGCGGTCTTTCCTAGGTAAAATTCTTGCGAGTCAAGGCCCTGCATGCTTAGCCATGTGATCCGATTGATCAGAATTGGATCCACCATGATGCAGCGATCCAACCATAGGTATCCTCCGTGGTAGTAGGACAACAACAATATGACACATGCATTTACTTCCTGATGCCTCCCGAAGTGAGGAATCTTCATTACATTGAGGAGGGTCGACTGCGCGAGGTTATGGGTCCATTGCTGAGGGAAAATATTCGGGTTCCTCCCTTTTGTGATAGTTAGGTACTTTTGCAGGGCTATCATACTGTAAACCTTGCGATCTCCAAGGTTAAAATCACTAAATTTCAATGCAGTGAGCTTATCCTGGTTAGCACGAACTGCGCACACTCCTTTTGGGAGGTACACTATGACCAAATCATAGTCAAAGTCTCTGGGTACAATGTCTTGATTCACTGTGCCGCTTAGTGGTGGGATATATCTAGGCAAGATACTTGGGATCATCTTCACAGTGGTGAATTCGTTTCCAAGCTTAGATCGTCTTTTCGAAGGCGGTCAAGATGGTCCTGCTCGAGCAGTGGAGGGGTAAGCTGGAAATTCTCCTGAGGACGACGCCTGTACACCTATAGACACTCCTCACTCTGACATGACTCTCTCAGTCATTAAGTCAATTAAAACTTCTTCAACTATTTTCTTAGCAGCGCTGAGCTCATCCGACATACAAGCTCGGGTCAGCTAGCTTGGGTGTGAAGGAATTCAGGGATTACAGTGAATAATATGGAAACAAGGTAATGATCTCAGGGTGAATTAATCTCAGGTTTCATGCTCCAATTCTCACTTAGCAAAAAGTATTCTGGTGCGTGGCGCGATGGACTAAGTAGGGAAACTTAGCAACGGTCTGCTTGCAATGGGTATGATCCTTCATTAATTCTGTTCGATCCGTTATGGTGATTTTCAACGATTGGATGAATAACCTTTATTTCTTTTCTGCCCGTTTGGAGTGGAAGTCGAATATATATATCATCCCCAACGACTATATTGCTTCATCATGGCAAAGTACTCTATGTCGTTGTTCTGATATCTCGATGAAGCTCCAATTCTGCAATGTTTCTTTCTGCGAAGTATACTCTAGAAATTCGTGTGACCTTACAATATTAGCCTTTTTCTTTCTTAACTTTCTAGTCTTCTTTTCAGTGAGCTTCATCTCAGTAATGCTTTTACCATTTTGGTGCTTATCCTCTGTGGTCTTAGTTGCTTCGTGCTGTTGAAATTCTTTCCTAGGGTTCTTGTGTAATACTTCTTCTATGTCCAAAATAGGTAACTCAATCTTCTGTGGATCCTCTAGCGTTCTCTTAACCTCGACTAAATATTTGCGATCGACTCTTCTGTTCTTCAATCAAGTGTGCGATCCTTCTAGTCATAAATTCTCTTAACTATTGCTTCTTCTGTTCCAAATCTTCTTCTTCCTCGTTCGTCTGGCTTGTTCTCTATCAATCCAAGGTTTTTCTATGAGCATGGTAAACAAGGTGCTGTTTTCAACAAATTTAATAATCTCAAAGTCCTTCTCTGTCAAAGTTCCATTAACAGTCATAGGTATCCGGGTGAGCCTCCCACATAGGTTTACTAGCTTTCGTTTGAATAAACTTGTTCCTCCTAGGGAAGGGATCATGGCAGGATTTCCTATAGCTTCCCAAGTTCTTTCTGGCATAATGTTCACTTGTGTTTCTTCATCAATAATATAGTCAATGTCAAAGTCCCCTATTCTTACTTCGACTTGCTCCTTATTTTTGAAGATCCCTGGTAATTTGACATCTTTATGTTCCTTCAGGGTTTCTTTTATCCGTATTAATATTTTCTCTGATTCTTGCTGTGTTTCTTCTATAATCTTAGTTTCTTGGTCTCCTTCAGGGTTTGCTTTCTCCATATTCAACTTTTCAAGTCTAGCAATCATTCTAGGGAAATCCAGTACTTCATGGTCCATAGCCTTACAATAGAGGCAACTAGGTTTTCTCCCAGGGCATTCCTTAGCAATATGTCCCGGTCTTCTGCAGCTGTAACATAGGGTTAATCCTCTCTTTCTCTTAAATGATCCCCAACTTCTTTTGTACTGTGCACTAGGATCATGGTAACTAGCCTGCAAAAAAGTCTTTCTAGGATCCTGCATCCACTTGTTAGTCTAGACATTCTTTCTACGCATAGGTATAACATATCTATCATTACACTTATGAGATCTATTCATATCAAACTTTCTTTCATCTATTAATGCCTTAGTTTTCAAGCTAGGACAAAATCTATCAAACATACCTAGATCCATGCTCTAGAAACAAAAAACTTCACTTATCTTACTTCTACAGAGCACAAAGCTTCCAGATCTAAGAGCTTTTGACTATTCTTACCTTTATTAGAGCACAAGGCTTACATATGTTACCTCTTTTCTGCAGATCTGACTTCTTTCTTTCAGAAATTTCCACTTTTACTTTTCTTAGAGCACAGAGCGTTCAGATCTCACATTCTTTTCTTCGAATCTGATCTTCCTTTCTTCAGATCTGACCTTATTCCTGGCACAAAGCTTCATAGGTTGAGTAAAAAGCTGTGCACTAGGGCAACGGATCTACGCACAGAGCTTCCTTTTGTACAAAGTTTCTTCTTCCTTAGTTCCCAAAAATCACAGTTTCAGGTCCCGACAACAGAACCATTTGTTGGCACAAGGGCAGACCCAGGGTTCAACGTTCAAGAGAGTACCAACAAAACCCTAACTACCGGCCCTTTCGGCAACACCTGCGAAGCAGATGAAGTCTCACCCAAGGTAGAGGCAGAGGTGGTTGCAGGACTAAGATGTCTGCAACCTTTGCTGGGACACAAAAGATCTACGCAACTCGCTAGATCATTCTTCCTTGCACCTCAACACTAAACTACAACAACTTGCACTGAGCTCTGCAAGCTTCTTACAATCATGCACATAGCACTTACAATATGCAGCAGATCAAACAGATCCAATTACTAGCACTAAGCCATCAACTATACATCACATAGATGTACTCCTTCTTCTCCTCCTATTGCCTAAGTATCTATTTATAGATTACAAAAATGGGCCTAAGAGTGTGTAAACCCACAGGTTGACATCCCTTTCCCGTTACATTAACCCAAAACCCTAAAAGGTCCCCAAAAGTGGGCCGAGATCCTGTGATCTCTGCTTCGCCTAACGCTCCCTCTTTGACAGGTTGTCAAAGTCCAAAAATGATCAAACATGACCAATTGTTCCTCAAAACTTGGTCGAGGGCCAACAATCACCTCCGAGGAGACAATATCAACAACATTGCGATAAACTCATAGACTAAACTCACCATGCAATTTTCCTTTTTATTTAACTCCCAATTTTGGTGGAAATATAGCAATATTTACGGGTTGGTCAGTTAATCCCCCTAAAAATCATGGAAACTCCTCTTGTTTGTATGATTAACTGGCATAAACACCTCATCTCATAAAAAAATAGATAAATTACTTTATTTCCAAAATTAAATATTATTCAACACCTAGGGGGATTCCTCTCACAATTTGTAATGTATTTAATTATTAAATAGGGTATTATCACCCCTCTCTAGGTGTCACCAAGAGATAATTCCAAACTTAGTTAATTCCTTAAATTATAATTACATTTTTTCATTAATATACTATTATTTTTGAAGTGACTCAAAGTGAGTATTTATGTAAGTCAATTAATTTAGTGTCAGGATTACACACCACTGGATGGAAGTCTGAGGAATTCCACCTCCTATGACGAAGTAGGAACCACACCTCCACTCCTAAATTATAGCCGCGAGGCATACCGCCTCTCATTGTAGAAGTACTCATAATAGGAGCTACACCTCTACTCCTAGAAAAATTGAATAACCATATTCCTAACTTCCTCTACCACATTTATTTTTATCTCGGAACTAATTAGGATTGGTCGCTCCACTCATTCTATCATAATAAAGCCACAATATATTGATTGTATTCCACTCCTATGTGTTGGTGAACTGGGAAGGATCCACCCTTCCCTGCACACATTTATGCATCCATGCATATCGATCAAGTCATTTATGCTTAATCAAAATCAAATCTATATACACTATCAATACAAGTTAACCCTATAGGGTTTAGTCTCTAATTCTTATCCTGATGTTTTCCCAGACATTCATACACACACCCACTTCTTATTCAAGTGACTGTGTACCTACATCATTCATGTAAGAAAGCACACACATTGTCACATCATATGTATACAATCATATTAATACATGTAAGAGTCCTATCAAATTAAGTCAGGTTTCCACAACATTTTATACTCATGTATGCCTATTAATAGACTTAAGTGCTCATGACTTGGTGCCAAGTCATCATCATCATGACATGTCCTATCGAGAGTCCTATAAGCCTAGCCAATCTACCACAACTCACACTCGTACAATGATATTAGTGTACATTTATCATTCTAATCGTAAGTCATTTACATCACATAAGATATCTATGAACTAGTCATTCACATATAATCTAACCTTATTATACACAAAAGCATAACATTACACACACACACACACACACACACACACACACACACACACACACACACACACACACACACACACACACACACACACACACACACACACACACACACACACACACACACACACACACACACACACACACA
>ML783627.1:1624605-1642795 GCA_009831015.1 Picea engelmannii | reverse complement strand
TATATATATATATATATATAAGTTGAATGTTCAATGATTCACCATACGTTGGTCTATGTGTGACCCTAGTAATAGCTAAATAGGCCATCAACAACATTGGGCTTATCCTCTTGATCATAAACAAAACATAGCCAAACAAAAAAATGCATCACACACTCCCCTTAGAGGAACAAAACTTTAACTTGAAGTTTCAAGTAAACAAAAAGGGATACTCAACTTGCATCAAAATTGCATCCTCCCAAGTAGTGAAACTATGGTTGTAAATAACCCATTGGATCTTTACTTGGTGCACTATGCATGGATGTAGCTAACAAGTGTGATGGTCTAAGATGCAAATTGACTATGCCTTTAAATCCCCTTTTTTTGTAAGCTACAATTGTTACTAATACAAGACATGAGATGGGTCAACAACATAACTTTGAAGAATTGACACGTGAAAAACATTGTGCATACAAAGTGATGTTGGTGGCAAAACAAGGTGATATATTACCATAGATGAAATCTTCTCAAATATATCAAAAGGTATAATACAATAAGGAGAAATTTTGGATCCCTTTCCAAACTTTATAGAACTTTTATTTGGTTTAACCCACATGAAGTCTCTATCACCCTCTTTGAAACTACGATCCATTGTTTGAGCGTTTGCAAAGATCTTCCAACAATATTGAACTTCCTTAAACCTCTACTTGATTAAGGCCATTTGATTCTCCATTTCTTGAATTACTTCGGGGTCCACAAGGATTTTATCCTCTAATCAATCCCAACTAAATGGGTCCTACAAGGTCTCCCATTCAACAACTCAAAATGTACCATACTAATAGAACTACTATGGAATAACATGGCGTTGCAATAGACTTGCAAGATGATGATGCTGATCTTTCATTAGTTGGCACTCTAAACACTTGGATACAATTTGAGACACATCATTTTTTATTCCTTGGGATGAAAATATGCATACAGCCTCATCACAACTAGATTCATTGCATACAAAGCACAATGAACTTAATCAAAATAAACTCTTGAAGATCATTTGCCAAGGCAAAAAATATTATTTTCAAGAATCTTACTATTCCATCCTCATCACAAGTGAATGCTTCAAACTTTGGTGCCCTAGAACATTTTGTTAGAATATGATGGATGTGCTCGTTTTACCATAGAAAATATCACTATTGTCACCCAACCATAGGCCAAAGCCACCCTCCGAGCACCTTAACCTTGACAGAGAATCATTCCGGAAGCAAACCCTAGGCTAGATAGCCAAACAAAGGGTAACACACCTTTCTCCAAGGATAGTGCACCAAACAAGAATTGATCAGATAGTCCAAACCAGAACCAAAAGATAGTCCAAGCCAAAACATAATCTGCTAGCTGCAACAGCTACAATGGAATCTCTCCTCCAAACTTGCGCACAAAACTAGCTAACTGCAGTGCACACAAGTGAGCTCTGTATTTTTGAGAATGCCTTCCAGAATGAAGATTGACCTCCTGTATTTATACTAATTTTGGCTAACTGCCTGGGCCGATTTCTCATTTTGTGTACCTATTTACTTAGTATATATTATTTCTTCTGGCTGACTTCTTCTCTTGGAGGTTAATAACCTAATACAAATTATCCTCTTGAGCCGACTTGTCTTTTAGGGTTATTAGCCAACTCATTAGGGTTTCTTCTTGCTTCCCAGAATATTCTGTTCTCGTTAGGTTTACACATCGAGGTAAATACCTCCCGTAGATACCACAATATCAACACTCCCTCTTAGCTAGGGAGGTATTGAAGACAATGGTCTTGAGCACAAACATACCATTGAATCAGTAGAATCATCATAGTCGTATAGACTATATCAAGATTAGATCATGAGCACCATCATCACTATCTATATCATCAACTGCATCATCTCTCGAAACCATACTTCATCCGAGTAATCAGACATGATGCTGGATAAGTCACTCACTCCATAGAGTGACACAAGAACCATTCTTCTAATCCAGACATATCTCCTAGAAGAATAAATGTCCTGGACCATTTTCTGTCTGAGAAATATCTGTCCATTGATCATCCATCTAGTTGATAATAATTTCCAACACTGCTGATAGTCTTCAAGGAAATCAGAACAATATCATTCAATAGAACACAACAGTGTCTATTCATAGTAGTGCACAACTACAATCCAATGGTACACTATCACACCAAGTAGCACACAGATACTTGATCCGTGATGTATAGTCACAATAAGTGGAACACATCCACCACAATAGCACACATCTACTGTCTAGAGACATATAATCTCCATAACAATCATTTAATATCAACCTGCACATAAAACATTGTTATGATATAAATTGAATCATCTGGGCCATTCTTCCACTCACATCTGTGAGATCTGGAAGAGCATCTGTGCTCAGAAGGTAAAACATCAATGATGAGCTAACTGGACTATTATTTTCAAGAAAGGAAGAATAATTATCTTGATTTATGAGCCTGGACCATTCCTCCGACACTAAACAAAGTGCAACCTAAAGAGAATGAGTCTTCCCTAGGGAATGCCTGTCCCTGATTGTTGAACCTGGAACATTCCCCATCCTAGGCCATTCTTCCGGCACTAAACAAATTGCAACCTAGAGAGAATGAATCTGCCATAAGGAATGACTGTCTGGACCATTTCCTAATGAAATGATTGTCCTGCACCAACCTCGAAAACAAACCATTCTTCAAAACTGCTCACAACTGTGAGCTTCGAAAGAATGACTATCCGACGAGGCAGGGTAGTCTTCTTGAGTAACCCTCAAGAAGAGAGACTACCCTAGACCATTCCCCATGTTAACCACAATGGGAAATTGTTGTCTATGGTATGTCAAAGATCCATCAAACTATTTTCATTACAAAAATGACCGTTTGATCTCAACCATTTTCCGAACTAGAAAATGCGCGTTCGTCAGAAATATCAAATCACTTTCTGAACTAGAAAGGAACTACTCATCTTGGACCATTTTTCGAACTGAAAAATGATTGTCCATAAATCAATAACACATTAGTGCTCCCTCCCAGCCTGGGATTTATTTCTTCCTTTTTCAATAAGGAATCCGTCTCCACGATCTCTAGCTTGAGTACGTAAACTCTTTTATCTTGGACATAAGATTTACCAAAATTTTTGCTTATCTGCTCATCTGTGGAGATATATATTGGAGAACCACTTTTTCCTTTCTGGACTTCATCACGGAGAATGTAATTCTTGATCTCAAATGTACTTCGGTTTTTCTAGAACACTGGTTTTCTCTGAAGGCTTCATATAGCTCTGATCAATCATTGTTGGATTCATCTTTTGTTTCCTACTAGCTCATAACATCGTGGAGAAACTGGAACATATCCAAGTGGTACTTCTTCTACCATCATGAGGGTTTGTCATGGATTAGAAATCCATCATCCCGAGCTTCTGAGTAACCATTATGATACAATATCTCTGTTATAGAAAGTCTTCACCATGCTTCTGCTATGAATTGGAGGTTCTTCACCAAGTTGTCTTCTTCCATATGCATACAAGGGTCTCTTTCTGGTATACCTCAAAGCCTTGAGGTTTCTCTTCATACGCTCTTTGTTCAATTGCTCTGGAGAACAGTCTTTGCATTCATCTGATGTAAAAATCCAACCCATGGATATTGAGGATGATATAATGACTCATGTAAAGGTATGCATGGTTTGTTGGAACAAGTAATCATCATAGTCTTCTCCCTCCATCTGGGAGAACCTACAGTTCTGAATCTTGCAAAGCTTACATTCATAAGTTTTTCATACATTGTTCTTCATCACAACTTTCAGTTCCTCTGCTTGATTTATTTTAGTGAGTTCATATCAGGCTGGTAGTCTTGTGATTCTCGATACAATGATTGGTT
Source organism: Picea engelmannii (assembly GCA_009831015.1). Taxonomy (NCBI): domain Eukaryota; kingdom Viridiplantae; phylum Streptophyta; class Pinopsida; order Pinales; family Pinaceae; genus Picea; species Picea engelmannii. The sequence goes on along the minus strand of ML783627.1, from coordinate 1,638,910 downwards.
GTTCTGGCTTCTCTTGGAATCTTCATGTTCTTCCTCATGTTTCTCTTTAGCTCTTGGGTCCATGGAGTTTTCTATAGATTCCATGTTATGAAGATTCCAACTTTTTCCTTTCATCATAGGATCATGGATGTGGATGGACAACTAGGGATACTTTAAGGATTCTTTTTGAAGAAGGCTTCTTCTGAAGTCAAATTGAACACATACTGCTTTTCATGGCTGCTACCATGGATATATACTTCATCATCTTCAATGGATCATAGGATTAGATCCCTCCTAATACTTGCTTCATGTATGAGTGCATGTTTTTCTTTTTGGAAGTATATAATCAACTCCCTCCATCTAACATAATCCATGCTTCCGTCTGCATCCTTATTTCCTTCTGCAAGGTTTCATAAGTCTTTCTCCATTTTCTTCTTGATTGCTGATTTCAACTTATCTTGCAACTGTAATAACTTCCACATGATTTGTTTGATGTACTTCATCCTTTCATGTGTATTATTTGACTTGTAGTCATAATGATAGCAATTCTTATCTTGTTGTTCTTCCATAGGTATAGTTCTTCTTGGAACATATTATCTTCTAAGAGATAGATATACAAGATATGTACAAAGACTATGCAAACAAGATATGTACAAGAACTATGAAGAATATTGTTACCTTGTCTTTAGAAGAAGAGGTATGCTTTATCCTGCTTGGTCTTCTTTGAGGATTTCCTTTCTTCGGCAACTGATGCTTCGTGTGTTTCTTTCATTTTCTTTAGCTCGAGACAATGATTCTTGTAGTGACCATATTTTTGACAGTTGAAGCATTGAATTTCTGACACATACTTCTTTTGATTTGGCTTCTTTCCAAACTTCCTTTTGTTCCTGAAATTCTTGAATCTTGCTGTGAAGGCTTGATCATTGTATTTATTTTGAGGTTTCTCTTTTGCACTGATCCTTGATTCTTCTTGATCACAACAAGTCCAAAGTTCTTCAAATATAGGATACTCCTTCCTTGTGTTCATGCTTGCGGCAACTTCATCCCATGTATTGGGAATACCATTGAGTACTATGTTTACCAATTCCTTATCTGGAATGATCTCTTCAATAGCTTGTAGTTGATCTCTTAGCTGAGATATTCTCACAAAGTATGATGTTATGCTATCATCATCATTCATCTTCATGTCACAGAGCTCATTCTTCAGACTCATTATTTGTCCAATGTTTATGACTGAGAAGATGTTTGTTAGGGCATCGTACATATTCTTTGATGAATCAATATTGGAGATGTAAGGTATCAAGTGGTGTTTTATAGAGTCCACTATGATACTCATGGCATTGATGTCACCGTATTTGAACTTCTCCATAACTGCAACGTTCTGCGGTTCTTTCTCTTTTCCTTCTTCAAACTCTGGTTCCACGATATTTCCTTTCACGATATCCAACACTTTATTCTTAACAAGGATGAGGTCAATCCTTGTCTTCCACGCTATGAAGTTACAAGCTCCATCTAACTTGTTTTCTGACTTCATAGAGTAAGTCATGGCTTCTTTGATTTGGTCAACCCTATATTTGACCAAAGATTCAAACTTGACGTCTTGGCTTGCTGAGAGTACCGAGAGATGCGATAGGCTAGGGTGCATTGGTCTATCCAAAAATGAGGTCAATCCCTTCACTTAAGGTGCCTCAACGAGAGGATTAGGGTTTCTACAACTGCACCTGCTAGTAACCCTAGCGACAATGCTTTAGTAACTGCTCTTGCTAGAAACCCCAGCGATAGTTCTTTAACGAGCTTAGTATCCTTATGGCTATGCTCCCTTCCAGTGGTTATTATGAATGAAGGAGGTGTGGGCCCATAACCTGTTAGAATATGATGGATGTGATCGTTTTACCATAGACAATATCACTATTGTCACCCAACCATAGGCCAAAGCCACCCTCTGAGCACCTTAACCTTGACAGAGAATCATTTTGGAAGAAAACCCTAGGCTAGAGCCAAACAAAGGGTAGCGCACCTTTCTCCAAGGATAGTGCACCAAAAAAGAGCTGATCAGATAGTCCAAACCATAACCAAAAGATAGTCCATGCCAAAACGTAATATTCTAGCTACAACAGCTGCAACGACAACTCTCCTCTAAACTTGCCCACAAAACTGGCTAACTGCAATGTGCACAAGTGAGCTATGAAGTTCTGAGAATGCTTGCCAGAATGAAGACTGGCCTCCTGTATTTATAGTAATCCCGGCTAATCGCTTGGGCCGACTTCTCATTCTGGGTACCTATTTACTCAGTATATATTATTTCTTTTGGCTGACTTCTTCTCTTGGAGGCTAATAACCTAATACAAATTATCCTCTTGAGCCGACTTGTCTTCTAGGGTTTTTAGCCAACTCATTAGGGTTTTTTCTTGCTTCCCAAAATATTCTATTCTCATCAGGTTTACACGTGGAGGTAAATACCTCCCACAACTACCACAATATCAACACCTTTTCCATGTATAAAAACTGTCACATATGTGCACCAATTGTCCTCCATATATAGCATCAAAATATGTTTCCTTAAATATACTTTTAAAGGTATCAATGAAAAAATGTGATTTTTATGATTGAGTGCCTCAACCACTCGATTCAAAGTTCCTTTGATATAAGTAATATCAAAGTCATACACACTCAAGAGCTCAAACCAACTCCTCTATCTTGCATTTAAGTTACTTTGGGTGAAAATGTATTGCAACATTTGGGGAATTTTGAGGTCAAAAAGGGCCTGAAAATAGAAAATGTACCACCAAAATCCACTTTATAAGATAAAATCACAACTCAGAGGATGACACTATCCCTTGGGGATGACTCAACATTGGTTGAGTTAAAGATGGTGAGTTGTCACATTTTGAATGGTGGATGGAAATCTAGAGGTTAACCATGGTAATACTATGAGTACTTTTAAAACCAAAATATAAAGTACTCATAATAAATCGTCTTTCCCACTTTTTAATAAAATAATATTATTGTCCTCTCATACTTTTTTTGGAAAAAACAATACCTGTCCTTGCAAGAATATCCATATTTTTTCACTCTTCTCAATAAATGTCATACGTTCCATTTTCCTTATTATAATTTGTTTTTGTATTCCTCTTATTTATTATTTGACTTATTATATTAAATGATTTAAATTTTTTTTCAAATTCGAAATCGTGTTATCAAAGGTAAGACCGATTTGGTTTACTGTTTCTTTTTTGCGCCTTCATTTTCGATCTTTGAGCGGGTTTGATAACATGAGGAATTCACGATTTGGATTACTATTGCTTCACCGGGCTTTGGGTGGGTTTGATAATGGGGAGGAAGATTCGATTTGGTCTACTATTGTGTGCTCAGGCTTAGGGCAGGTCTGGTAACAAGGAGGAAGCCATTCTTTTGGAAACAGATTCAAGGAATGACAACATAATACCACTGGAAAATGGATCACGCATGCAGAGGGCCGAACGAGGGGTTAGATCATGCTTAAATCTCATCTTACTTATCTGAACAATGGGTTATAGAAGGTAGTATGTAGCTGTTGGCCACTCTTTTGAGGGTTTTAATGGAGGAAATTGCTTGTTTTTTAGGATAATAATCCATTGTCAAGAAGAAAATCACCTTGTTGTTGATGTTTATCTTTTACCTAAAGCAATGTTTTTGTGCTTCTGTGATGTGTGTGCAGGCTTCTTTTTCACTTTGCTCATTTCTAGAGAAGAAAAGATTGACATTATCTCCATATCTCTTAGAGCACATTCAACTGTATTGGGAAGGGGATTTAGAGGAAACCTTAAAGAAAATCCTTGGCATAAGCAATCAATGGTCCATATCAAAACTTGCCTTGTGGGGCTTCTTGAACCTCTTTTGATTTGATGGGATACAATGCAACAAAATTTTTGGTCAAAGCTTGAATTTTTAGAGTTATTGTACCATCTTGCCTTGAGGTAAGATCTAAGTTCCCAACTATGAGAACTATGATATTAAAATTCAAAATTTGTTATAATCAACTACTTTGCAAAGAACTTTTTAACCTTTTGCTATTCGATCTTGTATTCATTTCACTTAACTTCTCACAAATTTAACTCATGGTTGTTTGAGGCTTGTTTTTAATATGTTTCTAGATTCTTCTTTTATGTTCTTGATTTTCATACATTTCATTATTTTCTCTGCATCAATCAGATATCACTAGTTTCCAAAATAAATTGTATTATTTGTGATGACCTCCCGACCTGTAACCCACATATGCAGAGTCTTAAAATGTATTCTACTGAAACTTTGATCAAGAATGCTCTAAAAATATTTTCTCGTGGGCCCAAATTCCTCCTCTAACAGAGTATGGACTTATCTATTCCACAACATTCTAACTCTTCATACTATATTTTTAGTGCTCATTACCAGGTTGATTTTCCTTTACATGATCGAGTGTTTGAACCTTGTTCCAACTTCCATTCGTTAGCTCCTTTATATTTAGCATACAATATTTCTTCTCCTCATGGGACCAACTCCTCATGCAAGCACTAGCACCTAAGCACTCGAATCTAGGTGCTTAAGTCCCATAGCACCTTAGGCTAAAATCCATAGGCTATCAGAGTCTTTTATATTTGGACAGGAAGATGACATTTTAATTCTACATCAGAGATTGAGAAAGAATCCTCCAACCTGGAATAATGCAACGAATGAAGATGTTAGGAGGATTAAAGGCAATTTCAAATTCTTCCACCATTGTCTTACCCACTGAAGAAGGAAATTATATCATATAGACAGATGCATCAAATAGTACATGTGCCAATGTACTAATTGAAGACATTAATGGAGTTCAAACTGTATTCTCATATTCTTTAGGTTATTTTTGAGGAGAACATACTAATTACCCTTCCAGTCACAAATAACTTGCTGTAAAAAAGACAATGTTCCATTTTAGACTCTATCTCAAACCAATAAAATTTCTAGTTAGATCAGATCTGAAAATTTTACCTAAGATGTTAAAATATGAAAATCTCCTTACCGAGTCTCATTCTAGAATTCAAAAATGGATTTTATGACTAGATAATTTTGACTTTACTCTGCAACATAAACCTGGTAACTTAAACTGCCTTGTTGATATGTTAACCAGGGAAGCCAAAACTGCATATTTAGCCATGTTTTAAAAAAAAAAACCATCGAATAAAGGAAAACAACCTATGACTCAAGAAGAAAATAAGTATTGACAGAAGTAAGCCAAGAATTCATATAAATGACGATTAGAGAAAGATCAGAAGAACAACTATTAGCCACATTAATTGAAGAAGTTAAAGAATCTCCCATGAAGATTCAAATCTTGGAAAAATGGGAGCATAAGGAATTTGCATGTTTAAGAAATGATTCAAAGAAAATATGGGGATGTGTTAGGCAATTTTCCATATATTACGAGAAAAATGATATGTGTTACTGTGACATTGGCTTAGGACCAGTGTGTTAGGAGCATTATGCCTTGCTGTTACAACTGGCATGAGAAAAAAAAGAAATTGTTGTATGTGAAAACACTAGAATTCTAGTTAGAAAACCATTGACTAGATGGAATGCATTTTTATTTGAAAGACTTATGTCAAGAGAAGACTGGTTTTTAAAAGGACAGAAAATTATCTTCAATTTGTAGCATGAACTTAGGATTGTAGCACAATATGAACTCTGGTTTAAATTCAAACTAAAATTTGTGGCTGCATCTTTGTCCAAGCTTGATCCTCTAGAACTTGTACAATATGAAAAAACAATAAAGGATAAGGATGTAAAAATCATAGGCATAGCCCAAGAAGAGATGCTCATAACCCTTAAGGTTCGAACCAACTATCAAGGAGAGTATCTTAAAGATCATAAACATACACTCATGCTCGAATCCTTTGTGGGTCGTTGCTTTGGTGACTTCCTCTTTCCAGTACCAAATGTACTTGAATCACAAAATCCATATGATTACGACTTTGGCATCTCTTGGACTGAAGAAGACATTCATAATTTGAATAATCACATGGAGGATTAGTGTGGAAGCATTGTGGACCCTAGTTTGTACATAGTATCTATTTATAAAATCTTAAAATATGTTCCATGGGTGGTAATACACTCCACTTTGTACTCTGTCTGTTGACCATTTCATATGACATATCGTTCCATGGGTGACGTAACACTCCACTATGTATCTTTCAGGTCTGATTCAGTTACCCATATGTGGAAAGACCAGTAAGGGATGCGATAACAAGTGGATGTCCCCACTTTCCCCGAATCTTGGTCGTATTTTGTCTTTTGTCAGTCTGGTCTGATCATGAGATTTGTCCCTCATGAAAGTATCTAGTTTTGACCTAAAGATGCCAGTTAGTATTTCCCGATTAACTGAATGGCTATGCTATAAATAAAGACCCAAGCCGCTCATTTGGGAATTCATTGAGAGTTGGCAATGCAAATGAGATATTTGAGGTCATGTCTGATTTTGCAAATCAACTTATGACTAGTGATTCCCCATTCATGTTTTGAACTCTGGAAATCTTGAAAAAATATCTAATAAACATTTTTTTTTACTCTTAAAATGTAGTCCATAATTTTCACAGCAGAAAACTCTCTCTTAGCAAAATAATATGACACATATCAAGTCTTTTTCCATAAAATCATTTTCTAATATTTCAATTTCATATTTGTTTTTTATAGAAGAGCATACTAATTAAATTTCTTTATTTCATTTGTATGTTGCAGAATTCAATGGCTCAATGATGCCCAAAGAGTGAGTTTAAATCAGTTGTATTATACAAAAAAATTGATGATCAAGTAAAATGGGTTCCGATGCCATTATCTATTGGGTCATGGGTAACAATGAAACCATCAACAATTGGGAGCCATGGAATGAAAAAAGACGTTTGCAAGACATAAACATCCATTGTAAAGGTTTGGTAAAATGATTTAGGCTGAGCAATGGAGGAAAAAAAGTGGAAATTATTCAAGTGACACATGTCAATGACTATAGAGAGATGTAAAAGGAGAAAGTTTCTACTAAACCAAATTTTCTGAAAATTGATTGTAATTGCGAGTATGCATAACCAATCTGGATATCATAGTTTGTTGAGGTCAAATTTTATTTAAAGCTTCTAGGATTTCAACATCTCTTTAGTATTCTTTTATCGTAGCATGAATATCACATTTATCCCAGGTTTATGCATTTCAAATTGGAAAGAATGGGAACCAACTGAATGCATAACAAGTGTTTTCCAGGATGTTCATTCAAAAATAGGAGAACTACTCTATCCTGGTAATGATCCTACATGGTTAAAGAAGGAAGGTGCATTCTTTTATAAATATGAATACATTATTCTAAAAACAATTGGATCATGTGGATATCTTAAAGATATCCCTTTACCTTCCCTTAGCTTATTGGAATGGCCAAGTGTAGATGATTCTTTTGTAAGTTCTTTTCGTTACAATTTATTTTCATAAATACAAATTGGAATGAAATAAAAAGGTGTCATTCATCTGCATAGTGGAATTTTCTTGCCATTCTCTATGTTTGTTCATCCTTTTGCGAAGGAATCATCGATAAGGGAAATTGGTAAAATGTGTGCTACTTCAAATCCTTCCAATGAGATATTTACAATTTTGTTTTTCACTAGGTGGTATATAAGAGTACATGACCAAATTGGAGAAGAAATAGAGTGCAAATTGAGTCATGACACGTTGTCTTTCAAGTAAGTCATTTCAATATCATTTATTTTTAATTGTATCACGCTTCTTGTTTTTTAGGGGTTATAAGAGGAAAAAATGGAGTTGCTGATGAATGTAACAAATATATGATGATACAGAGTATTTTGATTTGATTCTTCCAGGTATTGGATTTCAAGATAGATGTTATATATCTCATTTCAATTCCGTAGGTAAAAACATGTTCTACAAATGGGGGAATGGGTTGGGTTCCAAAGGAACAAGACGACGATGACGAAACACATTCTCCAATAGTTTCATTTGATGTTATGAAAAATGGTGAAATATTTAGAACATTATCAATGGAGGAGAAATGGACACTATTTGTAATCAGAGAACAATTGGAGCTAGAAGAAGATTTTGATCAATTTGTATTTGTACACAATGGTAAAATGGTAAGAATGTAAAGATGGATATCATGATTCTAATACATAGACCATAGTGCAACAAATTATTGCAATGTGAAACCTTATTTATAGAGAAAATAATTCTAATTTCTCTTATTGTATTTTGTAGGTCGGGAAACAACGATAACATATTGTGCGCTGGAAAGATTGTATCAAACCTTATACCATTGAAATTAGGGAATGCTAAAGATTTGTAATTTGAAAATATAACGTGTATAATTAATGCACATTAAAAGAGCATCCCCTAAATGTATATGACATTTTTTTTAGCAATCTCTAATATTGATTTTGGTTGTATTATTCAATAAACTATACTATCCCATTTATGAGTAAGATACCTAGAATTTCTTCCAAAGTGTTGAAGTGTTTATAACTTTTAATAATTTGTACACCAACGTAATATTCATAAATGAAACTGTTCTCTTTGTTTTGTGATTATTGTGGCCTAAAATGCCTCCAACTTTTTCCATGTGTTGAGTACTAATCTATTTTTTCCTGAAAGATCCTAGACTTTGTTTTTTTCCATATGATACCAATTATTGGTTTTTTCATATCTCGGAAAGATCATTCTAATACAAATGGAGTGATGCTCATTTTCAAAATAGCCTGGCCTGCTCTACCAAATTTCTTACATGATTTAGAAATCATACAAACATGAGAAATTTCTTATAACAACTTAAGTCATTAAGTTGACATTCCATGATATATTTGGTAATCGAGTACTAGATACTGTTTTAACAACTTATTTTCAATGAATTTGTTCAATGGATTGGTTCAATCGTATCATCTTGGTGATTTTGAGTCTACCTATGGTGTTTAGGGTGATGAGATGCAAGTGAAAGCAAACAAGTTAACCTCCACCAAGGCACAACTGCCTTATGATTTTTAATATTTGGACTACTGCAAGCCAACTAAAATTGTCAACTATGCTAAAATTTAGGCAAGATATATATGATGAGATTACTTAAAGATTATAGATGATGAAGCAGATGATATTATCAAGAAATAATTTCATGAACTAGGAACTAGACCTCAAGTTGCCACTCAAATTATAAAATTCCTAAATACCAATTCTAAAGAAACATTGACAAATAAAGGTATTAAAAACAAAAAACCAATGATGAAGGAAACTGAAAGAATTTTCACAATGAGGAATCTGATACAAGAAGCTCAAAATGATTGCATATCATGGAAAATAAGTGAGGAATCCTTCACTAATAAATTTGAAAATTTAGTGAAGACAGACTTACCTTTAGCTTGGGATAAAAAAGGAAAGTTCTTTCCATATGAGGATTATTGAAATTTTTTATTTCTTGCCAGACAAAAAGAAGATAAATTTCAATGTGTGGTCAAATACTTTGAAAGGTAAGATGTTAAACATAAAAATTCCTCACTTCGACAATGTTACATTCTCATTGTCGTAAGTGTTACACTTTTGTCGCAAGTGTCGTACGTTTCACATTCTCTTTATATAAGTGTCACATTGTAAGGTAGCTAGAGAGGTAGTGGGGGGGCCCAGAGGGCCCATAGTGATAATAGTGGAGGTCATTCAATGCAAGGTGGACTAAGTCCACTATATTATTAAATAAGGCCCACTATGATAGTTAGATATAATAAATGGGTAATTAGATATAATAAATGTAAGAGAACTTCTTAGAAGATTCTACTTCTAGAAGATTCCTCCTTTATAATGTTCTTAGGTGATGGTAGCACTATATAAAGGGGTTCAAGCAATGTAATGAGACATGAAGAGAAATATTGTGTTTGGAGCGGTAGCTCAATAGGAGGATGCCCCCTCGAAGAGGCAAGTGAACAGGAGAGGATCCTTTCCATAATATGATCCATTGTATGGTGTTGCCTTACCTCAAGGGTTTGATGGTAATAAAAGAGATTTTGCATATTTTTCTTGTATATCTATTGTGGTGCTTTTGTATTCAGTATTGGGTTCTTAACAAGTGGTATCAGAGCACTTTCCTTGGGCAGACATTGTGGGCAAATATTTTTTATTTTTGCAGATTTTTTTTTTTGGAACAGAAAAAAGAGGGCCGCGACATTATTGAAGTTTTTGGTATATTTATGTAAAAAATTTGCATAAAAGGGTTGTATATCTAAGCTCCTCTCAGAAAAACACCCAATTTGAAAAAAAAATCGTCCGAAACGGAGTCCGGGAAGTCAAGATATTGAAGTTTTAAAATCTGCAAATTTTTAGGATTTTTTCTACGGACGACGACGATAATTTTTTTATTTCTGTAGCTTCTGGAGGCCAAATTTGCACAAATAAATTACAAATCTGAGTTCCTCTCACAATTTCACCCAATTTAAAAAAAACCAGCCAAAACGGAGTTCGGGAAGTGAAGTTATGAGCATTTTAACTTCAACAGTTTTTCAGGGTTTTTCCAGAAAAAGCCGCGATTTTCTGCCGTAACTTATTGGATGAGTTCATAGGATGCTCAGATGGCTATTTCTTCTCAAAACCCGAAAGAAATTCTTGAATCATTCAAAGCCCAATTGTTTCACACATTGGATGACAGATTGGATGCATTTGTACATGGCCTCACAAACAACCTCATAGACGGCCTCAAGGATAGTTTTCGTAGTATTCAAGATTCATTGAATAACATGCAGGAGAGATTTCTTATAGAGGGTCTCATGGATGAATATAATCAAGAAATATATGCTTGGTACGATTTTGAGGCAAATTGTGATGATTGGTATATGGATAGTTGTCATTTCTGGGATGAAAACCACTTTCATATTTTATTTGATGACTCTACTCCACCTTCTGTAGAGAACATCAATGTCCCACATCGAGAGCTAGTTACCAGCGTTCAGTTTACATATTCTACAGTGGTATTATTCATTCCAGATTCTACTACGACCATTTTCCACTATGTGGATGGATATTCTTATTTGGATCCACATGATAGGTGTCAGTCTTTGGAGCATCATTTGGAGTTGGTTATTAGGTTCCAAAATCTTCCACGGGGAGTTCACATGAGCACTTGGACATGGGACTCGGGCTTACAATGGTGGTTGGACTACTTCAGCATGGTGGATTTCCTTTCTACATGGGACCTTGGTTCTTCAGTATTCTTCAACATTATGGTCCACAATTATCCATGGGACCCTGGTATATGGTTGTACATCAAACGTTGAGGACAACGCTTTCATAAGGGGGATGGAATGTAAAGTAGCTAAAGAGGTAGTGGGGGGGCCCAGAGGGCCCATAGTGATAATAGTGGAGGTCATTCAATGTAAGGTGGACTAGGTCCACTATATTATTAAATAAGACCCACTATGATAGTTAGATATAATAAATGGGTAATTAGATATAATAAATGTAAGAGAACTTCTTAGAAGGTTCTACTTCTAGAAGATTCCTCCTTTAGAATGTTCTTAGGTGATGGTAGCACTATATAAAGGGGTTCAAGCAATGTAATGAGACGTGAAGAGAAATATTGTATTTGGAGCGGTAGCTCAATAGGAGGATGCCCCCTCGAAGAGGAAAGTGAACAGGAGAGGATCCCTTCCATAATAGGATCCATTGTATGGTGTTTCCCTACCTCAAGGGTTTGGTAATAATATAGTGTGGTTTATTCTATCTTGCTTGTGGATCTATTATGTATTCAGTATTTGTGGTGATTCTTTTGTATTCAGTATTTGGCTCTTAACACACATCCAAAACAACACCATGAAAACACTTGATACAACCCCTAAAACATGGTAAGAAGTCCCATCATCTGACAATAAAAAAAAGTGTTTTTCTATGGGAATTGCTCATCTTGTGATCAAAATCTGGACCAGGGGTCAAATTTTAGCTCAAAAATAAAAGTTCTCAGAATTGCCTCAAAAAAAACAGGAGCGTAGCCCTCGTCATTGCGAACCCAACGCAACTCGTTTCGTCTCAAACGGACATCGGGAGCGAGAGATATCACGATCTGTCCGAATCGTCAAACAGGTAAAAAAAAGGGACGCTGACTGTGCAGTCCGTACAATCCGTACGGATGCTGACATGGCATGGCCGTATACTGAAGTGGAAGAGGTGACGTGGATTGACCGTACATGCTGACGTGGCAGTTTCAGATTGGTAGATTTGGGGGAATCATTTGTTGACACGTGGCATTTAATTGGCGAATGGTATGGTGCCACGTGGCCCAGTCATGGGATGCCACGTGGCACCCCTTTATTGGCTTATGGTTTATTGGTTCAAAATTATGGAGTCCGTGGGATTCGAACCCCGGACCTCCCACACCAGTCAAAGCTTTGGTAAAGTCCGCCGTGCCAACGGGTCACACGTTGATCCTTGTTAGATATATGTATTTTAAAATATTTGAATTGATGTAACATTTGATTCGACGGGGGGTCGGGCCAGGGCTTAGCCCCAACCCAAGGTTTTATTATGTTATACATATGGCCATGCCCTATTATTTGCGCAGGAGTTGGTGTTGTACATGGAGCCCAGCCCCGGTTCTATATATAACCACAACGCAAAAGCGCGTGGGTTTTGGTTTATGGCAAGCGGTTGTGCCTCCGGTCACATAGCCCATGACATGTGACCTTGCCATAGCGCGCGTGGGGATGTTCCATGGTTAGCACGGTTTTAATGCACCGACACTTGGCGTATAACTGTTGGCTTTGAAAAATGGTTAGCCTTTTGCTTTAGCGCGGTCATATGACCCGCATATGCCCAGGTGCTAGGCGGTTAGGGGCTGGCACGCCCATAACCATCCTACAGTTTGCACCGTTGGTGCGGTTGCGCCCGGTGCTGGGTTTTCACGCTATATATTGTGTGTGTGCCAGGTTCATTCAACAAGGGTGCGTTTTGTAGATGAAGAGACAACATGCTTGAAGGGGGAACTTCCAGGAGGCCTATCTTCTTCATCTTTTGGCCGATTGAGGTGCCGTAAAATCCCAGCTAGGGGTTTTTGGACATCCTGGATCCATTGGCACTATTATCAAGGCCATTTGAAGACTTCTTTTGTAGGGTTTTCACCATTGAAGTTTCAGAGAGCTCCAGGGAGCTTGAAGCCCTCATTGATTGAGGACATATTTTGGTGAGCCTATGTTTGTCTTCTGTGATTGAATAATCATTTTTGGCTAATTGTTATGCTCTAAATACATTGGGACAGATTTTAGAGGCTTTTGAGGACTTTTATAGGTGTTTTTTCCAAAGAGAAGCTCAGTGAAGCTTATGGCCACATGTAGAAGAGGTTATGCCCAGATGAGCCATGATCCGTTTTCAGAGTTTTATTAGTCATTTTTGGGGTTTTTATGCGTTCTGATCCCAATGGCACAGTCTGTTTTTCCATTGGAGTTGAGCAACATCTTGTAAAAAAACTTTTGACAAATTAATCCCAGAGAGCCAAGTCCATTAATGGAGGCTCAAGGAGATGTAGCCCGAAGGGGGGTGAACTCCTTTATCATGTTGTTCTTGTTGTGAGTTTGATGGTTTATTTGCTGCAAGTTATGTTGCTGTGTTTTTATTTAAAGCACATATTTAACCATCTAAAAGAACATTTTCTCACACATAAACATTCAAAAGAAGATTCATAAACTTGGCACATAATTTTATCTTGCATATTTTAACACATGAAGCAAGGTCCTGTAAAGTTTATTTTATTGAAGTAGAGGGTGCTTGCATAGCATAACAAGTCAACCTTCTATTTTCAGATTAGGTGGTATCAGAGCATAGTTTGTTTTGCTCATGTGTTTTCCATTGATAGCTTGAGATTTAGCTGTTGGTATTTGTGCGATATCTTCCAAGGATGGAGGAAGCTTCAAGCATTGATAGTTCTCATACATTTTCATTATCTAAATTCCTTGACAAAGAAGAGATTCTAACTATGAGAGATTTGATGAAAGAGATGTGTGAAGACATAAATGAGAGCATTTCCCTTGAAGAGCAGTTGATGGCCATGAAGAAGGAGCAAGACCAACTTCTTGAAAAGTTGCATGAGATGGAGATTCAAATCCATGAGGCAAAAGAAACTCTTACCAAGTACATGCATGAACATGAGGTATGCAATGTTAGATTATCTTCTAATTCCTCTGAAGATGAATGTTTTGGTGTTTTTGAAAATCACACAAGAGGAATAGGGTCCAAGTTATTGTTAAAAATGGGCTATGAAGGTAGAGGTTTGGGAAAGCATGCACAAGGCATTGTTGAGCCTATTGTTGTTGAAGAAAGACCCAAG
>ML783627.1:1602790-1614101 GCA_009831015.1 Picea engelmannii | reverse complement strand
TTTGAGTTGGGAGTTCTTACATAAATATAAGCGATCTTTGTACCATAGTGAATCATTTTTCCATGTAAATGTATCTGATGCACTGGAATCCTACCGCAACCTTTGAATGAGAGTCCACACTTTTTCGTCATTCTTCCATTCATTCATTGCTTCTATTATCCAATCGGGTTGGATGATCGAGATAGCACAAAGAAAGGCCTCAACATCTTCATCCTTTCTTGAGAGTGCATCTGCCACAACATTTTGCTTCCCCTTTTTATAAACGATTTCAAAATCCTAACCCAATATCTTGGTTACCCATTTTTGTTGTTCTTCTGAAGATAGTCTTTGTTCCAAGAAGTATTTAAGACTATCATGATCTGTTTTTACCTTGAAGTGCCTACCTATTAGGTAAGGATGCCATTTATTCAATGCATGTACTATTGTCATCATTTCCTTCTCATAATTGGGTTTGCGTAAGTCCTTTCCCTTGAGTGGTCGACTTTCAAAAGCTAGGGGCCTCCCTTCTTGCATTAGGACAACACCAATTCCATTTCCCGAGGCATCACATTCCACAATAAAGGTTTTTGTGAAGTTTGGAGTGGTCAAGACAAGAGCTTTGCACATCACCTCTTTAAGTTGTTCAAAATATTTAGTTGCCTCTGGAGTCCATGAAAATGCATCCTTCTTAGTTAGTGCCGTTAAAGGTGCTGCTATTCTTCCATAGTTTCGAACAGACTTGCGGTAGTAACCTGTCAAACCCAAAAATCCTCTAAGTGTCTTCAATGTTTTTGGAATCAGCCAGTCCATCATGGCCTTAATCTTGGTAAGGTCTACCTTGACACCTTCATGAGATACAATATGACCCAAATACTCTACCTACTTTACTCCAAAGAAACATTTGGATGGTTTGGAATATGGTTGTTTCTCCTTTAGTAGTTGTAGAACCTTGTCAACATGTTGTACATGATCCTCCCAAGGCTTGCTATATATTAGTATATCATTAAAAAATACTATCACAAATTTTCAATGTAAGGGCTTGAAAATGGAATTCATCAACCCTTGGAATGTGGAAGGTGCATTTGTAAGGCCAAAAGGCATGACCAAAAATTCATAATGGCCTTCATGAGTTCAGAATGATGTTTTTGGGATGTCTTCTTCCTTCATTCTGATCTGATGATACCTTGAACAAAGATCCAATTTTGAGAAATAGATTGCTCCATGCAGTTCATCTAACAATTCATCAATTATGGGAATGGGAACCTTATCTTTAATAGTGATCTTGTTGAGCTCTCTATAATCTGGACACATACGCCATGAGCTATCTTTATTGAATACCATTACCATTGGTGCAGAGTAAGAACTTTGGCTAGGTCTAATAATGCCAACCTCTAACATTTCTTCAACCATGCGCTCAATTTCACTCTTCTGTGCGTAAGGATTATGAAATGGCATCCTACTTTCTTATTATAGACATTAGGATCAGAATGGCATCTAGAGAATCCAGTGGCAATAAGAAAGCTATCCATTTTGGAATACCAAGATCAGGGAGCTTGCTTGAGACCATAAAGAGATTTCTTGAGGCGACAAACAAGGCTAGAGTCATTCTGGACATAGCCAGGAGGTTGTTCCATGTAGATTTATTCTTGCAAATCTACGTGCAAGAAGGCGGATTTAACACCCATATGATGGACCTCCCATTTATGTGAGGCAACAAGGGAAAGAACAAGGCAGATGGAACTCATTTTTTCTATAGGGGAAAATGTTTCATTATAGTCAATTCCTTCAACTTGGGAAAATCCTTTGGCAACTAACCGAGTCTTGTGTCTTTCAACACTTCCATCTGATGCATACTTATTTTTGTAGACCCATTTGCATCTAACAAGTTTTCTTCCTTTTGGAAGAGGTACAAGATCCCAAGTATCGTTTTCCATTAAAGAACAATACTCTTCATTCATTGCTGTATCCCATTCTGGATGACCTGAAGATTCTGCAAATGTCTCTGGATCATGAGTTTATGAAACTTGAGAAAAAAGAGAAGAGGCTTGTTGGAATTGTGAACGTGTCCGACGCTTATCTGAAGTATCACTGACAAGATCACCAGCTGCTTCTCGTGTTGAACAGACCCATCTAGGAAACGACGGAGCTAGTGCTGGTTCAGGTTCAAAGTACTCATCTGGAGGAGCGTGAGAAGGCGGAGGTGGTTTTTCATCCTCACTGTCATCATCTGAAGAAGAAACTAGATCATAAGAAGGCACAAACCCCGAAGATGGATCGCAGGATGAAGAAGGCACAATTGCCGAATTAGGCTCACATGCCAAGATATTTTCATCAAATTTAACATCTCTTCTAATAATAATTTCATTACAATGTGATTGAAGAAGTCTGTAACCTTTGACATCTTCAGAATAACCAACAAATATACGCTTCTCACTTTTAGGCTGCAATGCTTTCCTTTTCTCATTAGGAATGTGAGCTCGTGCTATACTGCCAAATAGACGGAAGTGACTTACATCTGGTTTAATTTTAGTCCAAGCTTCTTCCGGTGTTATATTTTTAAGAGCCTTTGTGGGAGTGTGATTTACTATGTAATTTTCACAGTTGATAGCTTCTGCCCAATACTTTAGAATTAATCCCTTAGATTGGATCATACAATTGGCCATTTCTTTTAATGTGCGATTCTTTCTCTTAGCAACACCATTTTGTTGTGCTGTATATGGAACAATGTGTTGCATTTGGATTCCCTGTGTAGTGCAGTAGCTTGTAAAATTATTGTTCACATATTCGCCTCCATTATTTGTTCTTAACCTTTGAATTTGATGTCCATATTGCTTTTCTACAAGGGCCTTGTAGGACAAAAACTTGTCAAAAACGTCACTCTTGAGTTTTAAGAAGTAAACCCAAGTACGTCTGTAAAAGTCATCAATGAAAGTTAAGAAATACTTGCACCCAGAAAAAGAAGGAGAAGAAAGTGGACCACACGAATCATTGTGAACAAGCTGCGAAGGACTTGAGGCGTGCCAAGAGGCACGTTGGTCAAAATTGTCCCGATGATGTTTGCCGAGAACAAAAATGGCACAAACACCATCTCTACATGAAACAAGAGGAAGACCAGTCACCATCTGTTGATTACATAGTTGCTGCAATGAGCGATAGTTTATATGACCAAACCGCTCATGCCAAAGTTTGCTCAAGTCATCGCTATGAGCAACAAAAAATGATGAAAAAATTGATGACCCAAAGTTGTCAAACTTTTACAACTTGGTAATATCATCAACAATTTCAGTTGCAAGAACATGCTTAGGATATTTTAGATCCTTGATTAAAAGTTGGTGAGGTGAAAACTTGACGGTTTTACCTTCACTTGAATGAGTGATTTGATATACTGATAGAAGGTTACAAGAAAGACTTGGAACACATAATACATCATTGAAATGACCATTATCTACTTGAACTGTGCCAGAACCTACAACACTAAGAGATCTATCATCACCAACAAATATTTTCTTGGTGTTACATTCATTTAGAGAAGAAAATATGTCTTTATCCTTAGCCATATGATAAGATGCTCCTGAATCAATAATCCACTCATAAGAAGAAGAAGTAGTAGAAAAAGAATTTGCATTGAAGGAGAAACTAGAAGTAGAAAGTGCATGTCCGTGAGAAGAAGAAGTAGAATCAATACTGATGTTGTGCTTCTTCATCGCTGCTTCTAAAGCTGCTATCTTCTTGAAACATTTGGACTCATCATGACCATCTTTATCACAAAAGTTGCAATGTCTGTTAGTATTCTTACTTTTATATTTTGCTCCTTTGTCACCAGTAGGAGATGAAGCTGTCTGAGCAGGTTTGGGACCCTTATGTTGTTTGTTGTTGTAGTGAGGATGTTTCTTCTTGGGATACTTGGGTTTATCTTTCTGCTGGGCAACTAAGGTTTTGTTGGAGGGACCTGCAGTGTTGATCACTCCAAATTGTACAAGCTTATCTTCCTCTCGAATCAAAGAAGCATGAAAGGACTCAAGAGTGGGTTTTTCAGAAGCTTCTTCCCTTAGAGCCTCTCTCATGGCATAAAAGGCAGATACAAACACAGAATATGCACTACCTAGCTTAGAAAGAATAAGATAGATGCAACGCTCTTCCTCCATATTTATCTTACATTCTTCACATAAAATTCCGAGTGTGTTAAACCTAGATAGATAGTCTCCAAGGCAAGAAAAATCATTTGGACTCAAGGTCAGTATTTGATTTTCTAAATGTTGTGCTCGAATAATATTGAGTTTACCAAACACAGATTCAATTGTGTCCCAAGCTTCTTTGGGGTCATCAATATCTTGAAGGTGGTACCTAAAATCATGAGAGATGGAAATTCTGATTATTTCACGTGCTTTGTCATTCCTATTATCTCACTTGGATTTCTTTTCAGCATCAGTGGGTGCTTTTTCCTTTCCTAAGGTAATCCAGTACAATCCTTTACTTCTTAATAAATCTTCCATATGAGATTTCCATTGGAAGTAGTTGTTGCTGGTAAGCAAGACAATACTTGTAGAAGCCATATTAAATATGTAGATAATGTGGATTTAAAAACTAAAAATGACAATCTGGATGGAAAGAGCTCAAAAAATTATGCGGTTTTAAAAAAAATGGCACTGAAAACGGACTTCCGATGTTAGAGTTATGCCCTTTTAAAAAAAGAGGCAGAATTGGTAACCAAATGACCACGTGATTGTGTAAGTTGCTTTATGAAGTGACCCACTTTTATAAAGAGAAGTGGGGATCAATTTTACAATGAAGTTACTTTATAACAGAAAAGTTGCATGAAAAATAAATAACTCTAAAATAAAATATTAAAGCTACTTAGAGTGATTCACTTTTATACTTGAAGTGAAATACACTTTACAATTTTAGCATGAACTTTTTCAAAAAAGGTAACAAAAGAGAGACTTGAACTCAAGACCTCTTACTTAATAAGACAACTTTTAACCAAATTATCTAGAAAAACATATTGTAATGTTTAGAAGGAGGATCAGGGGTGTTGTTGTTGTTGTGGAAGATGGCCTTGGAGAGCTTGCTAAAAAAAAACTCTTTTCACACAAGAAAAAAATTTCGCTTCTCAATAACAACAAGGGTTAGATCTCGGTTAGCTTACCCGGAAGATGCACCTTTTCCTATCTGTTTCTGATTTTCCGAGATCACACAGGGTGTGGGGAAAGGAGAATACACATATCTAAAAGAGTAGCAACCTGGAAATAAATAAAAAAAAACTGAAATAAAACCAAAATACTACTCTACAAAAATTTAAAAAAATGTGTATTCAAGCTTTATACCTCCGGATCTGACTGTAATGGCTGTATCTTGGGAAAACATAAACTTTTTCGAGTGAAACGAAAAGTGTTCCTAACTAAAATGAGTGCTCTGGATGCAATGTAATATTCCTCTCAACATAGAAATGTACAGAAATTATAGAAAGTGGAGATGAGGCAACTCGGCTTCACGATCTTCAACAAGAGCGGGTCTTCAAATAGGCTCTGATACCATGTTCGACAACACAGGTATTCCAAAAGAGGATGAAAACCTTCAGTAACCACTCACATAACCAGATCAAAGATCAACACACCGATGTTTTCACGTGGTAAAACCCTACGGGGAAACATCCACGGCCCCAACCAATGCGACCACTTGGAGCAGTTTATTAATGCAAAGAAAAAGATTATAGAGAGATTTTACAAGAGAGTTTCTCACAATAGATCATCAGAAAATGACCCTCCATGCTCTTTAAATAGAGATCATGGACCAATTGGGTGTTAATCCACAGATCAATGGCCGTTAAGATTGAGGAGAGTATGAACCGTCAGATCACTCTATGTCGGGAACATATCGTGACCGTCGGATTTCCTAACTACAAATGCATACTAATGCATACTAAAGAAACACACTAGAAAAAACACTTTTACCTAACGACACAATAGACCAAGTAGATCTTACTAACTCCTAAGTGTCTAAATATCCTAACATTCTTATCTTTTTTAAAAGATTCAACTTCCAACTAGTTGTCATAAGATCTCTCCCAAACCATCATTAGTTGATGTACTGGTTAATATGGTTCCATCCCCGGTCAGTCCAGTTGATTAGGTGGTCTATCTAGTTTCATCCTCGATTGAACCATTAACCCAAGTAGCTGATCTAGTTCTGTCATCGATCAACCAAGATGTTCATCTGAAAACTGAAACCCAAGTGACTGATCCCGTTCCATCGTCGATCATCCCCACTCTTTATCTAAAGAGTGCTGAAGTGGTTGATCCAGTTCCGACATTGATCGATCCCACTCCTCCCTTGAAGAGTGAAACCAAAGTGGTCGATCTGGTTCCATCATCGGTCGATTCCACTCCTCATACCATGCGTCAAACAAAAAAATGCTCATTGCCCTTTCAAAAACCTGTGGTTTGTAATTAATTTTGTTGTTGTTTTCGTTTATTTGTATATGATTTGTGTTTTAAAATATATATAAACTTTAATATATATATATATATATACATATACATATACATATAAGTTTAAAGTGTGTTTTATTTAGATATTTTAACTAATTAAAAGTTGTGTTTACTTGTAGGTATGTCAAGGTAAATCTAGAGTGTTGATCGAGATGGTGGTGAAATCAATGGTTCAAAACAAAAAGTGCAACTTCCAAATGAGTGTTATTTAATATAGTACTACCCTTCCACTATGACATAACAAAGATTTTATCTATGCTACATGTCAAACAATGAGCTTACAACGGCCTTTGGGAAGGAGTATCCAAAACTTCCCTCATACCATGCACTAAACTCAAACGAAAAGCCATTCATTTCCCTTTCAAAAACTGGTGGTTTGTAATTAATTTTTATGTTGTTTTCGTTTATTTATATATGAGCTAATAAAGTTTGATGTGTTTTAAAAAATATATAAACTTTAATATATATATATATATATATATATATATATATATATATATATATATATAAACAACCATTGATTTCCTCTTCAGTAGCTCAATAAAAAAGGTAGAAGTGACTAAGTGGTAAAAAAATAGAACCTTAGTGAAGTTATCAATTGAGAATAAGTGACTAAAGGTTGCCTTCCATATCTCTCCTATGTAGAAGTGACTAAAGGTCTCCTTCCATAGCTCTCATATGGTAATAGCTATATATATATATTGTACACTAATTTATCTCTTTAGTAAAGTGTTGAATCCTACAAGCACCCCAAACTCTTGCGCTCTCTTGTGTGAAGCACATGATGGCCAGAGTGGTGGATACTATGGGGTAAGGCTACTATGAAGACGGTTTTGTACGTAGGGATTTGGTTGCCAATTTTATTGATAGATGCTATGAAATATGCAAATCCGTGTTATGTTTTCCACCATGTGGGAAAACCCTCTATGTGAGGTTAAATGCCACTGCAACCCATTGTGTTTGGGTAGCCATTTCAAAGCTGGGAAATGGAATTTATTGGACCCATCTCTATTCAAACACTAGGTATATATAAAATTTTGTATATATATCTATATCTATATATATATATATATATATATATATATATATATATATATATATATATATATATATGTCAAGTGGTTGTATATCAATTTGTTGGGGTGGAGAGTTTTCTCCTTGATCCAAAAAGGATCCAGAGAAGGTTAAGACAACTCAGAACACACATAAGCAACTTAGAATGCTCAAAATGGCTTCAACAGGCAAAGAAAGGGAAAAAATTCAAAGTTCCTAAAACTTAGTGAAAAGGGCATAATCACGAAGAGCGCATCACAAGATTTCTAACATCGCAAACAACTCGTCAAACGAAGTTACGGATCAAAAGTTATAAGCGGTCAAAGTTTAGTCAAACTTGGTCAAAAAGGCAAAATTCAAAGTGACATGTGGCACCACTGCAAGGGTGACACGTGGAACAACTGAGTTGGCAAGGATGGCAGACACGTGGAACAACTGAGTTGGAAAGATGACGTGGCAAGGATGGCAGACACGTGGGCAAGTTAAGTGATGACACATGTCAGTTTCATGGGCGAATCATGTGGTGACAAGTGGCATTTTTCATGGACAAATTATATGGTGCCACGTGGCCCAGTCATGGGCTGCCACCTGGCACCCCTCCAATGGATGGTATATGCAAAAATTTTATTGACTCCCCAAGAGTCAAACACATGACCTCTGAATAGCCAAAAGGCCCCACACATCCGCACCAACCATTACAACATACAACGTTTCTTGTTTGTAATGTGATTTAATTATTATTTAAATTTAAATTTGAACTAAGGCGCCAAAGGGAGGGGCTAGGCCTTCGGCCCAACCCTTGTTCACATGCTATTGCACCATATGACTATAGTATTCCGCCCGCCTAGGGGCGTAGGTCAACCGCCTCCAAATATAGCCTTTCCGCCATTTTCTCCACTAATTTGTAACCTCCGCCAGTTTTAGCGAGCGTGCCAACATTGTTACAACCAAATACTAAAAAAGGAGAGTCCACAGGATTCGATATCGGGACCTCCACCAAACTGAACGCCTAAATTTATCTAATTTAACCAACACGCCAACCATGCACATATTTCATAACCACCCATAAACTTGAATATAAGGGTGCTTCGACAGTGCATTCGAGACACAAGAGCACGGAGAAGGGGCATGTTGAGCACATCCATATAGTACAGATTTTTGCACATTTTTCTAGATATTGGCATGGATTTCGAGATCTATTGGTCATTTATTGCAGGAGATGTGACATGGAAACCGAGGCAGGCGTGTCTTGGGGGCCTGAAAGTGTCCGACTCGGATTGAGGCGTGGAGACAATCATTTTTAGGTAAAACGATGCCACAAACACAATGGTGGTGTTAGTTTTTTGATCTGAGAAAAGATTATGTGGATTAATTCCAGAATGAGGTATACTTATGTATTTTTCCCATTCTTTTGTGGAGTTAATAAAAAGACCTACCCATTTGAGAGCAAGACCCGAAGACGTAGTCCACCAGGGACGAACTCCGTTATCGAGTTCTTTGTGTTCATATTGCATGATCACGTCTCTTTCCTTTTGAACGTTTCCTTCTTTATGGTGTACTTTTGTTTATGCTCATTTAATACAACTCTTTAAGTCACCTTACGAAAATATCCCGGATCATGTTGGTATCAGAGCAGTCATGTTTGACTTGAATTATTGAGTATGAATGCTTACTAGGGAAAAGCATAACCAGGGTGAAGGAACTCTTAAGTCATTCAATCCTGAAGTTGGTCATACATCCTGAAGGAAGAATATGGCAGAAGAAGATAAGCATGATGAACAAGAGAAAAACTTTCACATGGTCTTCTATCACATGTCAGATATGGTCAATAAAATGTATGGAGATTACGAGAAGAGGATGAAGAAGAAGGAGAAGAAAAAGGAAGCACATGCAAATGATGATGCTTTGGTAAACCAAGGGGCTGTAGGAGATCCTCCTGAGCCTCCGTCTTCACCTTCAAGTTCTAGTTCTTCTTCCTTTGAGAATTCTCATCACTGTCAACATTCTAACCATAAAGCCTCTTTTAAGAAACCATTATTAAAGCTTGATGTAAGTTTTCTTTACCTATGTTTAATGGAGATGCTAATCTTGAAAAGTTAGACAATTGGATCCGACAGGTTGAAGTATATTGTGGTGTTCAACATATTGACGAAGAGGAAGTTAAAGTGCAACTGACTTCTCTTTGGTTGGAAGGAACCTCTCTCGTATGGTGGGAGAGAAAGCTACAAGACATAAGTAAGTGTGGTAAGCTTCTTTCCTCATGGTCAGATTTTTAAACAGATATAAGGAAGCAATTCTATCCATTAGGGTATTTACATAAATCAATGATGGAATGGAAAACTTTGAGACAGAGTAAAGGTCAGAACGTACAAAGTTTCAAAAAATAATTTAGAAAGAAAGCTCTTGCATTGAATATTCCTTTGAATTCTTATGAAACTTTAATGAAGTATATTGGTGCACTTCATAGTTATATTCATCATACTTTTCTCTTGTTTAACCCCACTAGTCTTGAAAAAGTTTGTGTGCAAGCCACTCACCTTGAAAACAAGGGGGAAACATGTTCAAGAAGATCCCACGAAGAAACCTTCCAATTTCCCACAAAAGACTTTCAAGAAGTTCAAAAGGAAGGGAAAGAAGACCGCTACAATAACGAGAGAAGGAGGAAAACCATCTTGCACCCATTTTAAGAGGAGCAGTCACGATGAATAACACTGTTGGAAACTACATCCAGAAAAGAAACCAAAAAAGTTCGGTGGAAAGGGGAAGACACAGACTGTTGCTACAATACAACAAGATCTTGGTTCCGAATCAAGAGATGAAGGAAAGATCATCGCAACTGGAGTACCAGGTAAATATTCCCTTCATGCTAGTTCAATTTCCAGTGATGAATCTCATATTAATGAATGAAAGAGGAATGAGTTATTTCATATACGAGTTGTATCTAAACATACTAAGATATATACATTATTTGATCCAGGTTCCCAAGTAAACTTAATATATGAAGCACTTTTCAAGAAGATGGGTCTTGTAACGAAACCACATCCAAAGAATTACCCTCTTGGTTGGTTATGTGACAAAGAAAAACTTAATGTCACCAAACAATGTAGGGTCAGATTTTCTATTGCTTCAAAGTTGATTGATGAAGTAGATTTCGATGTTGTACCGCTTGATATATGTGGCATAGTGTTGGGGAGTCCTTATCTTTATGATAGAAAAGCAGTATTCTTTCGTCATGAGAACAAATACCACCTTACTAAAGGAGGAGTGGAATGTTGAATTAATGTAACTGCAAAGAGTATTCTTATTCTTATTGTTATTTTATTCATAGGATTAATCCCCATTGTGGATTAATCATGTCGGTAATTGTATTAGGACCAAATCCCCTTTTGCGGATTGGTCAACGGACAATTATAATACGCAGAATAAGAAGTCGGGCCCAACAATTATTATTGACATCCATAAATAAATTAAAGGTGGGTTTAGCCACCTAGAGTGAGAGGTCGGCCTTTCCAGTGAAGACCCTTCACACGTGCCAGTCTTGTATATATAGAGAGGCTAGCGCCTCACTTTATCACACAACTCACTTGCTCATTCTTAAGAAGCAAGCTGCAATTTACCAGTTGGAGAGAGGGAGAACAGTGGGACATATTTTGGAGAGGATTATCTGTATTGGTTTGAGTTATCTCTTGAACATTGTATTGGCAATTTATGATAAGGAAGTTTTTGCTGGGTTTTCTTCCCCTAGAGGGTTTCCCAGGATAAATGCTGTGTCTCTTGTGAATGTGTATTTC
>ML783627.1:1578006-1591731 GCA_009831015.1 Picea engelmannii | reverse complement strand
ACTCCACTTCCAGTTCCTTCTCGCCCTTGGGAAAGTATTTCCATGGATTTTGTTGGTGGTTTACCTATGTCAAGAAAGGGTCATGATTATCTTTATGTTGTGGTTGATCGTTTTAGCAAGATGTGTATTTTGATGCCTTGTACCAAGCATGTAACAGCAGAACAAAAGACACAGTTGTTCTTTCAAAATGTTTGGGTGCATTTTGGTTTTCCCAAGTCCATCATTTCTGATCAGGAATCTCGATTTGTTGGAAGTTTTTGGTCAAGTTTGTGGGCACTCATGGACACCAAGTTGAAAAAGAGCACAGCTTTTCATCCGTAGACAGATGGTCAGACAGAGGTGGTGAATCGTACAGTGGTACATCTTCTTCATGCATATTGCAACAAGCATCCTAAGCTTTGGGATGAACATTTACACTACGTTCAACATGCGTACAATCGAGCTAAGCACTCTTCGACGCAAACGTCGCCATTTGAGACATGTTTTGTCTATTTGCCCAAGTCGCCTTTAGATTTCATCTTTGGGAAAGATATTTCTGTTGATGGGCAGTATGATATTGATCGGGCAAAGAAGTTCATTGAACAAATTCAGTCGATACATCAGGTGGTGCAAGAGCAGTTGGAAAAGAGTCAGGCCAAGTACAAAGCGAGACATGACAAGCATCATGTTGATCACAGTTTCGAAGTTGGTGATGAAGTGTGGCTTTACATCAGCAAGGAGAGGCTTAAAGGAGAAGGTAAAAAGTTGAAACCAATTCGATATGGTCCCTTCAAAATTGTCGGCAAGATTGGTAACAATGCTTTTCATTTAGATTTGGCTCCATATATGCAGATGTATGCATTTGTTAATGTTGAGAATCTGAAGTTGTATGAGCCTCCATTGATTGATGATCAAGGAGAGCATGTTCATATTCCTTCCATAGATGATTTTTCTCCAGAGTATCTAACATAACTGCAGGAAGACACCATACTTGACAGGAGGATGCGAACTTCGAAGCGAGGAAATGTGGAGTATTTGCGAGTTGGTATTAAAGGGATGAATCCAAGCAAGGCCAAGTGGATTGAAGTTGGAAGGGTGAGGGAACTATACCCTCATCTTCACATAGACTGAGATAATCTTTTGGAGGTCCAAAAGATTCCCAATGGGGAGGTGTGATCAGGGGATCAAATTTTGCTCAATTTTCAAAGTGCTCGGAATGCAACGAAAATAGTGCCATTATGTCCGTCTCGTTTTCCTGATTCCGGCGGTATATTTAATTTCGCAAACAGAGTCCGTATGGAGGAGATATCACGATCTGTCCGCCAAGCCAAACAAGCAAAAATTTGGGATGCTAACTGTACCTGTCTGTACAGTCCGTACGGTGATGTGGCAGGACCGTACAGACCATACAGAGGTGATGTGGTAGTTGCTGGTTGGTTGTTCATTGGCAAATACGGTGATGACATGTGTCGCATTGGCAACAAATGGTATGAGGGCATGTGGCCCAATGCTTGGGCGCCACATGTCCCTCGTTGGTTGGCTTATAATGGCTATGTAAAACTAATGGAGGCCACGGGGTTCGACCCCTGGACCTCCCACAACATATGACTTTACAATTTCCGCTAACCATTATGCCGACCCGTGTTCCTTGTTTCATATTCCAATGCACATTTATTTAAAGTTATATGTTGTAATAGTTGGAAAAGGGGGCAGGCCGGGGCTAAGCCCCGACCCGTGGACACATCGTTGTACATACAACAACATATGTTAAAACCTAAACCATTGGCGCGCGTGTTATGTATTACATTGCAATGTATTGCAATGCATTACATTGCATATACATTTATATATGTTTGCCATTGTATTAAAATTTGCGCATGGGAATGTTTTAACCTTTGGTTCAGTGCGTATATGGTTTGACCGGTGGGTTAACCACTCGGGAGTTATAACGGTTAAACTACTTTTGTGCCTAACCTATGGTTCCACGCGCCATGTGCCCAGATGCCTAGGCGGTTAGGGGCTGGCGCGCCCTTAACCGTCCTACGGTTTGTAACGGTGCACGGTTATGCATGGGACTGAGTTTTTACTCTTAAATGAGCGTGTGAGCCAGGTTTGCTCAAGGGGAAGTACAATTTGTAGAACCAGAGACAGCAGGTTGGAGAAGGAAGCTTCAAGGAGGCATATCTTTCTCATTTTTCGACTGTTTCAGGTGTCGAAAGAGCCCAGACAGGGGTTTTGGGACGCTGGGAAGCCATTGGAGCAGTCGGTTTGTCATTTTGAGCATTGTAAGGCATGTTTTTGAGCACTTTGAGAAATTTAATAATAATGATCCATTGGAAGCTGGACTAGGAGATGTAGCCCGGAGAGGGGTGAACTCCTTTATCAAGTTGCTGTGTTTATGTGCTGATGTTCAATGGTTTATGTTGCTGTCTATGTGTATTTCGCATAAGTAATCCTTAATTTATGTGTTGAAAATTGATCCTGTTGCTTTAAACACACAACATTTCACTTGCAATAATTATTCAAGTTTTTCAAGTCTTCTTCATTTTTAGATCAGGCTACGTCCACCAACTCTTCTTCTTTATTTCTGTCAATATTCTACATGCACATATCCATGATATCTTGCTCCACAGAGGACAGGAGATCTGCACACCTCGCTAGATCCTCCTTACCTAAATTACAACAGAAAGCCTTCCACAGTCTCTTACAATTACTTGCACTTAGCTCTGTAAGTCTCACACAGTATGCACAAAGAAATTACAATTACCACTTGCACTTAACAACTAACACTTAACACTTAGCATCACATATTTGTCTCTCCGTCGATCACATAGATTGAACTACTTCCTACACCGCTTAACTTTCTATTTATACATTACAAAATGGGCCTAAACATGGGTAAACCCATGGGCCGACATCCCCATTCCCGTTACATAAGCCCAAAACCCCAAAAAACCCTAAAAAATGGCTGAGATCCCACGATCTCTGCTTCGACTTGTGTTCCATCTTCGAAGTCCCAAAAGTAGGTCAAACATGACCAAGAATTGTCAAAACTTGGTTAAGGGTCAACATGCCCCCAACAATCACCTGTGACTCATCCTGAGTCACTCTGGTCTGGGTATCTGTGACTTAAAATCCTCGAGCTGCTTCGACCTGTTGCTGCGCCAAGGCCTCCTACTCAATGAAATCTTGGATGACTGCTTCATTGACAGGTCCCTCTAAACACTATTCGAGTGACGTGACTACTTGTTCCAACTCTGCACCTCGGCCTTCAATCTCCTCAAACAGCTGGAAAGCTTGGTCCTGGACTAGTTGGAGCCTTTGAGTCACTTCCATGACTTTGCTCTGAATGGTGTGGACCTACTATTGAGTAGTGCACTATTCTTGGGATCGCTTCATCCTTTCAACCACTGACAGGAGCTTCAACTGCGCTTGTACTGTTGCTGCTTGTTGCTTTTCCTCCTGGAGCCGTGACTCCATTACTTCAACTCAGTATCTTCAGTGAGCCACTCATAATTCTGTGCACTGCAAGAACTTAGTTGTTTGCATTCCAGAGTGAATGCTCTGATATTCTCGACTGCGCTCTCGACAATGACTTCTCTTTGATCTCGGACGCCTTGTGGGGTACTTGGCATTGTTCATATCTCGAGGTCTGTGATTCTCTATTGAAGCTATTGGATAGCTTTCGCAAGATATTCTACTTGATGTTCCACTGGGTCTTCCTCCTTTTTCTCTAAGCCTATCACATAGCGAAGTGCTTTGCTGACTGCTTCTTTTACTCCCACCTGCTCTATGAGCAACTGCTCTTTCTCTTGGTGGATCTGTGCTTTCTCTTCTTCAAACTTAGTTTGGAGGGTAACCTTCTCTTTCTATGCAACTTGACGTTGCTCTATGATTACTTTTTGTTCTTACTTTAGGGCCTCCGTGTCCTATTCGGTTTCTTCCTGTGCATGACGAAGGAGAGCTTCGGTCACATCGGCTAGTTTGCAGAGTTGGGTAGGTTCATCTCCCAAATCAGGTGCTTCTGATGGTGGGGGCAGTGTGGATACTACATTGATGGATTGGAGGGCTTGCTGTACCCCTTTGAGTTCAACCTTGATTCTATTATACATCTCGTCCTTCTTGGCTTCATGTTTCTACAAGATGTCCTATGAGGCATCTGCGACAACTACAATGATAAAGTCGAAGTCATCCATAGTGAGCACATTATGCATCTTAGTCAAGGTGGCTTTGGATTTATTTTGGGAAGTGGGTTTCATGGGATAAAACTTTATTTTATTCAAGGGATCAACCTCATCAGCAAGGTCCCTAGTTGATGTTACTTCACCTTGCTTCTGATGGTATTCTTTTCCATTTGTGTCTTCTACTTCGTCATCATCCCCTCATCCCGGTGATACTGAAGTAGTTCCTTCCAATGCGCTTCTCAAGTTTTGGAGCACTTTGGTCTTCTTCCTTCTACTGGTTCTAGGAAGATCCTTTGCTTCATGAGTGGTCTCAGGGCTGGTGATTAGCTTAGGGTCTGACATTTCTGCGGGGTCTGCAGGGATGAAGAGTTCTGCAGACCAGTCCTTGGTGATCTCTTCAAGGTCCTCATCTGTGAGCTTGTAGTATGATTCAATATCCTCTTTGTGCTCATCTGTGCACACAATGATATAAATGAAGTGATGATCTGCATGAAACTTCATGAGGGTTCGGAAATGATGCAGGGTGTTCGACATCATGCAAGGGAAAACTTCGATAGCCCTCTTTAGTTGGAGATAATAGGTATGAAATACTGCATTCGACTGCCATTGTTTTCCCATATCGCTTGAGTACCAAAGTGTGGTGAACTTCGCAATGAGTGGCTCGAACGACTCAATGTCTGAGAAGGTCGCACCTTCCAGTATTTCCCAAGCGGTAAATGTGATGAGGATTAGCTAGCTAAAGTGGAATTCATAGCCCCGATTCTGAGCTTCACGACAGTCTAATTCCAGTTGGTTGATCAAGTACTTCACCCAGTTCATCTGGATTCCTTCTACACATTTCCTGGATAGGTCAACAACAAACACTGTGACTTAAGTGGGTCGGTTCTTCCTCACTAGATTTCCCGCGATCAACTGGCAGGACAGGCGCACTGCACCATTTTGGATGGAAGATACCTTGTAGTCTCGCATTCCCTTTTATAGATCACTGTAATTGTCCTTAATTCTCTGTGCGAGGGTGCGGTCAGAAGCCTTCCCTGGGTAGAAGTCTTGCGGGTCAGGTCCTTGCATGCTCAATTCGGTGATCCTATGGATCAGTGTCAGATCGACTGTGATGCATCTATCTAGCCATAGATAGCCTCCATGGTAACATGAGAGCAGGAGCTTAACACACACGTTAACCTCATGGTTCCTTCCAATGTGTGGGATCTTCATCACATTCGAGAGGGTGGACTACACGAGGTTCATAGTCCATGGCTGGGGGATTATTTTTGAGTTCTTCCCCTTCATCCTGGTCAGATACTTGTAAGGAGAAAGCATGCTGTAATTCTTGCGGTCACCTAGGTTGAAGTCGCTGAACTTCAACGTCACAATCTTATCTTGATGTGTTCTGACTGCACATATCCCCTTCGGGAAGTACGCAATAACCATGGTGTAATCAAAGTCCCTCGGGACACTGTCATGACTCACCGCGCTGGCCAGAGGCAGGATGTAGTCGAGTAGGATGGTCGAGATTAACTTCATGTTTGCTAGATCATCTATGTGCTTGGTTCTCTTGTCTGCTGCTGGTTGGGATGGTCCAAATCCACGAGCAGTCGACGGAGAGGCTTGCAGTCCTCACGTTGATGAAGCTTGAAATCCCATGGACATCACTCTCTCAACCATCAGATCAATTAAAACTTCCTAGACTGACTTCTCCACAACGCTGAGCTTGTCCGACATGCACGCTCTTGATAAGAAAACTAGGGTGGATGGATGAGTGCTCAAAGCAATAGAATTAGTGTCGATCTTACTAAGCACATCGTGGTAGCAATGATTTCTCTTGTTATCTATGATACAATTCACAAAAGTGTTATCGGTGCAATAGTCGATGAACTAAGTAGACATGATGTAACAAATCTCTCCAATGGATAAGAAGTTTTCCATCACTGTAGTTCTGTCCGTTGCGGCGCAATCTCAATGGTCCGATGGTGAGATTTCTGGTCATAAATGCTGTTCTAACCATTCAAGAATGTCGGTCCAATGATTATAATGATTCCAACGGTCATATCGCTTCACCATGGAGAAGTGCCATGTGGAACTGTTCTGACATCCCTGCGAAGTTCCAATTTTTCAAGTTTTCCTACTGCGAAGTTCCCTCTGGGACCTTCTATAACTTTTCAATCTTTGCTCTCTTCCTACTGAGTTTTCTAGACTTCTTCCTAGTGATCTTCGTCTCGATTTTCCTCTTTCCATTCTAATTCTTGTCTTCTTTTGGCATAGCAACTTCACACTGTTGAGATTATTTCATAGGATTAGAGAGTAATATTGCTTTTCTATCTGGGGTAGGTGCTCTACTTGTCTGTGAATCTTCTTGCGTTCTTTCAACTTCATGATCCAAGTTTCTGGTTTTCAGTAGCTTCAATCTATTCTTCTATTCTTCAATCAAGTGTGCTATCCTCCTAGCCATGAAATCTTTAAATTTCTTCTTTTTCTGTTCTAGGGCCTCCTCTTCTTTTCTTCTGGTCTGATCTTTCTTGATCCAAGTTGTTCCTAATAACAAAGTAAATGGAGCGTTGTTCTCAATGAATCTAACAACCTCAAAATCTTCCTCTGTCGAAGCTCCATGAGCACTCATAGATACCTGGGTGAGTCTTCCACATAGGGTTATTAGATTTCCCCTGAATAATCCTATTCCTCCCAATGAAGGAATCATATCAGGCTTTCCTAAAGCTTCCCAAGTTCTTTTTGTCATCATATTTACCTGTGTTTCCTCATCCAAAACATAGTCTATGTCGAAGTCTCCTATTCTTGCTTCTGTGCATTATTTTTCTTTGAAGATCTCTGTGATCATTTAGGGTTTCTTTCATTTGCAGTAGTACAGTCTCTGATTCTGTCTGGGGTTCTACCATGGTCTCAGTTTCGTGAACTTCCTCAAGGTTTTCTTGTCTTGTATTCATTCTATCAAGCTTAGCAATCATTATAGGGAAATCTAAAACTTCATGGTCCCTAGCTTTACAACAAAAACAACTAGGTCTTCTTCAAGGGAATTCCTTAGTAAGATGTCCCGGTCTTCTGCAACTATAACAAAGGGTTAATCCTCTTTTTTTCTTAAATGATCCCCAACCTTTCCTGTACTGCGCATTAGGATCATAGTAGCTAACCTGCAAAAAATTCTTTCTAGGATCTTGCATCCATTTGTTAGTCCAAACATTCTTTCTATGCATAGGAATAACATATCTTTCATTATTTCTATCAGATATACTCATATCAAACCTTCTTTCTTCTAGCTGTGCCCTAGTTTTCAGATTAGGATAACATTTATCAAACATACCTAGATCCATACTTTTGAAACAAAATTTTCACTAATCTTACCTTTTTCCAGAGCACAAATATTTAAGATCTTACCTCTTTAACCATAAATTCTTATTTTATCAGAGCCCAAGGCTTTTAGATCTTACCTCTTTTCTTCAGATCTAACTTTTCTTCTTAGCACATAACAACATATCTATGCACAAAGGTTTCTTTTCTTCAGTTCCCAACAATCACAGTTTCAAGTCCTGACAACATAACCATTTGTTGGCATAGGGGTAGACCCAGGGTTCAATGCTACAAAAACGCACCAACAAAACCTTAACTATCAACCCTTTCGACAACACCTGCGAAGCAGATGAAGTCTCACCCGAGGTAGAGGTAGGGGTGGTTGTAGGACTCTAGTGTCTGCAACCTTAGCTGGGACATGGATCTATGATTGTAACACCTCAACATAACACGTAGTAGTTATAGTTCATTAATATTCAACCTTAGTTTACAACGCAGTTAAACCCTAACAACAGATCAACACAGTATTTATACAGATCCAATAGATTCAAGAACTAAGCATA
Source organism: Picea engelmannii (assembly GCA_009831015.1). Taxonomy (NCBI): domain Eukaryota; kingdom Viridiplantae; phylum Streptophyta; class Pinopsida; order Pinales; family Pinaceae; genus Picea; species Picea engelmannii. The sequence continues at coordinate 1,583,708 of ML783627.1, read as the reverse complement.
CCAATATAGATCAGATCTAGCATTTATTCACATTATTCAACACTAAGATACCATATCAGATCCTTCTAAGCATATATCAGTGCACTAAGAATTCAATCACATAGACAAGAGAACAACCATAAAGCACATAGCAACCACAACATAGGATATACGTGGTTCACCTCCACCCTAGGGATACGACCACCAACTCTTCTTCTTTATTTTTGTCAATCTTCTACATGCAGAGAGCCATGATATCTTACTCTGCAGAGGACAGGAGATCGGCGCACCTCGCTAGATCCTCCTTCCTTGAATTACAACACAAAGCCTTCCACAGTCTCTTATAATTACTTGCACTCAACTCTGCAAGCCTCACACAGTATGCACAAAGAAATTACAATTACCACTTTCACTTAGCAACTAACACTTAGAACTTAACATCACATACTTGTCTCTCCTTCGATCACATAGATCGAACTGCTTCCTACATCACCTATATTTCTATTTATACATTACAAAATGGGCCTAAACATGGGTAAACCCATGGGCCGACATCCCCATTCCCGTTACATAATCCCAAAACCCAAAAAATCCCTAAAAAGGGGCCGAGATCCCACGATGTCTGCTTCGACTTGCACTCCATCTTCGATGTCCCAAAAGTAGGTCAAACATGACCAAGTATCCTCAAAACTTGGTCAAGGGCCAACAACCTGAGCCAAAAAGTGTGATTGAGATCTGAAGCTTCTTGGGTGCAGTCCAGTATTGAAGGAGATTCATTCCCAACTTCTCCTTTATATAAGCTCCTTTGCATGACTTAACCAATGTGAACAACACTTTTCAGTGGGAAGGAAAACAAAGTAAATCTTTCAAAATTTTGAAGGAGAAGATCAATACCACACTAGTATTAACACGATGGAATCTTCAACAGTCGTTCAATATTGAGACAGATGCCAGCGGATACGCCATGGGTGCAATGTTGATGGAATATCATAAGCCTATCTGTTACCACTCTGATACTTTAAACCAAGCTGTTCTTAACTATCCTACATATGGTAAAGAGTTGTATGCATTAGTTCAAAGCGTAAATAAATGGAAGCATTGCTTATTAGGGAAGGAAACAATTATACATATAGATCACCAACCCTTACAGTATCTTCAAGCACAAACCAAACTGCAACAATCTTGACACTACAGGTGGATGGGTTTTCTGCAACAATTTCATTTGGTAATCAGGTACAAGAAGGGTACAAGTAACAAGGTAGCCGATATGCTTTCTAGACCTCATATTACTACTTCTATTATTTTGAAGAATACTTCTTTATCTCATGATAGCTATGTAGATAAATATGCTATCGATGAAGATTTTAGAGAAGTACATGAGAAGCTAACCCATGGTGCACAGGTAAAGAACTATTGGCTGCAGGGAAAGTTACTCTATCATCTTGGGAAGATATGTATTCCTACAAGTGAATGAGTCCATGTAATACAAGAAGCTCATACTTCTCTTGTGTCTGGGCATTTTGGGGTATGAAAAACTATGGCTCATTTGCAGAGGTTTTGTTACTGGCCTCAAATGAAAGAAATTGTACGTAAATATGTAAAGGGGTGTGTGATGTGTTCTACTTGTAAGGCCACTATTAGAAAATTGGGGCTATACTCACCACTTCCTGTTCCATCCCATCCATGGGAAAGCATTTCCATGGATTTTGTAGGGGGTTTACCAATGAGCAAAGGGGGTCATGATTATTTGTATGTTGTAGTGGACATGTTAAACAATATGTGTATCTTGATGCCATGTAAAAAGTAGATCACTGCTGAGAAGACTGCTAATCTCTTCTTTCAGCATGTTTGGGTTCACTTTGGGTTACCCACGTCCATTGTCTCAGATAGAGATACTCGATTCCTTGGGGATTTTTGGACTAGCTTGTGGAGAATGATGGACACCAAATTGAAGAGGAACATTGCTTTTCATCCATAGATCGACGGATAGACAGAGGTGGTAAATAAAAAAGTTGTACTTTTTCTTCGAGGCTACTGCAACAAGCATCCTAAGTTATGAGATGAATAGATACCTTATGTACACCATGCTTATAATCGAGATTTACATTCGTCTACTCAGAGTTCACCTTTCGAGACATGTTTTGGGTACCTACCAAAGGTTCCTTTGGACTTGATGTATGGGAGAGATTCCGATGTGAATGAAGAATGAACAGAGGACAGAGCCTGCAAGTTCATCGAGAGGATTCAACAGATACACCAAGCAGTCAGGGAGTAGTTGGAGAAGAGTCAAGAAAAGTATAAAGCTCAGCATGACAAGCACAGGGTTGATCATCAATTCCAGGTTGGAGACCGAGTATGGATTCACATTAGCAAGGAACGATTGAAGGGTGAATGCAATAAACTCAAGCCCATCCGATATGTACCCTTCACTATTTTGGAGAAAAGTGGCACTAATGATTTTCGTTTAGATCTTCCATCTTATATGCAGATATATTTAGTTGTGAACATAGAGAACTTGAAACTTTTTGAGCCTCCCATGATCATGGATCAGGATGAAGAAGTTTCAATACCTTTAGTTGATGAGTTTGCACCTGGGTACTTGGATGAGTTACAGGAAGATATCATCCTAGACAGAAGAACGAGGACTTCACATAGGGGTGATGTTGATTATCTTCGAGTAGGATTAAAGGGCACACATCCAAGTAAGGCAAAGTGGATTGAGAAGGATAAGGTGAGGGAACTCTTCCCTCACTTACCAGTTGATTAATGAAATATTTTGGTTATCCAAAAATCTCTCAGTGGGAAGGTGTGATCCAAAAAGGATCCAGAGAAGGTTAAGACAACTTAGAATGCACATAAGCAACTTAGAACACTCAGAATGGCTTCAACAGGCAGAGAAAGGGAATAAATTCAAAGTTCCTAAAACTTAGTGAAAAGGGCATAATCGTGAAGAACGTGTCACAAGATTTCTAACGGCGCAAACGACTCATCAAACAAAGTTACAGATCAAAAGTTATAAGCGGTCAAAGTTCAATCAAACTTGGTAAAAAAGGCAAAAGTCAAAGTGACACGTGACACCACTACAAGGGTGACACGTGGAATAACTGAGTTGGCAAGATGACATGGCAAGGATGGCAGACATGTGGGCAAGTTAAGTGATGACATGTGTCAGTTTCATGGGTGAATCATGTGGTGACAAGTGACATTTTTCATGGACAAATTATATGGTGCCATGTGGCCCAGTCATGGGCTGCCACATGGCACCCCTCCAATGGCTGGTATATGCAAACATTTTATTGACTCCCCAAGAGTCAAACTCATGGTCTTTGAATATCCCAAAGGTCCTACACATCCATGCCAACCATTACAACATACAACATTTCTTGTTTGTAATGTGATTTAATTATTATTTAAATTTAAAATTTGGAATAAGGCATGAAAGGGAGGGGCTAGGCTTTCGGCCCAGCCCTTGTTCACATGCTATTGCACCACATGACTATAGTATTCCACCCACCTAGGGGATTAGCTCAACCTCCTCCAAATATAGCCTTTCCACCATTTTCTCCATCAGTTTGTAACCTTCGTCAGTTTTAGCGAGCGCGCCAACATTGTTACAACCACATACTAAAAAGGGAAGTCCACAATATTTGATCCCGGGACCTCCACCAAATTGAACGCCTAAATTTATCCAATTTAACCAACACACAAACCATGTACTTATGGCATAACCGCCCGAAAACTTGTATATAAGGGGGCTTTGACAGTGCATTCATGAAACAAGAGCATGAAGAAGGGGCACATACAATACAGATTTTTGCATAGCTTTCTAGATTTTGGCATGGATTTCTTGATCTGTCGGTCATTTATTGCAGGAGTAGTGGCACACAAACCGAGGCAAGAGTGTCTTGGGGGCCTGAAAGTGTTTGACTCAGATTGGGGCATGGAGACAATTATTTTTAGGTAAAACAATGCGACGAACGCAATGGTGGTGTTAGTTTTATGATATGAGCAAATATTCTGTGGATTAACTCCAGAATGAGGTATGCTTATGTATTTTGTTCAACTCTTTTGTGGAGCTAATAAAAAGACCTACCCATTTGAGAGCAGGACCTGGAGACATAGTCCACTAGGGAAGAACTCCGTTATCAAGTTCTTTGTGTTCATATTGCATGATTATGTCTCTTTCCTTTTGAAATTTTTCTTCTTTATGGTGTACTTTTGTTTATGCTCATTTAATATAGTTCTTTAATAAGTCACCTGACGAAAAGATCCCTGATCACTCCTCCCCACCCAGGTTCGAGTCTCATCTATGCGACATGCTGCTCTTTGTGAGCCAAATATTATCGAAATACTTGACCCTCCTATGTTCTCTGGATTTCGCGGGGGATTACCGTGGACGTAGCGAGCTTCGCACTGTGAACCACAATAGAAAAAATTATATATTTATATTAAAGTTTATTTATTTTTTTATGTTTTTTTGTTTATATATATATACACTAAAGTTTATAGATATATTAAACTAGAAATAAGCATGTTTTATTTAGGTATTTTAACTAATTAAAAGTTGTGTTTACTTACAAGTATGTCGAGGTAAATATGAAGCATTGATCGAGATGGTGGTGGAATCGACAGTTCAAAACAAAAAGCGCAATTTCCAAATGAGTGGTATTTAACATGGTACTACCCTTCCTCTATGACATAGCACAATTTTGATCTATGCTATGTGTCAAACAACAAGATTACAACAACCTTTGAGAAGGAGTATCCAAAACCACCCTCATACCATGTGCTAAACTCAAATGAAAAAGCGCTCATTGCCCTTTCAAAAAACAATGGGTTGTAATTAATTTTTATGTTGTTTTCATTTATTTGTATATGAGCTGATAATTTTTGATGTGTTTAAAAAAAAAATAAAATTGTATATATTTAGGGCTGACTGTTGCTGTTATGAACGTAAGAATCCACCATTCCATGGAGATTCTGTTAAATTTTTAATTAAAATGAAGTACCAAGGCAAGTGTTTCTCTTTCCTAGGCGCCTAAGGGGAGAAATTGCCGAATATGGGTCTTAGTCAAATTAATTTGTGAGATGCAAATTAAAAGATAACTTTATGATTAAAGTGAGGGTGAGTGAAGAGACACCAAATCTCAACCACCCATCTGATCTAATCTCAACCGTTAGATTAGAAAACTCCTCACCTTCCCTCATGAGGTTGATTAAGGCAAATGGGCGCACCCATTCTTGGTGTGGAAGAAATCTTGGTGAGAGGCCAAGAAGCTTTTTGGTGAGATGCCAAGAGCAAGAGGAAGTTGATGCAGCAACAGTCTTGTTGAGAGAGCAAGAGACTCTTGGTGAGATGCCAAGAGCAAGGGAGCTGAAGCATTCTTGTTGAGAGAACAAGAGAGAGCAAGAGAGAGGTCGAGCTGAAGAAAAGAGACAACAACAACAATTTCTAGGAGCATTGGCATACATTCCAAGGTTGCCGAATAAAATTGAGTGGCATAGAAATTGAATCTTAGCAGAGTTTTGGCACGAATTTCATGACAGTCTGTACAACATTAATTGATGTACTGTTGTACAAATTTCTGGTTCAGAAATTGAGGAGCAAAGCTACAGGAATGTCCAGATAAGTTTGTGTAAATATCTGAAGATGAATATGCTATAAAAGAATTTCTCAGAAGCTCATAAATAATACAAATCCCTCTCTAACTGGTTTTCCCCTT
>ML783627.1:1557675-1568859 GCA_009831015.1 Picea engelmannii | reverse complement strand
AGAGGAAGAGCCCAGGATCAGGATCGTGGAACGGTGGCCTATCTCAGAAATCATTGTAAGTGATTCGTTTTGATGCTAATAAAAAAAGATACTTTTCCCGTCCCGAAATATATGAATCTCATCTATGTTATCTGATTGTATATTTTACATCTAACCCCTTAGTAGATCAGTAGTATGCATGTCTTGTTTTTGTCTTGTTTGCAGGAAAAGCTTTGTGGAAGGAGCAGCGGCAAGGAGACAACAACTCAACGAAGGATCTACTTCGACCTTCAGTGAATAAGGTTAGTTCATTCTTCTTGTGCATGATTGAGAAAAGGGGTTGTGATTTTGGGTAGAAGGTTAAAGTTTAAATCTAAAGGGTCATGATCTGCGTATAGGCTTAGAACCCTAGCTTATTGGTCCGTAGGGTAGATTACCCCACAACACAAACAGAACCTTATTCAAGAAGATCAAAACAAATTAATTCCTTTGCACAAAAATGTTGAATGGTTTAATAATATTTACAAAAAATTGGTTAAAATTGGACTGCCATAATATTATGGCAAAAATGGTTTACTATCTCTTATAGATTGTAAACAAATATTGATAAAATATAGAGAGGATGCTGGTAAATTCAAAGGAATTACAAGAATGATGAGAGGTCAATTAATTGTTGAGTTATTAGATGATGATGTTTTCTTATTATGGTAGCTAAGCAATTTATTCGTATATTCTCCAACCAATGAGAGATATACTGAAGTTGACATTTTATATCAAAGGATGATGACCTTTAAATATCCATCTAAGTAGGATTGGGATTGACTCTTGCAATTATAATGACTTGGCAAATTGTTTACAACACAATCAAGGATCGACACATCATGTTGTAGAATTTCTAAATTTTGTAATTATTTTGAAATTAGTTGGCATAACCACTTTTGGTTACAAATGCTAAACTATAAAAATCCTTTTGAATGTAATGTGGAGCGAAATTTTTGCTCAAATCATATTGAATATTTTTCAATAAAGATTTTTATTTACAGAAAGAAAGAGATTCCTTGATTTTATCTCATGAGTTTATGTGTTTCTTGTTCATGTTTTCATATGTCTCCATGAATCATTTTCTTCAAATTAGTTTTCCAATGTTATAAGTTCTTCAATTTGGTACAAATTACACTGCAGTAAGTTTTCAAAATGATTATTGAGGTTCAAACTTTCCCCTATTTTACTTTGTGTAAAATAAGACCTGCACTTCGATATTTTATTGATAAATTTTCAAGAATTTTCGTGAAACACGAAAATTTCATGTTATTTATTCTATTGGAAAGGAATAAATATTTATATTTGTTGGATACATTGCTTCATATTTCAATTTTGTTTATCTAAATTCTTCTTTTCATACTATTGAAATTCTGAAAGAACTTTATGAATGAGATCATGCCTCTTTATATTTCTAGTAATTATTATTGAAGTCCTATATTTAAAAATGCGGCATAAAGTTTTATAATCAATTGAAACATTTCTTTGAGATGCTTAGACATTGTTCTTTGAGCCTAGAAAAATCTTTGGAACAACAAGGTGAACAACATGTGAAAGTAATTAGAATATTACCAAGAGAAGGCCTTCCTCGGTATGCTTTAGAAACTGATGAACTGGTTCAAATTTTAGGGGATATAAGGGTGGCACAAGAAGATTTTGTTCAGATAACTTCAAGGATGCAGGGAAAACTAAACCATGAAAGGATATATGTGCCATAACAGTGACATGAGTCTTCATATTGTATAAAGGAGCCCCCTATTTTTTTCTATCACAAAATAAACTAACTATGTTGAGGAAATGAAGTAGCAAGAAGAAGAAAATGACGTTCATATTTCTGAAAGTCATCATGGAATATTTCTAGAAGTTGTTGATTCTACTACCAAATACTTATCATGATGCTCCATAATAGTTCTAATATTCTCTTGAATTTGTAACAATGGCTTCTCTTGCCACATCATTTATCATACAAGTCTCATAATTGAAGTAATGTCGTTTTGGAAAAAAAATTCTACCTTAATAGTTGTGATTGACATTCTTTTATTAATGATTTTTGAAATGTTGTCTTGTGAATATATTTTGTGATGTCTTATTCAAAATAGACCGAGGAGTAATTACACAAATTTTGTTTCAAAAAATGTTTAATCACACCATCAAGGACTTTCCACCATTAAATTATCTATTTTAGAGTGGTTAGTGCGCTATATTTAGTATACTTTGAGACCATTTTCAAACCTATTGTCAATGTGTACACCAACAATTGGTTCCATATTTAAATAATATATTTCATACCTGTCAACACAATCAATACCCTTATTGTACATGGGGGCACACCTATTTTGTAGATTTATGGATGTATTTTCCATGGGGAATTCTCTTGTCTAACAAACCGTAAATGTCATTTACAATGGCCCACTTCCTCCACTCCATATTTCACAGCTGCTATAAATACAATTGAATTTATGTCCATGAAAAGAGAATGCAATCAAAGGAAAGCACTTGGATACATGCCAAAAAGGGACCAAGGATTTCTTGAAAGAATGTATCCAAAAAACTATGTTCATAAAACTTATTCAAAGAGAGTGATCTACAATCAATCATCATATGGAAAATTTGATTTAATAGTACAGAGCTTGATTAATTCACATGAAAAAATATGTGTTTATATTTGTTATGAAATCAACAATGATTGTGTATTCAAATTGCAATTAACATAATGCCAAAAACACACTCACAATAAAGAACAAAAATATTACACTGGAGGAAGTGTGGTAAAAGTACAACAAGAATTATTTGATAAACTCTTTATCATCTCTCAGAAAATGACAATCCAGAGAGATACACTATGTTATTGAGGCTTTGATTACTTTTTCTCCTCTATCCCAAATTGCATATGGGACAATTTTCATTTCCCATGGACATGATTGTGTTTTGTCCCTTTGTCCTTCATCCTTGGAACATTCACCTTGGTTCCTAAAGTATTTAATTTATCTCTTTAATCTTCCCATGCCAACCTCTCCAACCTGATTATTGTGGAAGGCTTGGTTGGGCAACCCCTTGACTTGAATATAAATGCCAACTTCTATTTTTTAGTTTTATTGATGTTTTTTCCATGGGGAATTCTCTTGTCCAACAAACAATAAATCTCTTTTAAATTGTCCGACTTCCTCTACACCATCTTTCATAGATTCTATAAATACAATTGAATTTCTTTCCATGGCAAGAGTATGCAAGCAAAGGTAAGAACCTAGATACATGCTAGAAAAGGACCAGGTCTATCAATCTCAGAGCGTGAGTTGAGAAATTATTGAAATAATGTTGCCCTGCATGAGGTCACATATTTGGGTTTTGTAGTAGGAATATTTGTTGAGCATGGTATAGTACATATGGAACCCGCACATGAATCTACACGTCCAAGAATTTACACAGTTTGTTGCATGGGAAATTGCAAATAAGAATGATCTTTTTCATATGTCCCAGGTGCATTTGACAAAAAAATTTCTTCAAATGGTGAATAAGGAGATATGGAAGATTGAACAATAGTACATGGACAAGAAACATTTCCATAAATATTGGTAACATGATATGAAGGCAACATACTAAGCAATGCAAACAAAAGTACAAGGCATATTTACATATATTGATGTAAATTTGTTTTCCTAAAATTAACAATATTGAATATTAACAATATTGGCATGCACAAATCAAGTGTGAAATTGTCACATTAAGACTGAAAATAAATAAAATTTAATGATTTCATACCTTTACCCTCAGTGCTTCCACATCAGACTTCAATACCCTATTATCAACAAAAGATTCACTATATTTTTTATTGATCTCTGTAAAGTGATGAAATAAATAGGTGTTTTCTAGTCTTAACTGGGCGACCTGTTACAACATTATACCAAATATATCTCTTTAGTAGAGAATAGAAGCAAGAAGAGAAAAATTTTCATATGGACAAAAGGTACATAGACATGATTGGAAGTAGCAGATGTTACTTTTATCTCAAGATCATTCAAGTGTGCTTGTTTTCTTCTCCTTGACCACCTTGCTGACTTTCTATTTGACAATTGTGGGATACAAAGCATGGTGCAAATCGGTTTTGAACAGAATATCGTTTGCTATAATTGGAGCCCATGATAAAAGTGGACTTGAGATTCTATTAAATGGTTGGTTGGATGAGGAATATCATATTTTCCCTTACAACATATATTTAAAAAAATGTCTTAAAAGTCAACATTTCCCTATTATTTCTACTTTGAAACTAAGTATCTCATTTAGCTAGTGTTGTAGAATAATTTTCCAAAAAAAAGAAATCCACGGTGATAAAAAAGTGGCAACATCAAATGTGCATGAACCTCTATGGTATAAAATAATGCTAGTAATCAAAACATTATGCAATCATAATAGATAAGCAAATTGCAACACATAAAAAGTTAAAAGGGTTGCACAACAAACTCATGGGTCTACTGGGCATGCTATATAACCTAATATATCAAACATGGTAATAGACTACAATATTGAGAAATCCACACCCAATTTAGAGAAAAGACTCACAAAAAAGTTGTAGATAATAAAATGTCAAAATCTGATACATACTCCTTAAGTTCCACCTCCTTCATAGTCTCTTACCTGATCTCCTCTACTTACATCTAGTTCATTTTCATCTGTACCACTTTTATACTCATTTTGCATTGTTTCTATTTCAGTTTGGTCAATATCGTCATCCAATACCCATTTCTTACCCTTCCTTGATCTTTTTGAATGCCATTTTGTACAAGCATTTCTTCCTTTAGTGTTACACATTATTTTCATCACCCCTATGACCGTTAATGATGTAAACATATCCTTTGTCTTTAAAAGGATCAATGGCCTTAATCCCTGAAGAAGGATGAAGATGAATTTTTCCAGAAAGATGAAAATTATCTTTTCCTTTGTAAAAAACTTATAAAAAGGGATCGTCACACCTTTCTTAGTGTTAAGGGTGAAAAAATATAGGATCGTCACAGGTTGCACCACAGTGGTCTGCGACGTCATCACTGTCTACTCAGTTTTAAGGGTGCGATGATTTTCGTACGAAGGAAAAAGAGCGTCTTCTCGATTCTTCTAGAAGAGAAGATTCTGAGATGAGGTAGCCTCCGATCGGTTTGGATCCGAGTCGCATCCCTGATCTCATGGGATCATCCTAACCTCCTCACCTTATCCTTTTCATCTTATAAAAGGAGAAGAGTTCTCATGGGAAAAGCTAGTTGGAAAGTTCTTGAGTTTTGTAGCTTGGATTTTTTGGAGCTTGTATGTTGGCTCTGAGATTTTCTTTGTCAAGATAGATTGTTGATCTCAAAATCCATGGATCAGAAGTGTGTGGGAAGCAAGGAACTGTTGGAAGGAACCTAGCAACATCAAGGCTTTTGATTGTATCTTTCTTCCACATTCTTTAATACAGTGATATATTTCTTTCCCATAAAATTGGTCTTATTTTATTGTATGACTCCTTGATCACATACATAGGTTTTGTTGAGTATATGTCGTTGCTTTCACTTCATTGTCTTGTGTCTTTTTATAGGTTCAACATCCCATAAGTCTTGGAATGGAGTGAGGATGATACTAGCGAGAACAAACAACGTTTAAAAGGTATGTCATTTATATCTTGTTAGTTAGTATGATTGATAATTAAAACTTAGGGAACGTTTTATATTCTTTCTTGTTTTGTTCTAGTTTCGAGGTGAAACTAGAGAGATATTTTTGTGTCCGCACTTACCAATTTGTCTGATAACATTTATATTGTTCCATGCTTCACATTTTTTCCTTATACGTGCATCCCTTATCCATTCTTTAATAAAGTCTACTGCTTGAGGAAACCTTGATACTATGTGTCTATAAAACCATTGAAACGTTTGAACAAGTGGTTTTGAAAGAGTTGACCCACCTCTATGTTGAGTACTTTTATGATATGTTACCCTCACTTGCTTATGAGACTTATCCATTCCTTGGGTATTATAAATTCCTAAGCTACCATACTCATTAACAAACCATAGTACATGGGAATAAAGTATGTGCTGCCAACAAAATAATAACAAATTAAATTTGGTAATCATAAAATGACACACCAAGAAGTCTTGAATATGATGTAGAGAGAAGTCTCGAGCATGAAGCCTACCGTGTAATGAGTGATCTCATTTTCTCCACATGCCATAATCATTTCTTTTGTAAAATGTGTAACTTCTTTAGTGAAATCCATATCATCCCCTTTTTCAAATTTCTCCTTGTCCATTAATGGAAACAAAGAAAAAAGTACCATCCAATTTTTTTTTTCTTAATGCAGATCATTCATTATTAATCTGATCATCCTATGTATTGATAAGATCCTTACAAATTTCCCACTCACCTTTTCCTGATGGTTTGACATTTGCAATAAAGTGTCGTGCTTTAACCCAACCATAGATGGTTTACAAGGAACATTACCTCGATCCCTTAGCAATTTTGTATCTTTGTAGATTTTTACATTACCTCCATGTAAACCAACATTAGAAAGTACCTTATCGAATGCTTCAATTGAATTTTGAGCAATTTCTTGTGGCCTCTTATTCCAAGAATAGAAAGATACATTGATTTATCAACAATTCTTACAAATGCATGGAGTGTACATATATGTACTCTTGTAAGTGGTATAGGTAGTATGGGATCCATATTTTTATCCATCTCATCTCGATTTGGAATGATGTCTCTTTGACAACTCATAATCCCTTTTTACCACCCACCCATCACCTGGTAATTTTTCTTTCTTCCTTGTGTGCATACAATAAATTAAACTGTGTTTTGCATTACCACCATGGAAAACATTGTACACACACTTCAATGTTTTTAAATCAACTGCCATATGCCATTCAACTTCATATGAACCATAACCATCAACATCATTTTTTTCTCCCATTCTATGTGAGGCAATTGTTGTGGGTATGGAAGTTTGATGAAAAACCCATTTTAATGCTTCATGAGAATCCTTAGAAATGTGAAACAATCCCAACCACCATATTTGATTCTCATATTGGACAAAGAAATAGTTTCCATCAGTTACCTCAATATTAGGGATCGATCCATGGCCCTATTAATTAACGTGAATGGAAATCTTTCATATTTCTAATTATTAATGAGTTCCATCTCATCCAATTTTATGAAAAAAACCAATTTTCCATGCTCTTCATCCATGGAAATATCACAAAATGTCATGATAGCTGACAAGGTTTTCTCTATATCTAACCATATGTTGTTCTTTGTATTTAATATAACGATTTCATTTCAAATATTTTTCTTTCCAACCCAACTTTGTTTTATCTCCTTCCTTTCTTCTATATGATACATGTCACCCATGAGGTCAACAATTTTCCTATTAATTCTTGCATGATCATTTGCTATATGAAAAGGATGAGGAATGACAACTTTAGTGATTCCCACATTTACCATTCCTTCTCTAAGCATTTAAAGAGTGTTTCATAACCTCGTCTACTGATCCCAATATCATCACAAGAACTTTGGACTTTCTCTACATTCATGCCTTCTGCTATATTCTAATTTATCACTTGATCAACCATAAATTTTCTAAGGGAACTAAAACGAGGTTGTCGAATCATAGAGATTATATCCTCTTTCTTGAACATGGACTTCAAGATATGAGACAAGTTTTCACCATCTTGGATTTCCTTTATCTTATTTGGATTCATAAGAGATTTTATAACATGTGCTCTCTTTTTCATAGCACCCCCTAATGATACCAAAGAAGAAATGCTAGTCACACTTTTAACCTTGTTTCTTCCTCCAAATGGTGTTTTCTTCACTGCTTTCAAACTCTTGGTTAAAAGAGAAACCTTATATTTTAGATTGCCAACCTGTTTACTAAGACATTGTTTGTCTTCAACAAATCTTTTATTTTCTTATTCCTTGTTCAAAATATTTTTATTTTGCAAAAAATTGGTTTGTTGTAGATTCATATTCTCATTTTTTGCAACCAAAACCATGTTCTGAAATTGATTAATGCTTTCAACCAACTTGTCATTTATGCCCTCCAAATCAAATATTGTACTAAGTAGATTGTTGACTTTCTTTTGAAGGTCTCTACAATTTCCTTTTATATTTTCACAATATCCTAGCAATCCTTTCTTTCCATTACACAAAAAATTCACTAATCCTACATTACATTTTTAAAGTCCGGGTGAGAATTGGTAGTAGGATCTATCAAGAATAGCTCTCCCTTTGCCACAAGTCAAAGTTTTTTGCTCCCTCTATTCTTATTTTCTTTTCATCTAAACCATTTACTCTAGGAGTATTTCTCTTATGTAATGGTGCCATATTTTGATCCACCTCAATTTCCATAGTGTATTTCTCTCTTTTAACTACAATCCTTTTTTGATTGTCCATTTAACCCAATACCAAACCCACAATTACAAGTGAAACAAGAAGACTGATAATACGATTTACCCATAGTAGCCAGGGCATTTTCATAACCATAATTTGTGTTGAAAATAACCAATAGAAGCATGACTATAGATATGGATTTAATGAATAAATACCTGGAATGAAAATCTCTGCCCCCTTTCTTTGAAAATTTTCTTCCTCCTTTTATCTTCGTCCTACAACATGCTCTAGATGTGTAGTACTTGCATGATTTCATGATCTGGAATAATTGTCATGAAATTAAGGTCATCCTAACCATAAAACCCATTTATGACATAAATGAATCAATCTAGGTATGTGGAATTATTTCAGCAATTGGACATGAAGTAAGATTTCACGGGTTGGAGAAATGGGAGAAAGAATTCGTGGGTTGGATAAATGGGAGAAATAATTCACGAGATGGAGAAATGGAAGAAAAAAACTCATAGGAATGGGAAAACAAATGAACATTTGGCATTTATCCAAAATATTGGATATTAGCCATATCATGGTGATGCAAATCTCTCATCTTGCGTTTGCTCACGTTGGCTCTCTCGAATTTACTCCTCTAGACTATTTTCTGCAATAATGGTAACATTTACAGTGGTGATTCAACCCACCCAAAATTTGCAGTGGTGATTCAACCAGCCCAACATTTGCAGTGGTGATTTGACCCACAATTACATTTTTCTCTATTTTTATTTAAATTAAATTAAAAAAATTAAAATTATGCATAGATTGTGTTTTAAAAAAAATTTAAAATCATGAAGATTCAAAATTGTAAATATTGCTAAGATAATGTCTTTTCATTGTGCACATTTTTTATTATTTAAATTGGTCTCCAAGTTCAAGATATACAAATGCATTAGTTGTTCAAGTACAATGTTTTTTGGGAAAGTTATCAATCACATCAATAAATCATTTTTTTTATTAATTTTATTTCTAGTCAACCTTTAAATATAACTCAACCATGGTTATTTACATGGTACATAGAATGAGGTGTAAGAAGCGAGTTTTGAAATATACCTTCCCCATATAATGACTAATTTATAATTTTTTAATATATCTCTTACGAGGCCCTTATTTGACCTCAAATTTCCCCTAATGATCTATTGTGCTCTATTCTTAATTCAAATTTCCTTCCACTAGTTAGTGACTCCAAAGTCTCAAAGCATGTACCACTTACTCCAAATCATGACTGGCATAGTTCTCCTCATGAGGTCTTAGCTTCCTAGATGTGTAAACAATTAGTCGTCCATCTTGTGAGAGAACACCACCCAAACCCACCTTGACTGCATCGATATAAACAATAAAATATTATTCTGTATTAGGTACTTTCAATATCAAAGATGTAGTCAATAGGTTCTTGAGCATATCAAATGCTTGATCAAACTCTTTTTTCCAAGCAAACTTTACTTGTTTCTTAGTGAAATAAGTAATTGGGAGAGTGATCCTAGAGAAACCCTCCACAAAACTCCTATAATAATCAACTAGAACCATAAAGCTACGTACCTCATGTACATTAATTGGCACTAGCCAATCTGCGATTGCCTCTATCTTTGCGAGATCCACTGCAATATCAACACGAGAGATAATGTATTTCAGGCATGGATCTATGTTTGAAAGAATGAACATTTGGACATCTTGGCATATAACTTGTTTTCCCTCAAACACTACGAAACCAACCTCAAGTGTTCCTCATTCTCATCTAGAGTCCTTGAATTAATCAAAATATCATCTGGAAACACTTGGACAAACTTGTTCAAATATTTCCTAAACACCACATCATCAAGCTCATTAAATTACTAGGAGCATTCGTTAACCCAAAAGGTACAAACACAAACTCATAGTGTTTGAAACATATTAAAAAGTCATTCTTTTGGATATCTTCTTCCTTATCCCTCCATTGATGGTAGCCCGATTGTAAATCAATTTTAGAGAACATTGTAGCCCCTTACATATGATAAAAAAGGTCATAAATGCATGATAAAGGATACTAGTTCTTTATAGTCTCCTTTCTCAATTATTGTAAAGACCCCAAACGTTACGACTACAAGCGAAGCAGAAAGTGCAATTTTTTTTTTTAGGCAAGAAGGCAACGATGACAACAGATGAACCACACAACCTGACCACGAACACACGCCCGCAGAGCAAGAAACATACAAATATGACTCCACGCACTAGCACAAGAGAAACTGGGTGAAACATGTTTAAAGCAACAAAGAGAAACGACTACCCACCCGAGACACTCCGACAACGCCTACAGGCTAAGGGAAAACATCCACAAATCTGACATAACGATTTCAATGACCATTAAATAGAACCTCTATGACGTGAAACCAAATGCACGAATTTTTTAAAAACCAAGCGCCATCAACAACTACAACGAACAAACGCCCTCAACGGGAAGCACAAACTTCGACCAAGTCATCATTCGCCTTTATCTGATAGGGCACGCCATGATCCCCTCGTTAGGAATCATGTTGCCCCAGGTGATAGGTGCGAAAATACCCTGGCGCACTTGACCTATCCAGACCAAGGACTCAAGATAAATCCAACTCGCTCGGAGAACAACTTAACCGTCCCAACACATGACGAAAAACCTAGCACCCAACTGACACGTCAACAAGACGATTATGTCATTCTTATTGTTGATACTGAGAGGGGGGTGAATTAGTATCAAGTACAATTTAAAACCTTTTTCAACTTATACTTAAACCATTCAATTATATCCAATGA
>ML783627.1:1523046-1537575 GCA_009831015.1 Picea engelmannii | reverse complement strand
GGGGGGGGGGGGTGAATGAGTGTGGGGCTCTTTTTCTCAAAATTTACCACTTGCACAAAACTCATTAGTTAGCATTCAACATTTACTCATTACCCATTGCTTTCATTTCTAACCAGTTAGACGTGAACATATATCAACAACATAAATCAACAATATATCATCAACAAGTCATCAACACAAGGAACACAAAGAACACAAGATGTATGTACAATTTTCTTTTTATTACGGGCTACAATCCTTGGGATTTTTCAGCAACAACTGAATAGAGTACAACTCTACAAGAGCACCAACTCTATAATGCAAGACTCAGTTTACATTCTCAACACCAACTGAGATGAGGCAACAATCCTCAACATATATCAATCTGCAATAGGTACATGACCTGTCGGTAGTGCAACACACATATGTACGCGCCCTACCAGTAGTACAACCCATGTTTATATGCGCCCCAACAATACTACAACCTGTGTATACCTTCAGAGCTATTAGGGTTTATCCTTTTCATCACATACTCAGATCCTTTGCAACTTGCAATCATATTCTCTTCTCTCTCTCACTGTCCAATCTGACCCACAACCAGTCACAATGAATCTAAGCTATCCAACAACTTACTCATGCTCCACAACCAACCAATATGAATTCTATCTCAATCATGTATAAACAACTAGTATACCATAGAAATCATATCACCACTGAATCACATGAGTACTGCTCACTCCATCAACTAGCATAAATCACATAATATCACCCATACCAAGAATTCCCTAAGCATTCACAACACAATAAAGAATAGTATCCATCAAGATAATAATCTAACCATACCAGTGTCTTAGTGACAGATCTGAGCCCATAGAATGCAGATATGGAACCTTCTTCAATCTTCAACAACTTGTCATCATCTCAACCACAAATATCCATGATTTTATCCACTGTACGCTCCCTGTACACAGTCAACCCGCGTACTGTATGCACCCTATACACAAACAACCCGTGTGTATGCACCCTATACATAGACAACCCACGTACACCTCAAAAAATAGGGTTTCTGAAGCTCCGAGACTTTTGCCGTCAAGATATCCGATATTGCCGAAACTTTGATGCATCCATGAGATCCTCCTCACTCTCTCTTTCTCAGAATAGATCTTCAATCATGCTCATGATATCCACACCAAAAATGATCTCACAAGAATCTCTCCATCAATACTCCACAAGATATTCTCAGAACAAGCTCTCCATTGATCCACAAGATATTCTCACAAGAAGCTCTTCATTGATCCACAAAAGGGATGATGTGCAAGAGACCATTGCTATCTTATTTATAATTTCATCCTCTAGGTCACTTAACCCATTTCTAGGCCACTTAACCTATTTTCCTTATTTTATGGTTAACCACTTTCCATAAATAGAAAGTTCTCCAATACTTTATCATTTAAATATTCCTTCTTGATTTTGTCACTTTACTTTATTATTTAAATAATCCACTTTGACTTTGTCACTTTAATTTAAATAATCCACCTGACTTTGTCACTTTACTTTATCATTTAAATAGTGATTTCTTCTTTTCAATCAATTTGACTTCTTTGACCTTGTGGGCTTCAAGCCTTCATATGGGGGTCCTTCAACTTCGTAAGGCCATAATTCTCAAACCGTGAGGAGTTATGTGAAATTCCACATACCACCAAAAATGGCATGACAAGCACTATCCATCTAGGATAGTTTCACCAACAAATTCATTGATCTTTATCTCATTATTACACATACAAGCATGGGTCCTCCAACCATTCTTCTAGGATAACTCAATCCACAAAGCGTCTTCCTGTGAGGGTTTTCACCATAAGGGGACCCCTTTGGAGTTCATCCATTTGTACACTTTATCAACCATGATGATTCATATTTGCATCAATCCACTACTGCATCATATACATCAACTGTGCATAATGTATCAATGACAACTCATTGATCCATCTTCATCAATATACTAAGATCAAACCTTTGACCTTTGACATCATTCAATCATCTTTTGGCATCAATCAAACAATCAATCACACCTTTGGATTTGCATCAATCAATCAATAAATCACTTGACATCAACCAATCAATCACTTGACATCACTCAATCAATCACTTGACATCAATCAATCAACCTTTGGCATCAATGACAACATGATCCAACAATCTCCCCCTTTGGCATTGATGACAATACCAACATTGATGTCAACATGAATTACCAATTATTTATGTCAACATGCAGATAAGGCATGCTCTACATCAATAGTCAACGTGTCTATCTCTCCCAAATGTGACTATCTCTCCCAATCAATAATCATCAATCACATCAATGTGATTATCTCTCCCCCTTTGACATCAATGGAAAAGGGCCATTCTCCTCTTGGGGCTGCTTCCCTGCTTGAACTTTCCTTGGGGCTGTTCCCCCTGTCTGAGTGCCTTTGATCTTCTTTTGAATAATCTTTCCCCTTTTGAACAAGGGATATCACTCTAATGTAATGCTGAAGATACATCGAACATACTTCCCTTGTGACCATCGCTCCCCCTGAAATTATGTTTTTGTGCTCTTTCTTCAAGTATAGGGATCTTTTCTAGGTATTCATCTGATACATATCTCCTCCTAGAATCATGGGAAGAAGAATGACTCCCCCTATGGGTATGTATCCCCTATATTCTCTACAAGATGAACAATGTGCTACCATATCACGATCCTTGGACCTGTTCATGCATAAAACTCATGCCATACCAACCATCACGAAACAAAAAAATATGTCAACAATGAAATATAGAATCATGAACAAAGTATCAACCAAGTACATCATGTACCAAAATGTGCTCATCATGCACAACACCCATGTACATCAACATCATAAAATGTGCCAAAAGATATCATCCATGGAATGTCTCAATCATATGCCTCTATCAACATGATAACACGCCATGCACATCCACCAATATGCCAACGATGTGCATCTACCAATATGCCAACCAATGTGTCATATCAGTCATGATATGTCTCAATCATGAACCAAGTACCATAACCCTATATCTCAAACAAATACCAATTGTTGTGCTAATCAAGTAGTACCAATGGTGTAGTATCATCAAGCATATGCCATATATGAGTGTACCAAGTGAGTACATAAACCATGCACCAATACCAAAACATGATGAATCCTCACACATGTATGCCAAATCCTCCATAAAATACGTGGCAATCAACCTGCTAGTAGGTGCCTCTACCAATGTACCAATCATGCATCAACTATAGATCATCAATGATGTACAACATGATCAATTTTATCAACCACATGTCCCAATGTGTATCCCATCCATATGCATGCATCAAGTTTTCCAATAAGTAAGTTTCCAATCAAGATACATTACATGACCAAGGTTCCATAACTTCACTGTTATAACCAACATTGTTCTTCAACTGAAAATGTATCAATCCATACTTATGGGTTAGTGCCATGCACCCGAGATTTCATTTTACACAATACAATAGATGGACATTTAAACCTGCAACAAAACAATGTCAGAACCTGCAACAAACCATGTCATACCTTGCATCACAGAATTATATCATCACATCGAGATGGAACCCATGTGAATTTTCCTTTTTCCCAAGGATTTTCACATATACGCTGCCTGCTGCACAGACAACTTGCGTATGTACTCGACCTATACAAGGTCAACTTGTGTGTGTACGTGACTGATACCACTGTCACCCGCGTATGACTTAGAAGATGACACATTTGAACTTCCCTTTAGTCTTTCATTTTGTTCTGGCTGCTCTGTCTTCTTTACTTAGTTCTGTAGATGTCCCTGCTCCTCAGAACTTGAGCTCTGAGCATCCATGTTTTCAAATATGTCTCCCTTCCTTACTTCATTCCTTCTTATAGCCATGATATGTGAAGTTCTCATCATGTACTTTCTTCTTGTGTTCCAACACTCCTGGGATTTGTGGCCAAATCCACTACAAATGTAGCATCTCATGGTGTTAAGTGAACAACAATGTTTCCTACTTGATCACATCTCCAACACCTTATGGTGTTATGAAATCTTCCATTATATCTTCTTTCATAAGATCTACATTCAAAATCTTTGTGACCATATTCATTACATGAATAACAATGCCCATAAAAAATAATTTCATACCTTTGCTTTGGTGTCCCAAAGTTAGCTTCTTGATGTCTTCCTTGCTTTGTTCTTATGAAATTTTCCTTGCCTTGTGTAGATGGTTGTTTTGCAACATTGTCTTCCTTCTTTGATGGACTTACCTCATGCTTCTTTGAGGTGCCTGCTTCGCTTCAGCCTGTGTAGCTTCTTCTTTGTATCCAAGACCTGATTTATCATGTGGTGATATTTGACTTTCCAAGATCTCATCCAAGATTTGTGAGCTATTCAAGAATTTGTTTGACTTCTCTACCTTCTTTCTAAGGTCAACAACTTTAGCTTCTAACTTATCACATGACTCTTCCTTTTCATTAATTTGATTCTTCAAAAGTTCTTCTACCCTTTTGGCTTCTTCAATTTGGGTCTTGAGATGAATCATAGTTTCAAAACTTTTCTAATCTCATCATCTACCTTCATATCTTCTTTTTCATTCTTTAGTCTTGTGGTCTCTTCTTCCTTTTCTTCCAATTTATTCTTATTTCTCTCTACTTGTTCTTTGAGCATTCCCTTTAACTTCAAGATGTGCCTTTGACTCCTCCTAAGAAACTTCTTAGTGTTATCCAAAATATAGTTATAGTGTGTATAAAAATGATCACTTCTATATCTATATAAACCCTCTTCAACCTCTTTTTGAAGTTCTAATAGATCTTCTTCTATTATTTTCATGGGATAACTACCATCAAACTTTACACAAACTAT
Organism: Picea engelmannii; assembly: GCA_009831015.1. Classification (NCBI taxonomy): domain Eukaryota; kingdom Viridiplantae; phylum Streptophyta; class Pinopsida; order Pinales; family Pinaceae; genus Picea; species Picea engelmannii. The sequence continues at coordinate 1,532,691 of ML783627.1, read as the reverse complement.
TTCTAGATTATCTTCTTCACTTGAGAAAAATTCAACATCATCACATTTTGAATCATTGCAATCAAGATTCTTTGGAGATTCTTTACCTTTATTTGATGTACATTCAAGATCTTTCTTTTTGCCAACATTATCACATGATGAAATGTCTTCAAGATATTCATTTGTGCTAACACCATCACTTGATTCTTTGTCTTCATTTGAAATGTTTTCAAGATCACATTTAGAAATAATGCATTCAAGATTTTTTGGAGATTCTTTACCTTTGATAATCTTGATGGAGTGGTCTTCAATATCTTCCTTCTCCTTCTTGATTTGATATGTCTCCTCTATCTTTAGCCATAGATCCTTAGCGAAGGTGCATTGTCCCATGCTCTCTTTGATAGGGCTTGAGAGTCCACTAAGAATAGTCTTGAGAGCCAATGCATCATTCTTCTTTCCTTCCCTTTGAGCTGCAAACTTTGACTTGTTCTTCAGTGGAACTGATCCACCATTGGATGCCTTCCAAATAGCTGCTCCTATTGTCTTCAAATACACTTTCATATCTATTCTCCAAGTAGAATATTTTTCCTCATCAAGGATTGGTATTTCATCATCCATTTGTGTGTCTATGGATCTCCTTCAAGCTTGTTAAGGCTTGTAGTGAAGGCCTGCTCTGATACCAATTGTTGGACACACCTACCACACTTAGAGGGGGGGGGGTGAATGAGTGCGGGGCTCTTTTCCCCAAAACTTCCCACTTGCACAAAAATCATTAGTTAGCATTCAAAATTTACTCATTACCCATTGCTATCATTTATAACCAGTTAGATGTGAACATATATCAACAATATATCATCAACAAGTCATCACCACAAGGAACACAAAGAACACAAGATGTATGTACAATTTTATTTTTATTACAGACTACAATCCTTGGGATTTTTCAGTAACAACTGAATAGAGTACAACTCTACAAGAGAACCAACTCTATAATGCAAGACTCGACTTACATCCTTAGCACCAACTGAGATGAGGCAACAATCCTCAACATATATTAATCTGCAACAGGTACGCGACCTGTCGGTAGTGCATCACGCGTATGTACGTGCCATACCAGTAGTACAACCCGCATGTATACGTGCCGCAATAGTACTACATCCTGTTTATACCTTCTGAGATATTATGGTTTATCCTTTTCATCACATACTTAGATCCTCTGCAACCTGCAATCATATTCTCTTCTGTCTCCTCTCACTATCCAATCTAATACACAACCAATCACAATGCATCTAAACTATCCAATAGCTTACTCATGCTCCACTACCAACCAATATGAATGCTATCTGAATCATGTATAAACAACTAGTATACCACAACAATCATATCACCACTGAATCACATGAGTACTGCTCACTCCATCAACTAGCATAAATCACATCATAGAAGCCATATCAAGAATGACCTAAGCATTCAGAACACAACAAAAAATAGTATCCATCAAGACAATAATGAAACCATACCGGTGTCTTAGTGACATATCTGAGCCCATAAAATGCAGATCTGGAACCTGCTTTAGTCTTCAACAACTTGTCATTAGATCAACCACAAATATCCATGATTTTATCCACTGTACGCTCTCTGTACACAGTCATTCCGTGTACTGTACACACCCTATACATAGACAAACCACATATACACACCCTATACACAGACAACCTGTGTACACCTTAGAAAATAAGGTTTCTGAAGCTCCGAGACTTTTGCTGTCAAGATCTCCGATATTGCCGAAACTTTGATGCGTCCATGAGATCCTCCTCATGCTCTATTTCTCAGAATAGATCTTCAATCATGCTCAAGAGATCCACACCAAAAATTCTCTCACAAGAAGCTCTCCATCAATACTCCACAAGATATTCTCACAACAAGCTCTCCATTGATCCGCAAGATATTCTCACAAGAATCTCTTTATTGATCCACAAAAGGGATGATGTGCAAGAGACCATTGCTATCTTGTTTATACTTTCATACTCTAGGCCACTTAACCCATTTCTAGGTCACTTAACCTATTTTCCTTATTTTAGGGTTAATGACTTTACATAAATAGAAAGTTCTCCAATACTTTATCATTTAAATATTCCTTCTTGATTTTGTCACTTTACTTTATTATTTAAATAATCCACTTTGACTTTGTCACTTTACTTTAAATAATCCACTTGACTTTGTCACTTTACTTCATCATTTAAATAATGATTTCTTCTTTTCAAGCACTTTGACTTCTTTGACCTTGTGGGCTTCAAGCCTTCATATGGGGGTCCTTCAACTTCATAAGGCCATAACTCTCAAACCGTGAGGAGTTATGTGACATTCCACATACCACTGGAAATGGAATGACAAGCACTATCCATCTAGGATAGTTTCACCAACAAATTCATTGATATTCATATCATTATTCCACATACAATCATGGGTCCTCCAACCATTCTTCTAGGATAACTCAATCCGCAAAGCGTCTTCCCGTGAGGGAATTCACCATAAGGGGACCACTTTGGAGTTCATCCATTTGTACAATTTATCAACCATGATGATTCATCTTTGCATCAATCCACTACTGCACGATATACATCAACTATGCATCATGTATCAATGACAACTCATTGATCCATATTCATCAATATACTAAGATCAAACCTTTGAACTTTGACATCATTCAATAATCTTTTGGCATCAATAAAACAATCCATCACACCTTTGTATTTGCATAAATCAATCAATCAATTACTTGACATCACTCAATCAATCACTTGACATCAATCAATCAACCTTTGACATCAATGACAACATGATCCAACAATCTCCCCCTTTGGCATTGATGACAATACCAACATTGATGTCAACACCAATTACCAATTATTTATGTCAACATGTAGATAAGGAATGCTCTACATCAATAGTCAATGTGACTATCTCTCCCAAATGTGACTACCTGTCGCAATCAATAATCATCAATCACATCAATGTGATTATCTCTACCCCTTTGAAATCAATGGCAAAGGGCCATTCTCCTCTTGGGGTTGCTCCCCCTGCTTGAACTTTCCTTGGGGTTGTTCCCCCTATCCGAGTGCCTTTGATCTTCTTGAATAATCTCTCCCCTTTTGAACAAGGGATATCAGTATGATATAATGCTGAAGATACAATGAACATACTCCCCTTGTGACCATTGCTCCCCCTGGAATTATGCTTCTGCGCTCTTTCTTCAAGTATAGGGCTCCTTTCTAGGTATTCATTTGCTAAACATCTCCTCCTAGAATCATGGGAAGAAGAATGACTCCCCCTATGGGTATGTCTCCCCTATCTTCTCTGCAAGATGAGCAATGTGCTACCATATCACGGTCCTTGGACCTGTTCATGCATCAAACTCATGCCATACCAAGCATCATGAAGCAAAAAAATACGTCAACAATGAAATAGAGAATCATGAACAAAGTATCAACTAGGTACATCATGTACCAAAATGTGCCCATCATGCACAACACCCATGTACATCAAACATGTACATCAACATCATAAAATGTGCCAAAATATATCATCCATGGAATGTATCAATCATATGCCTCTATCAACATGCCAACATGCCATGCGCATCCACCAATATGCAAACCATGTGCAACTACCAATATGCCAACCAATGTGTCATATCACTCATGATATGTCTCAATCATGAACCAAGTACCATAACCATGTATCTCAAACAAATACCAATTGTTGTGCTAATCAAGTAGTACCAATAGTGTAGTATCATCAAGCATATGCCATATATGAGTGTACCAAGCGAGTACATCAACCATGCAACAATACCAAAACATGATGAATCCTCACACATGTATGCCAAATCCTCCATAAAATACGTGCCAATCAACCTTCTAGTAGGTGCCTCTACCAATGTACCAATCATGCATCAACTATAGATCATCATTGATGTACAACATGATCAATTTTACCAACCACATGTCCCAATGTGTAGCCCATACATATGCATGCATCAAGTTTTCCAATAAGTAAGCTTCCAATCAAGATACATTACATGTCCAAGGTGCCATAACTTCACTGTTATAACCAACATTGTTATTCAACTGAAAATGCATCAATCCATACTTATGGGTTAGTGCCATGCACCCGAGATTTCATTTTACATAATCCAATAGATGAACATTTGAACCTGCAACAAAACAATGTCAGAACCCGCAACAAACCATGTCAGACCCTGCATCATAGAATTGTATCATCACATCAAGCTGCAACCCATGTGCATTTGCCTTTTCCCCAAGGCTTTTCACATATACGCGACCTACTGCACAGACAACTTGCGTATGTACGCAACCTATACAAGGTCATCCTGCGTGTGTATGCGACTGATACCACTGTCACCCACGTATGACTTAGAAGATGACACATTTGAACTTCCCTTATGACCAACAATCAAGAAACTATTGTTCCACATGCAAACTTGAATGGATTCCACATGCCTAGGAGAATCCCATGGGTGCCAAAGAACGTCCTCGATAGTACCCTGTCTACAAGAATTTGGTGGCAGGTTAGGCCAGAATGGTCACTATGTCTATTATCATCCCATCCATACTCACTTCTTCGCTCGGGAGAATAAGGGGCGAAAAAGGATATGTGCACTGCCCATAGCCTTGGGTGGTTTCCCACCAACTTCTAATGGATGTTTGGGCCCAAACGTTTGTTCCATTAGAACACAAAAAATCATACATGCAGGCCTTTTGGGAGGGACTAAAACTGCCATACTAGAGAATATGGCTATTGATACTACCAAATCTTGTGAGAAGGGGTCCCTTGTGATATTTGACAGTTGCTGAAACTGAAATGAGATTGCTTGAAAGCACTGAACTATGCTAAGTAAACCACTTATGGATAAGCTAATTATGAAGTTGATTGGATAAAGAATGGTGAAGTAGGAAATGCACTATGAGGATTTTTTTTAGATTGTCACCTATGCCATGAACATTCCTGCTGAGAGGAAAAATTTACTGAGTTAATTGAGTGAGAGGATTCAAAGCAATAAAATAACATGAGTAATAAAGAAAAAGCTTAAAAGATAGAAGTAATTTTGGGTTCCAAAATTTTGTGATATAGAGTGAGAAGCAATTTGATGTTTTGGCAACTCATTTATTGCTAAAAATAAAGAGGAATTTGATGTTTTGGCAACTCATTCATTGCCAAAAATAAAATAAAGAGGGGTTGGTTTCTAAGGTTTAATAAAACTTTAATATTTCATAAACACAAAAAAATAAACTTTATTAGGATTTTTTTAGAACTCTTCATTAAATTATTAATATTTATCCTCTTCAGATTTTATAATAAATATATTTTCATGAAATAATTAGATGTTTAAGTGGAGAAAATAAGAAATTGTTATAGTAGACATTCCTGGTTAGTAAATCTGAGTAGACATGAACTTTGAAGAATTTTTTTATATTTCAAAGATTAAAGATTGTACTATGAGGTCACACAATTAGTTAATCCATTCTTATCTTTAAATCATCTTCTTTAGATTTGAAAATATATGGTTTACCACTCTAAGTACTTTTAACAAGTAGTTTTAAAATGGTGGGGGTGAATTTATGATAGTAAAATAAATAAAATGTTTGCAATGATAACTAACTTTAATTTGTCAAAATAGAAATCAAACAATGTCAACACATACACCTTTTGTTCATATATTTCCATTTTATTTTTATTTTTATTTTTAAATTATAAATTTAAGATGTAACTTTAGAAATTAAATCTCAAAGATTGATTAATAAATTACAAATCATAGAATAACTTTGTGATAAATGGATTCTATCTCTATAAGGAACATACTTTCTAGAGACAAAATGATATGAACCAATGGTTAAAAAAGTGCATAGAAGGGACATCTCTCATTTACAACTATTCTCATTTGCATATTTTAACAAGCATATATTGTCTTTCTATCAATGTATTTTGGAAACTTAATATTATTCTCGTGAATTCATGTTCTTTTGAATGGATCTATGTGCCATGATACAATATTTTCATTTTGAAATAACCATGCATGCATTATGTTTTTTTTTTAATATATTTTGGTTTTCATTTTATCTATGAATCTATTACAAGTTTGTACATTTTTTTGTTTCTCATATATTTTATTGGAAATAAATTAACAATAGAGATTAAGCTCAGGCATAAAAAAATTAACTAATAACACACCATTGTTTGAAAGTAGACCAATATATCATAGATCTGAGTCTAATTCCATAGATATGCGGAAGCACTATGATGAGATTATTGCAAAAACAAAATCCACATATGTCGCAAAGGAAACAAAAGGTGGGGCTTTTGTTCATTCTTTATTATAAGCATTTCAATTATTTTTTTCTTATCTCTTCCTCCCATTGACATAATATTATCTTGTAAATTTAACTAATACCACACAATGTCTGAAAATAGGCCAATCTACCCTTCTCTCCTAGATTTGAGTCTTTCGTAGGTATATGGAAGCATTTTAACGAAACCGTTGCAAAAACAAAATCCATGTGCAATATTGATCATGATGCAACATATATTGGAAAGAAATAAAAGATGGGGTTTTTATTCATTCTTTATTATAAGCATTTCAATTATTTTTTTCTTATCTCTTCCTCCCATTGACATAATATTATCTTGTAAATTTAACTAATACCACACAATGTCTGAAAATAGGCCAATCTACCCTTCTCTCCTAGATTTGAGTCTTTCGTAGGTATATGGAAGCATTTTAACGAAACCGTTGCAAAAACAAAATCCATGTGCAATATTGATCATGATGCAACATATATTGGAAAGAAATAAAAGATGGGGTTTTTATTCATTGTTTATTACAAGAATTTCAATTAATTGTTTCCTATCTCCTCCTTCCATGAACATAATCTTGTCTTGCAAATTTAAATAATACCACACCATTGTCTAAAGGTAGTCCAATATTTCCTCCTCCCATATATCTGAGTCTTTTGAAGAGAATTCCAATGAGAGTATTGTAAAAGAAATATCCATGTACACTACTTAATATTGATCTACATAAACTACAATGAAAGAAAAGACGAGGTTCTTGTTTTCTGTTTATTACAAGCCTTTGGGTTAATTGTTTCTTATTTCTTCCTCCCATGGATGGAATATTGTCATGCAAATTCAACTAATACCATGCCATTGTCTGAAAGTAGGCCAAGATTCCCTCCTCCCATAGATGTGAGTCTTCTTAAGATGTACATAATTGTTCCCATGAGATTGTTGTAAAACAAATGTCCATGTGGTTCTTATCCTGATTTGACATGCAATGTAATGAAACAAAAGGTGGGGTTCACATTCTCTACTTATTACAATTCTTTGGGTTAATTGTTTCTTATTTGTTCCTCCCATAGATTGAATCTTGTCTTGCAAATTTAACTAGTAGCATGCCATTATTTGAAATTAGGCCAAGATGCCCTCCTCCCATAGATTTGAGCCTTCTGAAGATATATGGAAGCTCCCATGAGATCGTTGCAAAAACAATATCCATGTGGAATACTTATCCTGATACGACATGCATTGTAATGAAACAAAATGTAGGGTTGACATTCTTTGTTTCTTACAAGCCTTTGGGATATGTTAATACCTAGAAAAATTCCCATACAAAGCCCATGTTATGTATAAAACCCCTTATTGAATTATTACATTTCTTTTGTTATATTTGTATGTAGGATTTGAACCCCTTCATTGCACCCTTTCATTATAATTGTACCCTTTGTCTCCTATATATATATATATATATATATATATATAGTCTTAGGAGGATCTTATCTCATCTCATATTGTATTATGAATTGGATATATTGTAAAGGGAGGTTTCCCCCTTGAAGTGGACTGTAATTCATTGATTGTTTATCATTTTTAAGGTGTTGGATCATAACATTTTGTATCATGGAATTTATCCTATGGTTTTTCTTCTCCAAGCAAGTCATCTTAGCATTTTTTCTATAATTTTTTTTCAGGGACGATTCAAACAATGAAACTTGGAGGTTATTTAGAGACACATCAAGGTATTTGTGGTAAATGTTTTAGCTTCTGGTTCATTATAATTTCATAGATACACCCTGTGGAAGATAGGGTATCTGATTAGTCTTACTAACTAGTCTCAAACATGTGTTCCAAGTAAAATCATCGTATCTTCTTCAACGAGGATCCAAATTCAGTGAGACCAGTTTCATTTGAATGAAGACAACCTTTAGTATTTCAGGTACAAGTTTCAGAATCAGATATCAAATATTGTGCGTGTGTCATTCTATACAAGTTATCTCTCCTGGAAAGGCCAAACATCAACAAGGTGTGGGGATGTCACCCTAACTTCCACTTGGCACATCCAATTTGGATCGGACCTATGGCATTGAAGAGAGGCCATATTAGAGTACTATAGGTCGAAATTTTAGACTCATAGGGGATGAAATTTTAGAATTACATCATAAGGAATGTCGACCAAGAGGCCAGACTCCAAATTAAGGGTTTGAAAGGTATGAAACTTACAATTGGAATAAATTTTTATTGGAAGGTCTATTTCTAGTGATTCAAAATTTGTGATAAAAATAGAATAGAGGAGTATTATTATTATTATTATTATTCCATATGGGTCCAAAAAAGATGTCAACACCAATTAAACCTCCATAAGTCTCATCTATGACTTAAGAAAAAAATGAGGACATACATAACATGCTATCCAAATTGGAGGAACAACTTAATGATTTGAGTGATAGGTCTAATAATTGGGTAAAATCACAAAGGTAAATTCAATAAATGGAAAGGAAGATGGATGAAATGGAAAATAATATGGAAGAAAATAAGAATGACGAGAAAAAGAAGATGGATGAAAATAAAGAAGAAATACAAAATTCCATGAAGGAAGTTCAAAATTCCATGATATTTCAAGCTCTAGATGAGAGACTCCCTAAAGGAGATATCAAAATGAAATGAACTATGAAAATAAAGGTAGTATTCATGTTGAACAAACTGCCAATAATAAACAATTTTCAACTAGTGAATCTAACTCTAATAGTGGAGTTAATTATGGTGGGGGTCCTAAATTCAACTTTCCCAAGATTGAATTAAAGAAGTTTGATGGAACAAAGGTATTTACCTTGGTGAACCAAATGGAGAAATATTTTGAACTGCATAATATTATGGATGATAAGAAAAAGATTCACATAGAAACTTTGAACTTTGAGATAAAACCATGTCAATGGTATCAATGGATAGTAAAAATGTATCCCCCTCTTTATCATTATACTTAGGGTTTGTTTACAAGAGACTTAGAAGCACAATATGGGAAAGTGTGGGAACATGAATACTTCAGTAAATTGGAAAGAATCAAGCACTTAAGTGATATTGAAGATTATAATTCAAAATTTCAGGTATTGGCCACAAGGGTGGATAACATATGTGATGCAAAATTGTTGGAAGCTTACATGGGTTGATATGAAAATAGAAGGCTGACTTGTTATGCTATGCAAGCACCCTCTACTTCATTAAAATAAACTTTACATGACCTTGCTTCATGTGTTAAAATATGCAAGATAAACTTATGTGTTAAGTTCATGTATCTTCTTGTAAATGCTTATG
>ML783627.1:1488662-1507050 GCA_009831015.1 Picea engelmannii | reverse complement strand
TATATGAGAAATAATCAATAGTTTTTGTTCAAGGGAAGTAATGACTTCCAAAGGTAGCTACAACTTCCAAATGTAAAGGGAGGGATAAACCTCCAAGAGGAAGATACAATCCTCCAATATCAAAAGAGAGTTGAACTCTCCATACTTGCCCCTTCCTTCCACCCAAGAATATATGAGAGATAATAAAACTTTACATTAAATCATCACCATCAACTAATCATCACATAGAACCCGATAATGCTTCCCGAGACTTCTTCAATTTATGCAATTATTCAATTCTTGGAGTACTCTGATCCTGTAGATAATATTACTCAATGTATTCTATGAAACTCCTCCAATTTTCACTCCTTGAATCCTCCCAAAAAGGAGGTTATAGAAAGAATGGTAGACTTTATTCAACTCTGGTCTATTCATAATACCCAATTTGTATAGCATGCCCCACACTCAATATTTAACATCCGATTCTAAGACTTGCACACAAGAAAATACAGTCCATACTCTTTCCAATGGAAGTGGTCCCACTTCATTTGGATTATGTATGAATAAGTTATGACTGTTTTACCCGGAACACCTGTTTATTGACTAGCTTCAGGACTGGTCACAAACCCTATCTTCCACAGAGTGTATCTCCATAATTATAGTGAATCAAGAGCTTAAATTTTTACCAAAGGTACCTTGATATGTTTTCTCAATACCATAGCGATTTCACCATCTGAATCATTCTATAAAAAACGTTATAGAAAAAATGGTAAGATGACCTGAAAATAACATACCTTAGAACACATCACCAAAAGACTTCATCCTCCCTTGAAATCCGACCTTCTTTTCTTCTTATTTCCGAAATTCGACTTGTATCAAATGAATGTATAACGATGTTTATTTATACCATTTATGTCACTTCCTTTTAACATTAGGGCCAACCTGACACTTTCTTATTTTGTAATTCTTTTCTTTAATTATCTTCAGGGCCTACATGTACTTCCTTCTTCAATTCACTTTGTCATCTTCAAAAATTCATTTCTCCTCAACCATGAGGATCCACGTGACATGCCACATACCACTGGAAACAACATGATGTATACTATCCATTCATGGGTTTTGTATATGCATGTGCATTGTCCTTCATGTCCAAATACCTTTATCAATCTTGCGGTCCAAAACCCATGACTAGGGTTGATATCAATGACAACAACCAATCTTGCAACAACTACAACTGAGAAGGAAGCACCAACTCCCTCTGCAGGCACCAACCTGACTTTGCACCACCCAACCACCCTTAATACATAGGAATTAGCTTTTCTTCCTGGAATCTGCTTCAGCTTTTGATCTTCTGATTTGGACTGCAGAGACACTTTCTTCTCAACACTCTTCTATGTTTATATACTCTTCAAATGATGTGAGTGTGACACAACTGTGTCCCTTCATTTTGAACATCACAAATTTTTGATTAAATAATCTTAATTACTGTTTATTTATTTTACTGTGAAGGTTTTTCATAAATTGATCACAGTCATGGATCAATTTAATCCTTTAAATTCGACCCCGAATCTCTGTTAATTTCACAGAGACCAAATTCTACGAATGCGCTTCCTTCAAACCATCATATATGTCTGTGCATTATAGAACCACGGTCTTACCAACTATAGTGAAATTTAATAAAACACTTATAGCATATGACCATCGGGGGTGACCTCACGTTAAGCGAAACAAGCACATGAGCGCTTATCAATTCAACGACCATGATTCATTCTCTTGACGAGATGGACGACTGTCATAATTTCGCATATCGAGGCTTTGCGAATGAGTCAACCCTGACTCCCCAACTCCTGAGCTCCGAAAAGGGATAACATTCCTTAGCTCCTCCTTTGGCATCCATCCATGTGACTCTTCACTGTGACCTGGGGCCCAACTCTCAAGAGCGTCGGAATTTCGCATATCGCGAGTTCTCACTGCTTCCACCTTTGACCTTTCCCTCCCGTGAGTCAGTGAAATGTTGGTCTCTCGCCACACGTTCCTCCAAATGGACGGATCTGATGATGTTGGGATAACCAATGACTGTGATATTTTTCAGTATGATCAACGACTGTGATATTTTTGGAACGATCAACGGATGTGATCTTTTTGTGAGTTCACGTTTTGTGAATTCTCACGAATGGCTCTTTGACTTCTTCACTTTGTGAGTCAGCGAAATGATGACCCTTCACCACGTTCCCTCCTTGACAATGGATGATCCTGATGATTTCAAAACTTGTCTCGTGCACCTTCCTTCGGATCCAATGATTTGACAAGAACTTGGGTTTGATCCAAGGGCTGATGGGTATTCGAATATTTGAACTCACAGCCTCTTTACCTTTCTTATCTTATCCTTCCACATTAAGATGATCTGATGGCTTGACGAGAACTTGAGTTTGATCCGATAGTCAAGACTTAATCATTCATCGAGATGGACGACCACCATTTACTCTGGGTCTCCAGATTGCTTATGTTGCTTGATGACGTGTCATGAGTCAAGTAGATGATAGATGTCACTCATATTCGTGATCTACACAAACCTAAAATGTCGAATCAACTTGACATTTGTTATTGTCTGATTGCGCCATGTGTCCATGTTGATGTATTATAATGACGTGGTATGCCACATGTCCTTCTCCAATCAATAGTCCTCTTTCTCCCTTTGATTGACGACTATGATCAAATCGTGACTTCGCGTGTCGGGTGTTTGAACGTGAGCCACCACTGAATCTTCCAACTCTTGATATCCGAAATACTCTAGATCAATGGTCCACAATCCTGTTTAATCCAATGGTCCAGATATTATCAGGAATTCACGTTTCACGAGTTCCTACAACTCTAACCTTTGGCTTTTCCAGTTTGCGAGTTAGCAAAATGATGATCTCTCACCACGTGTCATCTGGATCATAAAACCCAGATTTGATTTGAACAGTCTGATGCTTGAGATCTTCTTCGGATGATCTAATGTCTGTGATTTACTTCAGATGATCTGATGGTCGAGATCTATTCTACGATGCATCTCTTGTAGCTTTATCTTGTCCTTCCATTTTAACATGATCCAACGGTTCAGATCTTATCGCGATTTTGTGTATCAGGACTTTGGAATAGATTCCTCTTTCGAACTTCCAGTTCCTGATTTCACGATATTTCAGAGTGCCAAATCAACGACCTTGAATTGTTTTGCGCTTTATCGCGCCATACCTCCTGAGCTTGATCTCTGCATAATGTTTGACATCAATGACAATCGCATCTGTGATAATTCATCATTAACAACAGATCATCACATCAACTGTTGACATCAATGACAATATATCCAACAATCTCCCCTTTTGTCATTAAGGGAAACACACTAACTTCATATACAAAACTCCTCCTGTGATGATGCTTTCCTTTTATGAAGTTTTCCTTTTATGAAGTTTCTCTCCCCCTTTGACATCAATGGCAAAGGGTTTCTTCTCCCATGATATGTGAGTATAAGTACTTCTCTTACCACTAGTAACTTTGTATGTTACTGACCAGACTGAACTTGGGTAACTCTTCCTACAAACATGTTCTGCCAGTCATAACTGAATGATTCCTTTTGTTGTTGGTTGCTATCTCACCCTGAATAGTTTCCAACTGATGCGTTATTTTCTTGAGAGATTTAGGTAGGAAAAAGGATTACTCCCAATTTTTGCCTGAGATATTCAAATATATCTCTATTTAAGGGTTTTGTAAAAATATCTGCCACTTGTTCTTTTGTTGGAACATATTCCAATTTAATGTTCTTGTTTTCAGCCTGATCTCTTAGATAGTGGTACTTTATGGGAATGTGTTTCGATTTTGAGTGCTAGACAGGGTTCTTAGAGAGACTTATCGTGCTTGTATTATCACAGTGGATAATTGTAGGTTCTTCAAATACTATTTTGATGTCTTGTAGAGTTTGTTTCATCCATTCTACTTGTGTGCAACATTTTGTTGCTGCAATATACTCAACTTCAGTGCTAGACAGAGAAATTGAGGATTGTTTCTTGTTTATCCAAGCAACCAATGAATCTCCCAAAAAAAATTCTCCTCCACTAGTACTTTTTCTGTCATCTACACTTCTTGTCCAATCAACATCTGAATAGGCTTTTAATGTGAATGAGCCCTTGCTGGGGTACCACAAACCAAGATCTATGGTTCCTTTCAAATATCTAAAGATTCTTTTTACAACTTGAACATGTTGAAATAATGTAACTGCAAAGTGTATTCTAATTATTATTGTTGTATTATTCATTAGATCAATACCCTATTGCGGATTGATCATGTTGGTTATTGTAAAAGACCAAATCCCCTTTTGCGGATTGGTCAAAACATAATTGTAATAGGCAGAATAAGAAGTCGGCCCCATAATATATTAAAGAGGCCCTAGAATATATTAAAGGTGGTTTTAACAACCCAGATTGAGAAGTCGGCCCTGCTAGTGAAAAGACACCTCCACACCTACTAGAGTTGTATAAATAAGGAGGCTAGCGCCTCATTTAGACACACACTCACTTGTTCATTGAGGACCAAGTTTCAGAGCTGTAGTTGGAGGAGAGAGAGAGAGAGAGAGATTCTTGGGAGAGGACTTTTTGTATTTGTTTGAGTTATCTCTTGGCATTGTATTGGCTATCTATAATAAGGAAGTTTTGCTGGGTTTTCTCCCCCATGAGGGTTTCCCAGGATAAATAATGTGTCTCTTGTGATAGTGTATTTCTTAGTGATCCTATCTTATGCTATTGTTATCTAGTGAAATGAAAATAACTCTAATAATATCTTAAACCTTAACATGGTATCAAAGCTAAGCGGAAGAGAGCATCTTTCACAAGAGAAAGTGAAAATCGTCACTGTTGCCGTACATGCAAATTAGGGTTTTTTATTAAAGAAGTATTTCAGCCCCAAAACCATCTATAAAAGTGCGCCCTTCCTCAAGGATCACTTTGGCATCCTCAACACAACTTTTCAGTGGCTAATTCTCCCGGAAAGTGAAACCCTAGTTTTCACAAAGTACTAGAAAACCAGAAAACCAGAGTACCAGAAATACCAGAGTACCAAAAGTACCAAAAAACCAGAAGCACCAGTCCAGAAATCCATTGGTCAAATTTGAGGGGGTAAAAGTTGGATTTTCAGAAATCTTATTGCACGAGCTTACTCGCCTCAACTCAACACATCTATCCACTGGATCAGAATTTCAAAATTTGAAGTTTGAAAAATTATGGTTTCCTCATAAAACCCTAAGTTGCAGTTGCAGTTGTAGTCTCAGAACCAGTTGCAGTATCAATTGCAGTTACAGTATCAGTTCCAGTAGAAGCTGTAGTACCAGTTGCAGTCACCCTTGAAGTTCTTAAGAGTTGGTGATCATTACTGCTGCTACCAGATCATGCCTCTACTTGCAAATGCCGTCAGAGGTATGTACTCACACATGTTTAAATGGTTAAGCTTTAAAGGGTATTTGCAGGAGAAGAGATCTCTTGCCATAGATCCAGAAGGATCTCAAGATCCAACACATTTAGAGGAATGATGCAACACAGGTGTTATTATTCTGATATGCATCTATTTTTTATGACATTATTTTGATCAGTGTTGGATGTTGTAGCTATGACCATAATTCTAACCTTTGGTCAAAATCCGAGTCAAGGTAATAGATGGATTAAAAGTTTAGATCATAGAGTTTATCCTCTAACCCAACCTTCTGTCAAGATATCATATTGTCTTAGTATAGAAGACAGGTTCAAGAAAGCACTCATCATCTTGAGTGAAGGAGACTTGGAAGAAAAGAAAGCACACTCATTCTTGAGGACAAGGCTCCAGGTTTGATTAATCAAGTTGATAAGATTCAAAGGTACACATGACAAATTGATGACTACCCCTTTACAAGTAACCACTATAGTTGAGATAACAATATTTGTAAAGTATTATACTTGGTAGCATGTGAGAATATAGAGGTAAATACTTAATGTAATCATTTTCCTGATACAACTAACACCTCCTCTAGGAGAAACCTTGTGTGTTAGTTCCAGGTTTCCATGGAGGAATGTTCGATCACAACACTATAAGAGTGTTGACCTCATTTCATAGTGTATCTCTTATTTTTGATCATTGCTTCAGACAAGCCATGAATGATAACTCTAAAGAAGATATGGTGATGATTATTCATGCTATTACTTTATATATTATTATCAAAAGGATATTATTCTAGCCTGTTTTTTTGATGACCTTGTTTCAGGTCACAGGTGATAACCCTGAGAAAGATATAGTGAAGGTTGCAGAAGGAAACATATTATATGAGACATGAAGCAGACTATGTACATGACCATATACACTCATGCACCAAAGAAGATGAAGAAGAAGCTATCTCTTGAGATTCAAAGTATCTCATATGAAGATTGATTGAAAGGAGTAGAAGGCTCCAAAGATGACCGAACATTAGAACGAGAAGTAGACCTCATTTGAATCTTGCTCAATATTTCATATTTAGACTTGGTATGCAACACCAAGTATACCCTGTAAGAGATCAACAAGGATGTGACCTTTGATGAAGATGCATCGCTCAAGAAATCAAGAAAATGCCATCTTGAAGAAGTATAAGAAGAGGAACTTGTAGCTCCCAGAACTACATAATCATTGAGGGAGGTTCCCAGAGTTGCATAACCAGTAAGGGAAGTCGTAACTTCCCCTGATGAGAAAATTCTAGAAGATCATGACATAGTAGAATTTCAAGAACCTCCTCAGATGACAATATGCCATAAGAGAAAGCCTGCTTGGTCTAGGGAGCTTATTCAAGATGGAGAGAAGTATGGTGTTCCTGAAGGAACCACGAGACAAGTGAAGAGACCTAAGCCATTCTCCAACTATATGTCTTTGATGTGTGATCTTCTTTGAAGAAGCCATTCAAAAGAAAGAATGGGCAGATGCCATGACAGAAGAATACCAATCCACAATAAAGAAAGATGTATGGTAAATAGTTCCCAGACAGAAGAGCAAGGATGTGGTATCTTCCAAATGGATCTTCAAAATAAAACATGTTGCTGATGGAAGTATTGAGAAGCATAAAGCAAGATTTGTCACTCATGGATTTTCTCAAAAGGAAGGCATTGACTATGAAGAATCATTCACTCCTATAGCCATATACACTTCAATCAGAACCATCATAGCCCTTGCAGTTAAGATGAAGTGGAAGTTACACCAGATGGACATAAAGACAACTTTCCTAAATGGTGTCATTGAAGAAGAAGTGTATATAGAGAAACCTCAAGGATTTGAAGTTGAAGACAATAAGTCTCATGTCTGCAAGTTGAAGAAGGCTCTATATGGATTGAAGCAAGCTCCTAGATCTTGGTATGGCAGGATAGATAGTTTCTGACGAGCTTAGGCTTTACCAAGAATAAAGCAGATTCTAACCTCTACTTCAAGGTTATGAACGATGAGCCGATAATATTGTTGTTGTATGTGGATGACTTATTCTTAACCGGAGAAGAAAATCTCATCACTGAATGTAAGAAGAAGCTCGCTTCAGAATTTGAGATGAAATACCTTGGCCTAATGCATTATTTCTTAGCTCTTGAGGTATGGCAGATTCTAGAGAGGATATTCCTTAACCAAGGGAAGTATGCAATCGAAATCCTAAAGAGATTCAACATGTTAGAGTGAAAGTCCATGAATACACCCATGGAAATGAAGTTGAAGCTACTGGTAGACACTTCGTCAGAATTGATTGATGCCACAATGTATAGACAGATCATTGGATTGCTAATGTACCCGATGAACACCAGACCAGATATCTATTTTTCCATGAACACCTTGAGTCTGTTTCTGGTATAACCTAGACATGTTCACCTAGTTGCTGCAAAACATGTGATGATGTACCCTAAAGGTACATTAGATTGTGGTCTCAGTTATGATGGAGATCTTGATTTCACATTGAGTGGATACACCAATTTAGATTGGGCTGGAAGTGTCTCTGACAGGAAGAGCACTTCAGGATGTTGTTTTAGTTTGGGATCAACCATGATCTCATGGCAGAGTAGGAATCAATCCAACATTGCTCTCAGTACAACAGAAGCAGAATACATTGCTGCGTGTTCTGCCAGCTGCGAAGCTATATGGATTTGAAAGTTGTTGACCAGTCCATTTGACCTAGGGATGGAAGCAACCACGATCCTATGTGACAACCAGAGCTGCATAAAGATGACAAAGAATCATGTATTTCATGACAAGTCGAAGCACATAGAGATCCGATATCATTACATCCGTGACATGGTGCAGAGAGGAGCCATAAAGCTCCATTGTGTTAGCACAGATGAACAGGTTGTCGATGTGTTGACCAAGCCTCTATCTCATGTAAAGTTTGAGCACTTTCAAGACAAGCTTGGTATAGTCTGAAAGGACCTCCCTCAAAAGGGGGAGTAGTGTTGTGTTGAGATATATCTAGTACTGTGCTTCTAGCTTAATCACTGTGACATAGAGCCAGTCTAGTTGTTGTGTTGAGATATGCCTAGTACTGTGCTTCTAGCTTAATCGCTGTGACGTAAATCCAGTCTAGCTGTTGTGTTGAGATATGCCTAGTATTGTGCTTCCAGCTTAATCATTGTGACTTAAATCGAGTCTAGCTGTTGTGTTGAGATATGCCTAGTATTGTGCTTCCAACTTAATTGTTGTGACATAAATCCAACCTAGATGTCGTGTTGAGATATGCCTAGTACTGTGCTTCCAACTTAATCGCTGTGACGTAAAGCCAATCTAGCTGTTGTGTTGAGATATGCCTAGTACTGTGCTTCCATCTTAATTACTGTGACGTAAATCCAGTCTAGTACCATGCTTCTAGCTTAATTGCTGTGATGAAAATCAAGCCGAGTACTATGCTTCCAACTTAATTGCTGTGACAAAAAGCAAGTCGAGTATTGTGCTTCCAGCTTAATGGCTGTGACATAAAGCCAGTCTAATATTGTGATTCCAACTTAATTGTTGTGTTGTGATTACATCTTAATTGCTGTGGTGTTTTCCAGCTTAATTGTTGTGTGGTGTGCAAGCTTAATTGTTGTGATGATGTGCTAGCTTAATTGTTGTGATGATGTGCCAGCTTAATTGCTGTGATGTGTTTCCAGCCTCGTGCTGTGATGATGTGTTTCCAGCCTCGTGTTGTGATGATGTGTTTCCATCCTTTGTGATGTGATATTGCTGCTTTTGATGTTGTATCAGCCTTGTGATGTTATTGCTGATGAGGATGTATTAGTGTTATACTAATCCATGTCGATGCAGTTGATGATGATGATGCTACTTCAGCCTCTTGCTGAAGATGATGATGATGATGCCACTTCAGCTCCTGAGTCCTTGCTGAAGATGATGATGATGATATTATTTTAGATTTAATGTTGAAGATGATGATGATGTTTCCTTAGCCTCATACCGATGAGGATGATGATGCTACTCCAGCTCCATGTTGTGTTGATGATGCTCCATCCTCCGTGCTGTGTTGATGATGAGAAAAAATTTCGATGATTTATAGATACACCAGTCAGTGTTCCAAGATGATATTGATGATGATGTCCTCTCACCCACCTGATGATGTTGATGATGCTGTCCTCTCTCTCTCTCCTGATGCTGTTATAGAATACCCTTCTTGTTAAGGGGGAGTGTTGAAATAATGTAACTACAAAGTGTATTCTAATTATTATTGTTGTATTATTCATTAGATCAATCCCCTATTGCAGATTGATCATGTCGGCTATTGTAAAAGGCCAAATCCCCTTTTGCGGATTGGTCAAAACATAATTGTAATAGGAAGAATAAGAAGTCGGCCCCATAATATATTAAAGAGGCCCCATAATATATTAAAGGTGGTTTTAACCACCCAAATTGAGAAGTCGGCCCTGCTAGTGAAAAGACACCTCCACACCTGCCAGAGTTGTATAAATAAGGAGGCTAGCGCCTCATTTAGAAACACACTCACTTGTTCATTGAGGAGCAAGTTTCAGAGCTGCAGAGAGAGAGAGAGAGAGAGAGAGAGAGAGAGAGAGAGAGAGAGAGAGAGAGAGAGAGAGAGAGAGAGAGAGAGAGGAATTTCTATATTTGTTTGAGTTATCTCTTGGCATTGTATTGGTTTGCTGGGTTTTCTCCCCCATGAGGGTTTCCCAGGATAAATGATGTGTCTCATGTGATTGTGTATTTCTCAGTGATCCTATCTTATGCTATTATTATCTAGTGAAATTCAAAGAACTCTAATAATAGCTTAAACCTTAACATAACATAGATCTCCTTTGGTTCAGCTTGGAATCTAGCCACCATCCCAACAACTTTCTTGACATCAGGTCTAGAAGCTTTTACATAGAGAAAACTGTCAATCATTGATCTGTAGAGTTTTGGATCTACAACTTTGGATTCATCATCCTTGCTTAGTTTGCATCCAACTGTCATAGGTGTACTAACAGGTTTGCAATCCTCTAACTAGAATCTCTTAAGCATGTCCATGACATATTTAGATTGATGGATAAAAACTCCTCTCTTGGACTGTATTATTTGTAATCCAAGGAAGAAATTTAGTTCGCCAAGCAAAGACATTTCAAATTCTTGTTGCATCATCTTAGCAAAGTCCTTACTCATTTTTTCATTATCACTACCAAATATAATATCATCAACATACACTTCCACAATGATCAAGTTATTACCATCAATTTTGCAATAAAGATTGTTGTCTGTTGATCCCCTTTTGAGGCCTTGTTTTTGTAAATAAGAGTCTAGCCTTGCATACCATGCTCTGGATGCTTGTTTTAGTCCATAGAGTGATTTCTTTAATTTAAAAACATAGTCTCATTTTTTGGTTAATTGGAACCCATTTGGTTGCTCAATATAAACTTCCTCTTCTAAATTTCCATTGAGAAATGCTGACTTGACATCCATTTGGTACACTTTAAATTTTCTGTAGCTGGAGAAAGCTAACAACATCCTAATTGCCTCTAATTTGGCCACACGTGAAAATGTTTATTCATAGTCTACTCCTTCAACCTGAGCATACCCTTTTCATACTAATCTGGCTTTGTTCTTGATTACTTGCCCATATTCATTCATTTTATTTTTATATACCCATTTAGTTCCAATGACATTTGTATCTTTTGGTCTAGGAACTAGTTCCCAAGTTTGATTTCTTTCAATTTGATCCAATTCTTCATTCATAGATTTAACCCAGTTCTCGTCTTTACATGCCTCTTTGATTGAACTTGGCTCAATATGTGACAACAATGCTAATTCTGTTTGATACTTCTTGTTTTCACTCCATCATTCATATCTCCAATAATAAGTTCTTCAGGATGATTTTGAATAATTATTGAGGGTGTCTTTGTATATATTCTTGGGAATTCTTCTCTTATCTCTCCATATTGACTATCTTCTTCACTTTCACTAGTATCCATATCATCTTCTTCCCTTTCTTTTTTATTCTCTTCTACTTCATCTAGTTGTGTGCCGAATGTCTCATCATCATCTTCATCTTTATTTTTAGATATGGTCTCTTGATTTTTGATCCTTATCATTTTTAGATCATCCACCTTGACATCTGAACTTTCAAAAATCTTATGTGATCTAAGATTGTAGCATCTGTATGCTTTCTTGTTTGAAGCATATCCAAGAAAAATACCTTCATCATATCTGGCATCAATTTTTCCAAGACTCTCATCTAGTCTTTTGATGTAGCATTTACTTCCAAATACTTTGAAGTATTTCACTGATGGAGCTCTTCCAAACCATAGTTCATAAGGATTTTTATCACTATTAACCCTGAGCTAACCTCTGTTCAATATGTATATAGTTGTGCTTACAACTTCCCTCTGATATCCATCTGACAATTTTGCTTCATTGAGCATAGTCCTTGCAACTTCCTAAACTGTTCTATTCTTTCTCTCAACAATCCCGTTTTGCTGAGGTGTTCTAACAACAAAGAATTGTCTTTTTATTCCATGGGTTTCATAGAAGAGATCAAACTCTTTTGATGTGAATTCACCACCATTGTAAGAAATGACATTTGATTCCCCCCCCCCCTTTTCATTTTCAACAAGGGTTTTAAAGGCTTTGAATTTGTTGAGTGCTTCTGATTTTTCTTTGAGAAAACATATCCAACTTATTCTAGTAAAGTCATCAATGAGAAACATAAAGTAAGACTTTCCTTGTAAACTCTTGGTTCTCGTAGGTCCACATAGGTCAGTGTGAACAAGCTCTAAAGGTTTAGAGGTTGTGTATTCTTTTGTTTTGAACCTTACTCTAGTTGACAGTGTCTACACATAAAATTTGAGGGTTTTATGATTTTTGGCAAGTTTCTTACTGCACCAAGGTTGTTTTCTTTCACAATATTGTCAAAGTTAATATGCCCCAACCTCCTATGCCATAGACAAATTTTATCTACATAATTTATATGACACTCCTCATTCAATTTTGCATCTAGTATATATACATTTTCAGGAGTTCTAGGAGCAATACCAACTAATTTTCCTGTGTCTTCTCTCCTAATCTCACATTTTTGGGAATCAAAGATGCAGAAGAATCCCTGATCATAGGTTTGACTGACACTTAATAAACTAGGCTTCAATTTATTGACAAGTAGTACATTTCTAGATTTGTCTTTTCCCAAGTTCACAATGCCTTTCTCAAGTATGTTACTTGAAGCATTATCACCAAATGTAACTTTGCCTTTTTGTTTCTTTAAGTCTATAAACTTGTCCTTGTTACATGTCATATGTTTTGAGCATCCACTGTCAACATACCATAGATCCTTTTTATCTTGAGTTTTTAGGGCGATAAGACATTCCTTTTTTGATGTTTTTACTCTCCAAAGTTTCTTTTTCTCTCTAATGAACTTGGGTTGTTCTGAGACTTCCATTAGTCGGCAATTAATGGCTTTCTGTCCATGGTTATGACATCTGAAGCATTGTAAGTCCCCTTCTTGTAGAGGTGCAAAGGAGTTATAGTTTCTTCTCTTAACTCGATTTGCTTCTTGTTTATCCTTAAGGATATAGTTCTTAACCTTCAAATTTTTCTTTCTATATGCTATACAATTTATAGCCTTGTGTCCAAAATTAGAGCATGCAAAGCAATAACCAGGAAAAATGCGAGGATACCTGTTTTGGTAAAACTTCTTTGGTATTGTCTTGCCTTATTTCCTAATGGGTGGAGGTAATCTTTTGGAGTTCTGATCATTACTTATATTCTCTTCATTTTTCTTCTTGAATGTACTTTGGAGAGTGTTAGCACTTGGTAAATTTCCTAGAGGTTGAAAAGAAGAAATTCACAAAGGTAACCTTAACCAACCGCTTTTAAAGCTGGGATCTAGCCCTTCCAGCTTTAGAGAGGGATCTCTCTATATGATTTAGCTTTGTTTAATTTCAGATATTAGGCTAGTTAAGAGAATTATTGGTTTTGTTGTAAAGGGTTTTTAAAGTTGGTTGAGACAAACTACACATCCATTGGGCTATGGGGTCTGTATTTAATCAAATCTGAGAAATAACCAGAAACGCCAAAGAAGATTTTCACAAGGCGAGGTAATACATTCACTGGATCTTTTAGTAATTAAAATGATGAATGGAAGAACAGGTGAGGAAAATAACTTCAATTAACAAGCAGTTAAGAATTTCTTAAATGAGGACATTAGAAGACAAACATTTAAACCTTTAGAATCGGAAACAGGGTATCAGAGATAAATCCTGCAACATAACACTATTCATAAAGATTAGATTCAGAAAAAAAAATGAATACAGAGAAAGAAAACATTTAACTTAGAAAATCACATCACCAATGAACATACGCAAGAATCCTGTGAAATGCCCCTTCTTTATTAATGGTGGATCTCTTAAAAAATGATACAGTTTTACAGCAAGAGGGTGTGCGAATCAACAACCCTCAATACATCTCCAAATGAAGTATTTGTAATACAAAATACATACGCTCCTGTCATAACTGATCAGGATGTGCTCATACTATTTTTAGACTAACTAACTTAACTAATCAAAACTGTTTTGATGACTCATTACAACTGTATGCTGAATTTCTGGGGTAGGCCATTGGGGAGGTGCCACACAACCTCTTCTGATGAGATAGGTGACTGGACGCAACAACTCATCTTCTTAGTCTAGTAGATCGCACAGTTCTTCCCATCTAATGTGACCTGGCACTGTGACTTTAAGCAACCTCCGGTACACTTCTTCCATGTCCGTGTACTTAGCAAATGTGGGCTTGATGACGAATATGTGCTTAATCTCATGCTGGATACTAATATCCAACTGCAAGGCATCCATGAATGCTTTTCAGTGATGCTTCCCTGTATACCTGCAAATTTAGAATTGTCCTTGGACACTTCAGCCAACCTTTTCTTATAATCAGGGAGTGTCATTAATTTGTCATTAATGACCTTCATACCAGGCAGTCCCTTCCTTTGCAGAGCATCTATCTTGTTAAAAAACTTCTGCACTCCTTGATCCATAACTTGAATTTTCTCCTCGAGCTGAAGCATGAGGCCCCTTTTGGTTAGAACCCTTTTGACTTCAAGTATGGTTTCTGTCCTACCCTCGATTTTCAATTCTTCGAGTTCCTCCCTAGTTTTGGAATTCATGAATCTTATGATTTCATTAGCTTGTGCCGGCATGTCTCCCAGCTCTGTTCTGATTTTCTCCACTGCCTGCTTTCTCCTTTCGAGCAACTCGTTTTGTTCAAACATAATTTGAACCATGGGCCAGATTTCATTGATAGACTTGGAAATATCTTCCCACACGATCTCTTTCACCTCTGCCAAAGTTTTCCCTGCCATTGTCTGTTTCTGGAGCTGCTGTAACTCCTTCTTGATTTGCTCATTTACCTGTTTCTCTTTGGATAGACTAGCCTGGAAAGAAGTCTTTAGCTCTTGGAGATTCTCTACTTCTTTCTTAAGCCTGCTGATTTCAGACTCTTGCAGGTTCATTCTCTCCATAGACTTGGCCAACTCTGTTGCTCCCTCTGGTAGTGGTACTGATGCAACATATGGAATGGCTGTCACTGTCGCTGTGCTCAATCCTGAAATTGGGATAACACTCAATGGGATACTTTCCATTGTATTTGTTTTCTCTTTCTCTCTCAACAGTCTTTCCATCTCTGCTTCCATCTCTTTTAATTGAGCGTTCTGCTCCATGAGTAATTTCAGCATCTCATCCTTTTCACCTTCCTTTTCAGCTATCTCCTTTGCCTGTGGGTCTTTCGTTGGAGGGAGATTTAGCTGTTTTCTCAAAGACGCGATGTCAGCGTTTTTCTTTTTAATCATCTCTTCAGCTGCTTTGACATTCACGGGGTCATAACCAATCTTGAGGACCAGCTCCTCCAATGTTTTGATTTTTTTGTCCTTCGCAAAAGACGAAATTTTCTCCAGCTTCATTTGGGTCTGGGCATTGCTTAAAGCTACCCGAAATTTTGATGCAGAGGCTGTAGCGTGGGCCAAAGTGTGGAACACCATCTCGCCGGTTTGCTTGTGCAGATCCATCTGATCAGCTGGATGCACGTCTTTAGCCTGAAACTCAAATGTGGCCCTTTTATAATCTGATATAACCTTGGGGTATGGCACTTGTGCTTGGAGGAAGGCCATATGCATCCTACCTTTCTCTGTATCAAACGCTGAAAGAAGCCTGTGTTGAGCTATGGATGACTGCTTCTGGAACTGCACATAAGTGCTGGTAGTAACAGTCTAATTTTACTTCTTGATCAAATCATATTTTTCAAACATGCCCAACTTGGGCCCAGTCTTGCTTGGTGGAGCATCTGTGGGAGAGTCTGTGGATTTTAACGCTTTTGCTACTTCCTTGTGCTGACTCGAGCCGAAAGGTAAACTGGCGGGCTTGACCCCTGTGGTGGCCACTGTGGTATTTGTGATCTCTTGCTCCACTGTCGTGCCTATCGTTGGAACTGTCCTTGGCTTTTTGGCGTGCATCTTGAATTCCTTCGAAGACAACTCTGTTACAGGGGAAGACGATTCTTGTCGGGGCCTCTTTTCCTTGGGATTATGAGGTGTGGCAGTGGGTGGTGCGCTTGTTGAGGGTACCTGCCTTTCCATCCCGACAGTTGGTTCCACGTCCACCAACGTATCAGGCTCCCATTCTGTCAGATTAGCAAATCTCTCGATTTCCGGCTTGGGCTCATGCACATATGGGGCATTTTTATTTTTGACTCTCATCTCAAAAATGATCCCGCAGGGATCATACTGCCAAGTGAAACTTATCAGAAATTTCATTTCCCTCAGCAGTTTGTCTGCTTCATCGCCCGCGCCTATGCTATTGCAGATGAAAGAGCATATCTTCCCTTTAATCCGCAATTGTTGCTTCTTTTTAAGGGAAACAAAGTGAATATCATCAGAATTCATAATTTGTCTAATATATTCCAGTGCGAAAATTCTTACCGGTATATATTTTGGAAGCTTGTACAGTGCCAACTCGCACCCATAAAATCGGATCTCGGAGTGATTCTGATACAAGTACCAGTCCCCCGTCTTCGCATTGTCCGAGAGGTGTAGAATTCTCCGGACTTCGTTATTTATCCGTGGTTCAGGCATGCCACTCAACATACTTACCACAGGGTGGTAAAACTGATCAATGAACACTGTGAAGTCGTATTTGACAGAATTGTATTTCAGAAGAGACGTCCACACTGTGACTGGCTGTGGCCTCCCATCGGCGTCCATCTTCTGCATGGAGAAATTGAACCTGTTTGCTTGGAAGTAGACAAACATGTAGGCCAGAATGGATGAATACCTGAACATGGCCTCTGTGGCGAAATTAAAAAATTGTTCATGGATGTTATTGGCTAGGAAAGTGCTGTAGTCGAATTGCGTGGTCGACTGTTCGTCATTTGAGAAGATAGATAGAAAACCCAGGATGGGTTCGTCTACCCATTTATCGGAATAGTACCCAAGAAGGGCACACGGGGAGGAAATAATTTGATTTCGTTTGGTGGAAAATAAAGAAGAAGGATACGGGGGATTGGTGGACAGGAGAGGAGCGGAAGTGGGGAGGAGAAGCTCAACTATCTGAGCTCTCTGCGGGAAAGTCATCTTTTGATAAAGCTCAGTGAGGATTTCCAGGTTGAATGGGGATGCAGATTCCAGGCGGGTTATCTGCATCATCTGGTCGATATCCTCTGGGGTGATGAAGAAGAGGATGTCCCCAGATGAAGAAACAATGGCTTTCTGGTCGGGGACGTAGTGAGCTTGGCATTTGAGTGAAAATTCTGGGAAATGGTGAATTTGGGGGAACATATATAGGGGCAAATTGGACTCCCAGAGCCCAATCTCGTCACTCTGGTCGAGGAAAACTTCTCGGAGCCATGACTGCAGATCAGAGAAGTCAAAACTGCATATCGTGTCCACTATCAAGCGATCTTTGTAGACCAGAGGGATTTTATACAGGTCAACCGGAGGAGGAATGAACAGATTCTCTTCCTCTTCCGTTTGCTTTGTCTTAGACACCATTTAGGCAACTGTACCTGCAACAAACAATACGTTAGTGGGGTCTACTGACTGTAGGCGAGCAAGATGTGGGAGCAATGGAGGAAAAGGGTTTTTTTGGCGCGATGGATGAATAATGAATACAAAGGAGAACGGTAGTTTTATTCAAAAATGGGTCGGTCGGATGCGGGAAAATGGTTAGCGTGACAACGGGTATATTACCCAGTAATTAATGGACAACGGGCCACTTGGGGTGATATGGCAGGTGACGGTGACCAAAGTATACGGATGACTGACGTGGAGGTTTGTGATTGGGGGTAAAAGTCGCCAAAGGGGGCTGTCCATGAGTTAAGTGTGTTATGGTGCTGACAACGTGGACTGACAGCAGTAACGGGATGGGACTTCGACCCGGGGGCAAGTGGGACAAGTGGACTTAGTGGAGGATGACGTCCAGGGGCGACGAGGTGTCAGACAACATGTGGAGGATGGGACCTATGGACCAATAGGACAATGACACAAGTACCAAGGGGCCCTCCGTAAGGAATATTCATTCCGGACCCCCCCCCCCTTTGATTAAAAGCAGAACACCAAGGGGGGTCCGGAAACCATCGTGAGCCGTTGATCTGCGCGCTGGATTTCTGACCGCAGATCTTAGCGTGTCATTTAATATCAATTCCAGACCCCCCCCTCCATTAAAGGCAGAACGGAGGGGGGGGTCCGGAATCCAATTTGGATCGTCGATTAGAGTGCTCCGCGTAGGGCCGTTCAGATCTGCACCTACTTTATAATCAATTTTGGACCCCCCCCCTCCGTTAAAGGCAGAATGGAGGGGGGGGGTCCGGAATCCAATATGAACCATGGATTTGCACGCTCTGTTCTGGATCGTCCAGATCTGTGCAAAGGTTATCGCTGATTCCGGACCCCCCCCCCCCC
>ML783627.1:1475988-1488611 GCA_009831015.1 Picea engelmannii | reverse complement strand
GGGGGGGGGGGGGGGGGGGGGTCCGGAATGCTATATGAACTGTTGATCCAAGCACTGTGATCTGGACCATTGAAAGGTGAACGAAGCATAGGTCGGGAGCAGCCAATGTCATATGTTGGCAAAACTTAGGATTAGCACTTTCTTATGGGTTTTATTCAAGTTTGTCATAGACACCACCAAGGGGACCTTGTTCCAACTATCCTAAGGCAAGGAGAGACTTGATGTAGCGAACTTTCAAATGGATTTTATTTGGGCAAGGAAAGCAAAGCAATTAGTCTACATTCTAACCTACTTTCACAAGACAGATAACCTAGGTTAGACTGTTGGGTTAAGACATTATTTTTCCTAAGGGATATCTGACCAGGATTAGACATTCTGGTCAGACTTATTCACTAATTCTATCCTAAGGGGCTATCTGACCAGGATTGGATGGTCTGATCAGATGTATTCACTAGCTCTAACCTATGGGCTATCTGACCAGGATTAGACAGTCTGATCAGATGCATTCACTAGCCTATCAACATTGAAAATTTAAAAGGACTTGGTCATGCTTGAAAGGTATGACCAAGTTGCTATTATTTCATGGGGCTTTTGTTTCCATTCTTTTATGCCCTCTTTTCTCTTTTCTTTTTCTTTTTCTTCTCTTTTTTCTTTTTTCTTTTTCTTTTTACAAAATGAAAAATAAACTTCCAATAAGAACACTAGATACAGATAATATCAATAATATCCAAGTCATAAGTTGATTCCCCTATTTTATGGGGTGAGAATAGCGGCTCCACCTAGGGATGGTACTTGCCCTGTTAAGTGCCAAGAATCCAGTTTCCTGTCATCCTGAACCGTTCTGTCTAGTAGCCTTATCTGGTATTATTCTCAGGAACACTTCGAAAAACATTGATCAGCAGCTTAGGGCCTTCTCTTCGGGCTTCAACAAACTGACCGCCGTCCTTTACTCAAATAAAAATGCAAGTAAAGACTGAAAATTAAAATGGTATGTACAATGGAGAGTGATTTCTTCAATTCTCTTACTGAGGAGGGACATAATGTTTCAGCATTCTGCCATTCACAGGCGCTCCTGGAAGATCTGACCCATCAGCATTGTTTAACAAAAAGGCGTTGTTTCCTCTGAAAGCTTGGATCATGTATGGCCCTGTCCATAGATGATCAAATTTCCCATGCTTCCCCTTGTCCTCGTTCCTGGCATCCCATCTCAAAACCAGGTCTCCCAACTCAAAATCATCCTCCTTGGTTAGTTTGTCAAAGATCTTCTTAATGTTCTCTTGGATGACCTGTGTTTTATTGAAAACATCCTCTCTAGTCCGCTGCAAATGAATCATCTGATTGATTCGTCTCTGGGAGTCATTTGGTTCCGCTTGCATCTCTTGAAGTAACTTCATGACAGGGACTCCCAAAGAAGTTGGGAACACAGCCTCTATACCGTAAACCAGCTGGTATGGTGACATACCAATTGACCTTTTGGTGGTGAGTCTATCTGCCCATAAGGCAAATACCAGCTTATCATGCCATGATTTTTTATTCTCCTGCAACGTTTTCTTGATGATATTTACCAAAGTCTTGTTTGAGGATTCCGCCAACCCATTCCCTTGAGGGTAGTAGGCTGTGGAATGGCCCAAACCAATGTGGTAACGACTGCAGAAGTCAATGAGTTTCTTCGACCGAAAGGCAGCTGCATTGTCAGTAATGATCTTTCTAGGACAACCAAAACGAGATAAAAAATTATTTTCAAGAAATTTAATAATAACAGCGTCAGTGGCTTGCCTGCTTGGTACAGCCTCGATCCATTTGGTGAAATAATCAGTGGCAGTGAGAATCCACTTATGTTGGACCGAAGACGGAGGGTGTATTTCTCCAATGAAGTCAAGTCCCCATTGTTAGAAAGGAGCCTCGACTGAAATTGGTTTAAGGTGTAGAGGAAGAAGTTTCCTTTTACCCTCAAACAGCTGACAGTGGTGACATGCTGTTACTTTCTGATGTACATCTGCAAACAGGGTGGGCCAGTAAAAACCAGCTCTGAGTATTTTGTTGGCTGTAACCTTCCAGTTTAAGTGGCCACCACATTCTCCTGCATGAAACTCCTGCAACACTTTGTCAGCTTCATCTTTGAGTAAGCAATTTAAAAGAATACCTGCAGGGTCTCTCCAATACAAATTCCCTTCTAGAATACAGAACTTTAACGCTTTCAATTTCAAAAATCTAGCTTTAGTTTTAGTTAAACCAGGGGGAGCTTGTAAATTTTGTAAAACAAAAATAAGGTCTGCATACCATGGAGAGTTTAGAAAAACCTCTTTAACGTTTGGAGTTTCCATCTCACCCTGCTCATCTGCCACGTCTAGAAAATTAATGTCGAGAGCTTGAAAGTTAGATTCAACCATCAATTTGGCAAGGCCTTGGCCTTTGATCAGTTTTGTGGGCTTAATTTCTATGTCGTATTCTAGAATAATGACAATCCACTTTCCCCTTCTTCCATCAGGGCTGTCTTGTGTCAATATATCTTTCACCACCACGTTTGGAACATAAGCTATGATGTGTGAATGAAGAATATAGACCCTGAAGTCCTTTATAGCCTTTACCAAAGCAAAAGCCTGCTTCTCCATAATGTTGTAGTTCAGGGCAACGTCTCTTAAAGCTTTGCTGAAGAAAGCGATGGGTTGTTCGTACCCCTCACTATTCTTCTGCAGTAATACGGCTGCTATAGTATGTTCATAAGCGAAAGAGAAAAGATAGAAATATTTAGTGAAATCGGGACTGATCAACACTGGGGCTTCGGTGAGAGCTCGTTTGACCTGTTCGAAGGATTGTCTAGACTCAGGATCCCATTTTATTTTTGTGTCCTTTTTTAGCATGTTGGTAATGTTTCGAAGGAGCTCGATTAGATTAGGAATGAATCTTCGAAGAAAGTTAATTTTCCCTATAAAAGACTGTAGTTCTTTGAGGTTTCTTGGGTGTTCTAACTTTAGTATGGCCTCAATTCTGCTGGGGTCGATTCTGATTCCCTCTTTAGAGATGATATGTCCCAACAATTTACCTTCTTCTAACCCAAAAAGACACTTCTTGGGATTTAATGAAATCCCGAACCTTCTACACTTTTCGAAAACTCGTCTAAGGTGCCGCAGGTGTTCATCATCAGATTGGGAAAACACTGTCACATCATCTAAGTAAACGACAATAAACTTACCTGCCTCTTCTATGAAGGCGATGTCCATTTCCCTCTGGAAGGTTGCTCTTGCGTTCATTAGACCAAAAGGCATCTTCACATACATGAAAGTGCCCCATGGGGTGGTGAAAGCGGTTTTTTCCTGATCGTCAGGGTGAACTAGGACTTGGTTGTAGCCTGAGAAACCATCTAACAAAGAAATTCTACTGGACCCGACCACTCTTTCCAGGAGGTGATCCATTTTGGGCAAGGGGTAATTATCCTTCAGGGATGCTTTGTTCAAATTTCGAAAATCTATACAGAGTCGGATTTCCCCAGTTTTCTTGCGTGTAGGGACTAAATTGGAAACCCACTTAGAGAAACGTATTGGGACTATGATCTTGGCATCATACATTTTCTTAATCTCCTTTTCTATCAAGGGAAGCAACTTGGGATTTATCCTTCTGAGCTTCTGCCTAAACAGTTTCTGGTCTTCCTTTATGGGAATCCTGTGTTGTATAATGCTGGTGTCATAGGCTTTCAAATCTTCATAGCTCCAGGCAAAAACGTCTGAATATTCTTTGAATAGCTCAATGTACTTAAGCTTTTGTTCTGGGGGTAAAGATTTGGACAGTTTAACCATCTTAGGTTTCTCTTCAGTTCCTATATTGTAGTCTTCTACCTCTTGTCCATGGGCTTCTATTTTTGGCTTCTTAGCTACATCATCATTGTCAAACAGATCTTCTAAAGGGACAAGGCCTCTAGGCAACACGTTGCTTTTTAATTGTAAAATATCGGCATCCATTTCGTCATCTCTAATCTTCCCTGGATCTACTGTATCTACCGTATTTACATTATTCACGCTATCTGTTTCGAATTTAAAATTATTTACATTCTCGTTTTCATTTTCCACATCTATGTTTGTACATTCAAAATTGTTCTTGCATTGCAGAAAGTCCTCTATCTGATTGTCATTTCCAAACACTTGCCAGTACCTGATATTATCGGGCACTGTCGGTCTGCATTTGACTTCAACCATGTATGAGCGAGTTTGGAGAAAGGGAATCTTGCATGATGTAGCTGACGTAGCTAGTCCGTCAGCCAGGATATTCTATCCCCTCGGCATTACCTGCAAGTCAACCTCGTTAAAACATTTCAACGCATCAAGAATGGCATTCCGGTAGGCTCTAAGGCGAGGGTGTTTAGCAGCATATTCACCTTTAATTTGTTTAATTATTAATTCAGAGTCACCCCTTACCATTATTTTCTTGGCACCGACTTTCTTCAATAGCTTCAGACCAAGAATTAAAGCTTCATACTCAGCAACGTTGTTAGTGCAATGGAAATTTAACTTATAGGAATGATTTTCCGAATACCTTTTTCGATGATTATGCAACTAGACCCCAGCTCCCGCTCCTTCTCTACTCACAGCTCCATCGAAATCCATACTCCAGAAATCAGCAGGGAAATCTTCAGTGATTACATTTTCCATCTTTGCTGCCTCACCACTTTCTGGACCTTCATCTTGACTAGCTACCTCTTCCGTCTGCCGAATTTCTGTTTCTTCAGCATCACCCTCATTGTACAAGATGAACGAATCTAAATCGGAATGAGCAGAGTAAAGGGGGTAATTGTGGGGTTTCTCTTAACTGTTGACCATGTACTTCATCAGTGTTTCTCTATACAACCTCCTCTGTTGTCCGAACACTGGGATCATGGCGTAAGACATATCCAGCTGCAGGGTTCCTTTCAACTTAGCTCCCCAAGACCGGGACAACAACATACCATACTTTGGCGGGATGTTTGCAACCACCACGTCCATTACCATGCTTTTTGAAGGGATCTGAACCAGGGTGATGCAGAGGTCCTTAATCAGACCGATACATTTGACTTTGCTGGAGTCAAACGAGTGTAGATCTTTGTAAGGCCTAGTGACTTCCAATCCCAGTTTTTCCATTACTGCTTTGGGCATTAGATTATGTGAGGCACCAGAATCCAACATGGCATTATGAAATATCAAGTTATGTATGTTCAAATTGATGCAAAAGGGAGCTACATCACCGGTATCGTCTCGACCGTCTACTTCAGGTCCAAAAAGGAGTTCAGGACGATCATCAACGAGATTCATAGTGTCAGAATGAGTCACTGATCCAATGGTCAAGGCCTTGGTGCCTATGTCTGGTTCAATGGCTAACGCTTTTAGTACCTGTGAACGATAACCGCCTCTTCTTATCAACTCTGTCAGTGGGACAGGAATTTTAATTTTTGCTAATTCTGCCTCCAGGCTAAAAGGTGCAGGTGTCCGAGTCTGGCTTGTTGATTCTGGTTGGTCCACCGTATTTTTTCGATCAGAAGTACTAGGCAGATTAACAGGTGAAACTTCGGGCTGTGCCGGTCTTTTCAATATGGTGACGCTTTTCTTCACTGGAGCATCAGTTTTACCTTTCTCATAAGACTTTTCAGCAGTGGTCTTCTCGGGGGTTTTCTCATTCTCGGCTACCCTCTGCGTTTCGGTCATCTTTTTAAAGGAATTTCCTTCTGTCTTCTTACTTCGAAGATTGTGTTGGCGGTGCACTTCCAAAATAGCGTTTTCATGGGCCCGTTGCCCTGCATCCTCGGCCTCCTCACTTACCTTTGTTTGATTTAGCAGGAAGAGTTCCTATTCTTCTTGAGTAAGGAAAATGACATCGTTATCATGAATGCCCATGAGGTTGATATGAGTGTCCTCCAATTCCTCATTTACTTCCCCCCCATCGTCAACATAGTTTTCTTGCAAGGGAGGCCTGATCGGCTGATCAGGACCTCTCTGGTCTCTTTGATCTCTTTGATCTCTTTGATCTCTGGGATCTCTTGGATCTCTTTGTCTGATTTGAGGAGGGTTTCTCCTGAAATTGGGGTTCCGAATCTGAGGAGCAGGTGTGTCGTCTCTCGGAGGATTCCTGTCTGAAATACTCGATCTTTCTAACAATAACGCCAATGATCTGACCACAAAATCCAATTTAGAATCAATGTTTGACGTGGAAGGTTCTTCTTTGATCGTGACTCTCCTTTCCGTTCTTTGACGCGCCCTTTTTGCCAACAAATTAGCCTCCACACTAATAACGCTTTTCTGCATGTCTTCAAGGGTGGCAACATTTCTTTCTCTCAATTGGTAAGACATGTCCGCATCAAATCTGTCAGGGAATTTAATCAATGCCAAACCTTGGGGAGGTTTGATCTCAGTTGGAATTGCATTATATAAATTGTGAAAACGTGTGCAATAATCTTGGACACTTTCACCTTGATTTCTTTTTATATTCTCGTATTCTGATAGTATCTGGAGAGGGTTTTTCTTTACCTCCCATCTGTCAAGAAAACTTCTTTGGAACGCGACAAGGTCAGGGATTGATGCGGCGGGTAAGGCTTTGAACCATTTCTTGACGTCTCTTGTCAGACTCTGGGTGAACAGTCTCATCTGAACGTCGACTTCGTCGACTTCTTGTAAATCCAAGTATTCATTCATTTTATCTACATGTTGTTGTGCGTTTACTGCTCCGGTTGCATCGAACTGTGGGAGTCTAGTCTAGTAGTCTTGGGGCATGGCATGTAGTGGTGCAGCCAACACCAAAGGGGCATATCGAGCCACCATGACGGGTGGAGGAAGTGGGACAACAACCTGAGTGGTTGGAGAGGTAGCGGCGGAAGACGAAGTCGATGAAGGACTGGGCGGTGCTGAGGTAGCTGTTTGTAGTTTGGTCGCAGAAGCCAAGACTTCGGGGGTTCGGGGTTGCAACGCAGTCGGGTCGAAAATGAGCTGAGATACAAAGGTTTCAGATCATGTTCTAACAAGTTTTTGTGACGGGAAAAGATCAAGATCAAGGTTTTGAAAGATATCTGGTTCTCCGGAAAAGGAAGGAGATTTGTGAAGAGGAGTATAACTCGGTGAACTGGTAGCTAAGGTCTTTCGTCTCAGCAACTGTTCGGGATTTTCTATTGCTGTAAAGGGTTCTGGGTCTGGATGAGATCAAGTGTGGACTTTCTTGGGAGCCAGAACTCTTTTTGGGTTTTTATATATGTATTTTATTTATTTTTATGGTGAAGGAAACTAGGGGAGGTTTCTATGTTGACGCCGTCTAGCTTCCAATTGCTCCTGAGTAGCTATGTTTCGTTCGATGGCTGCCCACGAACGTTCGAGTTCTTCCCGGTTATTGGCAGTTTTGAGGATTGTGTCAAAAAGGTTTGACGCAATATGAGTTTGATTCGCGAGTCCAGGCTCGATATTAGGTTGTACTGCTGCAGGAACAGTCATAGAGGAACCAAAGGTTCAAAGAGAGACTTTGAAAATAATATGTATAGAGTCAATCAACCTCTCAACATTATTTTCTTCTCGGAGTCAAACTTTCTTCAGGGGAAAGAAGTCGTGAGATTATCAGTTTTAGTTCGTCCCCAGTGGAGTCGCCAATTATGTTAGCACTTGGTAAATTTCCTAGAGGTTGAAAAGAAGAAATTCACAAAGGTAACCTTAACCAACTGCTTTTAAAGCTGGGATCTAGCCCTTCCAGCTTCAGAGAGGGATCTCTCTATATGATTTAGCTTTGTTTAATTTCAGATATTAGGCTAGTTAAGAGAATTATTGGTTTTGTTGTAAATGGTTTTTAATGTTGGTTGAGACAAACTACACATCCATTGGGCTATGGGGTCTGTATTTAATCAAATCTGAGAAATAACCAGAAACGCCAAAGAAGATTTTCACAAGGCGAGGTAATACATTCACTGGATCTTTTAGTAATTAAAATGATGAATGGAAGAACAGGTGAGGAAAATAACTTCAATTAACAAGCAGTTAAGAATTTCTTAAATGAGGATATTAGAAGACAAACATTTAAACCTTTAGAATCGGAAACAGGGTATCAGAGATAAATCCTGCAACATAACGCTATTCATAAAGATTAGATTCAGAAAACAAAATGAATACAGAGAAAGAAAACATTTAACTTAGAAAATCACATCACCAGTGAACATACACAAGAATCCTGTGAAATGCCCCTTCTTTATTAATGGTGGATCTCTTCAAAAATGATACGGTTTTACAGCAAGAGGGTGTGCGAATCAACAACCCTCAATACATCTCCAAATGAAGTATTTGTAATACAAAATACATACGCTCCTGTCATAACTGATCAGGACGTGCTCATACTATTTTTAGACTAACTAACTTAACTAATCAAAACTGTTTTGATGACTCATTACAACTGTATGTTGAAATTCTGGGGTAGGCCGTTGGTGAGGTGCCATCAAAACCTCTTCTGACGGGACAGGTGACTGGACACAACAACTCATCTGCTTAGTCTAGTAGATCGCACAGTTCTTCCCATCTGATGTGGCCTGGCACTGTGACTTTAAGCAACCTCCAGTACACTTCGTCCATGTCCGTGTACTTAGAAAATGTGGGCTTGATGACGAATATGTGCTTAATCTCATGCTGGATACTAATATCCAACTGCAAGGCGTCCATGAATTCTTTTCCAGTGATGCTTCCCTGTATACCTGCAAATTTAGAATTGTCCTTGGACACTTCAACCAACCTTTTCTTATAATCAGGGAGTGTCATTAATTTGTCATTAATGACCTTCATACCAGGCAGTCCCTTCCTTTGCAGAGCATCTATCTTGTTAAAAAACTTCTGCACTCCTTGATCCATAACTTGAATTTTCTCCTCGAGCTGAAGCATGAGGCCCCTTTTGGTTAGAACCCTTTTGACTTCAAGTATGGTTTCTGTCCTGTCCTCGATTTTCAATTCTTCGAGTTCCTCCCTAGTTTTGGAATTCAGGAATCTTATGATTTCATTAGCTTGTGCCGACATGTCTCCCAGCTCCGTTCTGAATTTCTCCACTGCCTTCTTGCTCCTTTCGAGCAACTCGTTTTGTTCAAACATAATTTGAACCATGGGCCAAATTTCTTTGATAGACTTGGAAATATCAGCCCACACGATCTCTTTCACCTCTGCCAAAGTTTTCCCTGCCATTGTCTGTTTATGGAGCTGCTGTAACTCCTTCTTGATTTGCTCATTTACCTGTTTCTCTTTGGACAGACTAGCCTGGAAAGAAGTCTTTATCTCTTGGAGATTCTCTACTTCTTTCTTAAGCCTGCTGATTTCAGACTCTTGCAGGTTCATTCTCTCCATAGACTTGGCCAAGTCTGTTGCTCCCTCTGGTAGTGGTACTGATGCAACAGATGGAATGGCTGTCACTGTCGCTGTGCTCAATCCTGCAATTGGGATAGCACTCAATGGGATACCTTCCATTGTATTTGTTTGCTCTTTCTCTCTCAGCATTCTTTCCATCTCTACTTCCATCTCTTTTAATTGAGCGTTCTGCTCCATGAGTAATTTCAACATCTCATCCTTTTCACCTTCCTTTTCAACTATCTCCTTTGCCTGTGGGTCTTCCGTTGGAGGGAGCTTTAGCTGTTTTCTCAAAGACGCGATGTCAGCGTTTTTCTTTTTAATCATCTCTTCAGTTTCTTTGACATTCGCGGGGTCATAACCAATCTTGAGGACCAGCTCCTCCAATGTTTTGATTTTTTTGTCCTTCGTGAAAGACGAAATTTTCTCCAGCTTCAGTTGTGTCTGGGCATTGCTTAAAGCTACCCGAAATTTTGATACAGAGGCTGTAGTGTGGGACAAAGTGTGGAACACCATCTCACCAGTTTGCTTGTGCAGATCCATATGATCAGCTGGATGCACATCTTTAGCCTGAAACTCAAATGTGGCCCTTTTATAATCTGATATAACCTTGGGGTCTGGCACTTGTGCTTGGAGGAAGGCCATATGCATCCTACCTTTCTCTGTATCAAACGCTGAAAGAAGCCTGTGTTGAGCTGTGGACGACTGCTTCTGGAACTGCGCATAAGTGCTGGTAGTAAGAGTCTGATTTTTCTTCTTGATCAAATCATATTTTTCAAACATGCCCAACTTGGGCCCGGTCTTGCTTGGTGGAGCATATGTGGGAGAGTCTGTGGATTTTAACGCTTTTGCTACTTCCTTGTGCTGACTCGAGCCAAAAGGTAAACTGGCAGGCTTGACCCCTGTGGTGGCCACTGTGGTTGTTGTGATCTCTTGCTCCACTGTCGTACCTATTGTTGGAACTGTCCTTGGCTTTTTGGTGTGCATCTTGAATTCCTCCGAAGACAACTCTGTTACAGGGGAAGACGATTCTTGCCGGGGCCTCTTTTCCTTGGGATTCTGAGGTGTGGCAGTGGGTGGTGCGCTTGTTGAGGGTACCTGCCTTTCCATCCCGACAGTTGGTTCCACGTCCACCAACGTATCAGGCTCCCATTCTGTCAGATTAGAAAATCTCTCGATTTCCGGCCTGGGCTCATGCACATATGGGGCATTTTTATTTTTGACTCTCATCTCAGAAATGATCCCGCAGGGATCATACTGCCAAGTGAAACTTGTCAGAAATTTCATTTCCCTCAGCAGTTTGTCTGCTTCATCGCCCATGCCTCTGCTATTGCAGATGAAAGAGCCTATCTGCCCTTTAATCCACAATTGTTGCTTCTTTTTAAGGGAAACAAAGTGAATATCATCAGAATTCATAATTTGTCTAATATATTCCAGTGCAAAAATTCTTACCAGTATATATTTCAGAAGCTTGTACGGTGCCAACTCACACCCATAAACTCGGATCTCAGAGTGATTCTGATACAAGTACCAGTCCCCTGTCTTCGCATTGTCCGAGAGGTGTAGAATTCTCTAGACTTCGTCATTTATCCGTGGCTCAGGCATGCCACTCAACATACTTACCACAAGGTGGTAAAACTGATCAATGAACGTTGTGAAGTCGTATTCAACAGAATTTTATTTCAGAAGAGACGTCCACGCTGTGACTGGCTGTGGCCTCCCGTCGACGTCCATCTTCTGCATGGAGAAATTGAACCTGTCTGCTTGGAAGTAGACAAACATGTAGGCCAAAATGGATGAATACCTGAACATGCCCTCTGTGGCGAAATTAACAAATTGTTCATGGATGTTATTGGCTAGGAAAGTGCTGTAGTCGAACTGCGTGGTCGGCTGTTCGTCATTTGAGAAGATAGATAGAAAACCCAGGATGGGTTCCTCTACCCATTTATCGGAATAGTACCCAAGCAGGGCACACAGGGAGGAAATAATTTGATTTCCTTTGGTGGAAAATAAATAAGAAGGATATGGGGGATTGGTGGACGGGAGTGGAGCGGAAGTGGGGAGGAAAAGCTCAACTATCTGAGCTCTCTGCGGGAAATTCATCTTTTGATAAAGTTCAGTGAGAATTTCTAGGTTGAATGGGGACGCAGATTCCGGGAGGGTTATCTGCATCATCTGGTCGATATCCTCTGGGGTGATGAAGAAGAGGACGTCCCCAGATGAAGAAACAATGGCTTTCTGGTCGGGGACGTAGTGAGCTTGGCACTTGAGTGCAAATTCTGGGAAATGGTGAATTTGGGGGAACAGATATAGGGGCAAATTGGACTCCCAGAGCCCAATCTCGTCACTCTGGTCGAGGAAAACTTCCCGGAGCCATGACTGCAGATCAGAGAAGTCAAAACTGCATATCGTGTCCGCTATCAAGCGATCTTTGTCGACCAGAGGGATTTTATCCAGGTCAACCGGAGGAGGAATGGACAAATTATCTTCCTCTTCCGTTTGCTTTGTCTTAGACACCATTTAGGCAACTGTACCTGCAACAAACAATACGTTAGTGGGGTCGACTGACTGTAGGCGAGCAATATGTGGGAGCAATGGAGGAAAAGGGGTTTTCTGGTGCGATGGATGAATAATGAATACAAAGGAGAACGATAGTTTTATTCAAAAATGGGTCGGTCGGACGCGGGAAAACGGTCAGCGTGACAATGAGTATATTACCCAGTAATTAATGGAAAACGGGCCACTTGGGGTGATATGGTAGGTGACGGTGACCAAAGTATACGGACGACTGACGTGGAGGTTTGTGATTGGGGGTAAAAGTCGCCAAAGGGGGCTATCCATGAGTGAAGGGTGTTATGGCACTGACAACGTGGACTGACAGCAGTAACGGGATGGGACTTCGACCTGAGGGCAAGTGGGACAAGTGGACTTAGTGGAGGATGACGTCCAGGGGCGACGAGGTGTCAGACAGCATGTGGAGGATGGGACCTATGGACCAATAGGACAATGACACAAGTACCAAGGGGCCCTCCGTGAGGAATATTCAATTCGGACCCCCCCCCACCTTTGATTAAAAGCAGAACACCAAGGGGGGTCCAGAAACCATCGTGAGCCGTTGATCTGCGCGCTTGAGTTTTGACCG
Source organism: Picea engelmannii (assembly GCA_009831015.1). Taxonomy (NCBI): domain Eukaryota; kingdom Viridiplantae; phylum Streptophyta; class Pinopsida; order Pinales; family Pinaceae; genus Picea; species Picea engelmannii. Next base: position 1,476,155 of record ML783627.1, on the reverse strand, counting down.
CAGATCGTAGCACGTCATTTAATATCAATTCCGGACCCCCCCCCTCCATTAAAGGCAGAACGGAGGGGGGGGGGTCTGGAATCCAATTTGGATTGTCGATTAGAGCACTCCGCTTAGGGCCGTTCAGATCTGCGCCTGCTTTATAATCAATTCCGGACCCCCCCCCC
>ML783627.1:1456954-1475887 GCA_009831015.1 Picea engelmannii | reverse complement strand
AGAACAGGCGGGGGGTTCCGGAATGCTATATGAACCGTTGATCCAAGCGCTATGATCTGGACCATTGAAAGGTGAACGAAGCATAGGTCGGGAGAAGCCAATGTCATATGTTGGAAAAACTTAGGATTAGCGTTTTCTTATGGGTTTTATTCAAGTTTGTCATAGACACCACCAAGGGGACCTTGTTCCAACTATCCTAAGGCAAGGAGAGACTTGATGTAGTGAACTTTCAAATGGATTTTATTTGGGCAAGGCAAGCAAAGCAATTAGTCTACATTCTAACCTACTTTCACAAGACAGATAACCCAGGTTAGACTGTTGGGTTAAGACATTATTTTTCCTAAGGGATATCTGACCAGGATTAGACAGTCTGGTCAGACTTATTCACTAATTCTATCCTAAGGGGCTATCTGACCAGGATTGGATGGTCTGATCAGATGTATTCACTAGCTCTAACCTATGGGCTATCTGACCAGGATTAGACAATCTGATCAGATGCATTCACTAGCCTATCAACATTGAAAATTTAAAAGGACTTGGTCATGCTTGAAAGTTATGACCAAGTTGCTATTATTTCATGGGGCTTTTGTTTCCATTATTTTATGCCCTCTTTTCTCTTTTCTTTTTCTTTTTCTTCTCTTTTTTCTTTTTTCTTTTTCTTTTTACAAAATGAAAAATAAACTTCCAATAAGAACACTAGATACATATAATATCAATAATATCCAAGTCATAAGTTGATTCCCCTATTTTATGGGGTGATAACAGAGAGCATCTGCATGAGATTTTGAGTTAACATGGATTTCCTTTTGAGAATAACCTATTCCATTTTTATTTCCAGAATCCCTTTGTGTTGTAATAATCTTATCTAATATTTTAGAGCTATTTTCAGATTTTGTTTGAATGATTTTTGCATCCAGTTCCTTTTTCAGATGAACTATTTCTGCCTCCATCCTTTTAACAATTATTTGTTTTTCTTAAAGATACTTTTCCAGACTTTCTTTAATCTTATTTGCTTCTAAGATTTGTTTTTTCAGATTGTTCATAAGTTTTTCCATCTCCTTTTCTTCTTGTTCATATTTTTCTTTCTGTTCAACTACAAAAATTTTCAACTACCTATATCTGGTTTTGTATTTTCTTAATTCATCTAAGGCACTGAGAAGTTCTTCCTCCATATTAACTTCTGCTTCATATTCTAACTCCTCATGTTTCATTTTTTCTATCTCATTAGATTCTTCAATACCTAAGAAAATAACTTCATCATCATTAGATTCATCGTTATCACTAGACTCTGACGAGCTGTTGTCTTCTTTTCTTGAGTAGAAAATCTTCTTCCCTCTATAGAAATTTTTCTTGTAGTTGAGTTTTTCCTTCTTCTGGCATTGTTTGTTTTTGTTTTCTTTCTCTTTAGGGTCTTCCTTGGGATAGGGACACTTGGATGCAAAATGACCAACTTTTCCATAATTAAAACATTTGAAAGGAAGCTTGCCTTTGTACTTCCATGATCCTTTTTGAAGTTTTCTAATGAAGTCGGCTTCTTCCACATCAGATTCTTCATGATGACAGGATTGAGGTTTTTTCTTCTGATTTATCTTTGTCTTGGATGCTTTGAAAGTTGTTTCATCTTTTGCTGATTTATTATTTCCTGTTCTCATTTCATATGCTGTAAAAATCCCATGGAGTTGGTCAACTGTGAGTGAGATTAGATCGGATCTATATTCAATTGAGGAAATATTTGCATCATATCTCATTGGTAATGACCTTAGTATTTTTTTCACAATGGGTTTATATGTAACTTCTTCTCCTGTCGCTCTAATTAAATTGACCACTTCATCTACCCTATGAAAGTACTCAACAATATTTTCTTCTTCTTTCATTTTCAGGTTTTCAAATTGAGTTCTATAGGTCTGTAGTTTGGCTTCTTTGAATTTGTCATCTCCTTCATATACAACCTCCAATTTGTCCCAGATTTCTTTGGCCGATTTGAAATGCATAAATTTCACACATATAGAGTTAGTCAACCCAACTAGAATTCCATTAACTGCTCTTGAGTTATCATTACAGATTTTCTTTCCTCCGGAGTCTTTGGGTGGAGTAGTTGGTGCAATGTAATCGTCTATAATCGATTGTCAGATATCAAAACCAAGCACCAACAAAAACCTTTTCATTCTTATTTTCCACAGAGCATAGCCTTCTCCATTGAACAATGGTGCTTTGTTGTTAGACATTCCTTCTTGTTGATCCATCTTCAGGATCTACCTTCAAGTTTGTTAGACTATTATGAAGGAACCCGCTCTGATACCAATTGAAGGATCATATCATGTCACTGAGAGGGGGGGGTGAATCAAGGACACAACAATTATATCAATTTTTCATTTATTAATGCAAACATAATTTTAACACAATATTTTATCGTGGAACCCAAATGGGAAAATGACAAACTCTTTTCTATTAACTGCAATTTTTTTTTACATGTTACATAGATGAAAGATGTACTTCCTCTTTGATCAACACCAACCGATCATGATGCACCCACACCCTGTTTTACCAGCACCAACTGGTAGGAGGCTACGCCCCCCTGTTTAGTCAGCTACAACTGACAAGGAAGCACCAACTCCCTCTGCAAGCACCAAACTGCCTTTGCACCACCCAACCACCCTTAATACATAGGAATTAGCTTTTCTTCCTATAATTGAGGTCAATGAAATCACCCCAAAAGATGTAGGGTTCAATTTTACTACCCAACAACACAAAAGACCAACTACCTTGACTAGTGAATGAACCCAGGTTGGAATGAAAAACTGACCCAAATTTTAGAATCCCAAGTGAGCTCACTACATTGTCACTTCTAGGAATTGAAATAAGGAAAAATGAAGGAATTACCCATAGTCACCGAGAAAGAAAACTCAGTGTTAAAGAGAGGCCCAATACATATATTTCCACTAAAAAAACTGGTAAATTGCAAGCCGACTAAAATACCCAACCATAGCTCATTGGAAATGTAAATCCCAAAAGGAGAGATGATAGAGAGGCTTTCAAGAGAAAATACCCCAAACCCTATCTCAAGCATAAAACCTTCCTCGATATCAATGATAAGAGATATGAAAAATAAGCCTTCAACTCTTAAAATACAATGTATTTTCAAATGACTATGCTTAGTAAAAAAGTAAAGGAACATAGGGACTTAATTATCTTCGTGATGAACTAGAATCGATTGGACGAGGGTCTGCATTCCGATGATTTTCCTTGTCGGTGCTCCTTCCTCGGCATCCACCCTCAAGAATTAAGAAAACCATCTCATCCTTTCCTAGAAGAATGATAACACACATGCACGAATGAATGCCCATATCAAATCTTTGATATTTGAAATGTGCGAGCCTTGGCTCAATTAAAACAAAACTCCACCAACCATTCATGCTATTGAATGCGCTCTCCATTGGGTATTAAGGTATATTGAGAAACCTTTTGCTCCCATTGAATATGATCTCAACCTTTCCTAATCCATATCCTTCTTTAGCTATTTTATCCTCTTGAGTATTTAAATCTTTTTTGATGTGGTTTAAAAAGCATTCACCATTTTTTTTGAGAAGAGAAAGTGACTGAGATATCACACCAAAATAGACATTCCCCCCAACGATATTCCCCTTGACAATCACCCTTATGAAAATCATGGAGTCTCCAAATACTATAAGTATTTTTATCCCCATATATTGAGCCAATCTAATACCTTCAAAGACAACACATGTCTCTTCCTCATTATTTGTCATCAATCCTAATCCCTAACCATAATCGGTAACTATTTATCCTTCAGGATTTCCAGATTACCCCCCTTGCACTTGCTGCCCTTGGGTTACTTTGTGAAGCACCATCAAAGAAAATAGTACTAACCTTTTGATGTTCTATATAGACCTTGAAGTCTTCATCAAATATTATTATGGCCCATTTTGGGACGAAGATTGTGGATTTTGTGATGATAGAAGAATTTATTTTCACTTTGAAGAGTATCAACCAGTATTCTTCATGGGAATCCAAATCTTGGGACTTCGATTGTACACATATCTTCATATAATATAAAAAGAGATCATAGGCTCTCATCATGACCTGTATTGGGTTTTTGAACTCACCATTGAAGATATTTTTGTTGCGAGCTATCAAAATGATGCAACAATTGTATTTAGGGAGGGAATCTCAAAATCGTTAAGTATGTGTTTGTTCCTAAATTTTCCATTATCATGGTTCCCACATCGAATACAAAATTTCGAACATGATTGTGATCAATTTAACATTTGGATAAGAGTACCCAAAACTGGTCTCCAAACTTCTTTCGAAAATTAAAATTCTATGGATATGTGTTGTATTTTCCTCATCGTTTTGACATAAAACACAATGCAAGGGTCCACTTATTCCTCTCTTTTTCAGATTCTCGGAAGTAATAATTTTATTGTGCGCCAAAATACAACAAAAGAGCTTAATTTTTTCATGCCATCATTGTGCCAAACTGATTTCCACATGTTGGAGTGAGGTTGTTGGTGGGTTTCCTTAGCTAGCAAGATGTAGTTCTTGTTGACTAAAATCAATCAATTTCCCCATCCTCGAGTTTCATTTAGTTTACAATCACGAGGTGCACATCCCTACAAAGAAGAGAGGAAAGAGTTAAATAATGGAGATATATGTGATGGAGGAGAGAATGGAATACAGCGATTCCAAAGGCCATCATTGGACCATGAGGACATGTCGGAAAGGGTTAAATACCATGTTCTTCCATCCAAGAACAAAGAGGACGAAGAGGCTCAAGCTGTGTATGCCAACCTGTTTTCATAATTTTATCATCCCAAGGGTTTATTCTGCATCCATTTCTTGGAATCCAATTTATTTTTTCACAAATAAGCGTCCTGGTTACAAGAAGAAGTTTGAATATGGGAGATCCATTATCGAATTTTAGGAGAAATTCAATACATCTGAGTCTTGTACTTGTGAATTATTTCTTCCAGATAGCTTTCTTCCACCATGCTAGCTTCCATGTGATCAACCTCCATAATGATTTATCCCCCATTGCAATATTCATGAGTTTTGGTTCCTTGATCTGTTGGTTGTGGATCTTGATTATCTTCCTGATTCAGAGGTTTTTTTCAGCCGTGTTTGGATCCCATTTCCTAATGGGGGGTGTGGGTGGGATTTACACCCACTATTGTCATCAGGGGGGTCTAGGNGGGGGGGGGGGGGGGGGGGGGGGGGGGGGGGGGGGTGACGAAAAATTAATAGATCCCCCCCTGGAAGGGGATCCAGAGGCAACACCCTCGAAGCGAATTTTTGGGAAACACTTCCTTGTAAAATATTGTAATTTCGTAGTCAATCTAGACTGTTCATTATAAGTTCGTAGATCTGATAGTAGAATTTATTTTAGGGATTTTTTTCCCTAGAAGGAAACCCCCTTTTTGTATGAGGGAATTGTATTGTGGCTAGGTATGAGTGTGGATATTTTATTCTCAGAGAGGAGACAGTGAGATAAAGAAGAGGGGTTTACAATAGGTGTGTTGTAGGTTGTATCCCTTCATTTTCTGGATAATAATAAAGGAAGGACCTGCCAATTTATCTGGTGGATGTAGCCCACACTAGGTGGACCACGTATATCCGTGTCTCTATTGTATTGTGTATCTTATGTGTTTTATTTCCGAATTTGTTTTATTTTATTGCTTCACAACCCTGTTTTTTCTAACATGATCCCCAATCCTCCATGGCTCTTGGAACTTGTGACTTGATTCCAATTAAAAAGATGGAATTTATTGTGATTCAATTTCCCTCCTTTCCATAAGAAGGATCTTATATTCATTGATATCTGTTTTTTTATACATTTAGGTTCCAAAAGAACTAAGCATTGGTAGATGGGGAAAGCTAAGAGAATATATTTAATTAGAATGAACCTCTCCACTGGGTTTAACTATTGTAAACCCTAATGAACTAATTTCCTACTCACTTTCTCAATATTTTTCTTCTAGACCTATGTGTAGGATGGTTTGAGGGAAATTGAAATTCCCATATATCTGAAAGAGGTCAAATTTTCAACAAGGGAGAACTAAAAAACTTGTGTTATTTCCCACATGAATCGGGGTGAGGTGTTCCAACCCAAAACTTGGAATTTACTATTATTGATGTCTCCTCTGGATGAATCAAGGAAGGAGTCCAAGGTGATTTTGAATCTCGTTGATGTGATTACATATGCACCACCCAACAATAGCGTATCATCAACGAATTGAAAATGATTCATATTCTTAACTCCTCAAGAAATTTGTAACCGAAATAGGTTTCCAATTTCTATCTCATGTTCAATATTTCTACTGAGAGCTTCAACCATGATAATGAAAATAAGGGGAGAAAGAGGAAAGCCTCGACGAAATCCTCTACTTTATTTAAATAAGTATTTTGGTCTTCCATTCACCAAGGGGGAGATCCAAGGGTTCCTAATGCATGCCACTATCCATTTTATAATTTGTCCACTGAAACCAAACCACTCCATGACCTGAAAAAGGATTCCATGTCTAACACAATCAAAAGCATTATCCATGTATAATTTTACAACCATACCTTTACCTTTAGCTTAGACACCTGAGTGTATTACTTCTTGGACTAGCACTATGTTGTCCACTATTTTTTGGTCATGCATAAATCCTCCTTGGTTGGGAGATATTATCTTGTGAAGCATTTTCTTTAACTAGGAGGCCATGATTTTAGTGAGTGTTTTGTAAGAGGAATTACACAATATATTGGTCAGAATCTAGAGAAAGAAGTGGGATTGGTTTCTTTAGGGATCAAATCTAGAAAGGAGGAGTTAGTGTTTCCTCCAAATTTTAGGGAATGGTTTGAATAATGAAGCATATTATTGAGATCATAATTTATTAGGTTCCAAAATAAATGCTAAAATGAGATAGAGAAGCCAGCTGGTCCTAGGGCCTTGTCTGGCTTTAGACTCCATATGGTTGTCAAAATTTCTTCTTCTGAAATGGGTCGATTGAGATCTAAATTTTCATCATTTGTAACCAATGAATGAATGTGTTCAAGCATGGAAGTTATATTGGAACAATCTGCTTCTTCTCTTTGAGTATATAACTCAACAAAGTGGTTCCTAACATCCATTTTAATGTCTCCAAAATCAGTCATAATAGTCCCATCTTCCAAAGTGATTTTCATCACATTGTTTCTAGACTGCCTAAATTTTGGTTGGTTATGAAAAAAATTGGTGTTTTTTTCCCCATCATTGAACCAAAGACTATGGGATTTTATGCACCAATACTCTTCTTCCCTTCTCAAAGAATTATGATATTGACATTGCAAGTTGAACTCTTCTTTTTGCAGTTGGGTTGTAATTAATTTTGTGGTCTTTTGGATACTTTTGAAGCTCCTCAAGTTTTACTTTAATTTGAATTTTCTCATCGGTTGGAGATATGAAGGAGGTTTTATCCCACCATTTAAGGGATTTCTTGACCATCAAGAGTTTTTTTTCCCAAATAAACACCAACGTATATGGGATCCAAGTTTTCTAGGTAGATTCTATTAGATCCACAACATCTTGATGATGACACCACAAAGTATTGAAATGAAAAGGGAGAGGACCATATTTTCGGAGAGCTTGGATATGGAGAGATATGGGTTTATGGTCTAAGATAAGAGAGGGAAAAAAATATGACTTTATGGGTGCATTCCAATGTAGACAACTACTATGAACTATAACTCGATCCAACCTTGCAACAATGTGCCGTGGTCCATCACACATGTTAGTCGAAGTGAACTTACCATGCCGTGGGAGCATGTCCAAAATATCCTAATCAATAATAAGTTCTTATAATTTGTCTTAAAATGGGTCTCTCCAAAATATCATCCCTCGTTTTTTAGTGCTATTCCTAATAATGTTTAAAACTCCGATAATAATGCAATTTTCTGAGAATTCTGTGTTTTTTAGACTTAACAAGGATGTCTAGCACCCTTGTTTCTCAGTGGGATTAATCAACATATACACATTGATGATTACAAATGGGATGTCGCTTTGCCTATTTTAGAATTTTGTGAGAATCCAATGATGGGTTTTGAGATGGTAATCCACACTTACCTCATGTTCATTCCAGATTGTGTAGAGCCCTTTGGAAGCTCCTCTTGCATCTTTGATAATGACATCACTGTATCACCATATAATTTTTACAACATTTATTACATATTCAAATTTCATCTTGGTCTTCTGAATAACGAGTATATAAGGATGTTCAGTCTTCATCAGATATTTTATATTAAATTTCTTTGGAGCGTTTCCTAAACCCTTGTAGTTTTAGGAGACCAAGATCATTATTTTAGAGGGTTGGTGAGAGATCCCCTTTTATTTGCTAGATTTACACTCTATGATGTGTTTTGTTCCTCCAGCCATCATAGTTGGCAGTGTTTGTTTTGACCCCAGAATAATATCTTTGTGGGGTTGTTCTTCCCTAACATTTTGTGCGACTTTGCTCATAGATCTTCGTGGCAAGTTTTCTTCAGAAGCTCTGACGTATTTCCCTTATTCTCCTATACTTTCCTTTTTTGAGTTGTATTTATCATATTATAATGTGATTTATGCATATTTAAAGTATTCCATGTCTTCCATCCTTGGATTGTGAGGATTGATACCTTCTTTCTCCAATATTTTGAACAAGACAAAATTTTCCTCTCGTTGCTTCAAATTTGTGCAACTCTTTTTTAATTGAGGTTGAGGGGCCTCTTGGACTAAAGTTTTCTCCTTGCTAGAATTCCTAACACTAATAAGATATGGAATGGCCTCTTCCTCTATATCCTTCAACTGGGACAAAAAATTGAACCTATTTGGTTAGGTGGTTAAAACATTTTTTCTTAGGTTTTTTGTGGATTTAGAGGGCGATTTTAACCCAACATTGGAAGGACCTGTGGAGGAGGATGGAACCCATCTTCCACTAGAGCCAAATTTACAAGAAAATTCTTACCATTTCTCATATCTTCTAGTTACTATTGGGGTTGAGTATGCTTTCTTGCATTTTCTCTCAAAATGCCCGTATTTGTGGCAGATTTCACACTTGAAGGGTAATTGTTTATAATCTAGTTTTTGCACATGTTTCTAGTTATCCAGGGTGATAACCACTACTTATGGTATCCATTTATCAAGGTCAACCTCTACGCAGATCCTTGCATAAGAAAATATATTCTCCTTAGGATCTACCAGGTCAATATACCGTCCAATAGAGTTTCCAATACATCGAAGGGTGTCGTCACTCCAACAGTGAAGGGGAATATGCGACAACCAAAACCACACTAGAACATCTGAAGGGACATCGTTCTCAAGGTTGAAGTCAGGGGTCATTTTTTTTCAGATATTAACTCCCAAAAAATACGGTCGACTACGGAATATGAGATCCCTATATTCCTTGGACTCAAAGAGGAAGGTTAAAAACCCTCTGATGTAGAAGAAATGGCTCAGATAGAATTTGATAAGGGGTTTCTAGTTTTTCTCAAGACAAGAAGATAATATCTTCGAATATGGATAAATGCCCGTAAATTGAATGGTCAAGCTCCAATCAATCAGAGCTAAAGCCTTTCTCCTAGAGGAATAAGGCGAGAGTGAAACCTTGGGCATCTCATCTAGTTTTTTTACAAATTGGGTGATCTTCAAGGATTTGACTGAGGCCACTACCATTTCATGGAATGAAATAACATCATCATATAGAGGGGGTTGAGGCCCCCACCCATAGCCATCATCCATTCCAAACAAACCAACACTAGGGTTTTAGGCATGCATCACAGCGCACATGCTACTCTCCTCAGTGGACTCCTCTACAACAATGCCATACATTTTTAATACAATGTAAAAATATCATTTTTAAACACTTTTTTAAGACTTCAATACACCGTTGATAGTTTTGCCTAAATATCACTACTTTTAAAATTTTAGCAAAAAAATATACATTTAAAAGTTAGATATGATGAAAAACATACACATGTTGGAAGTTTTTTTTTTAAAGCACAATGTAAAATAAAGCATTTGCATGGCCACAATTAAAAAAACAAAATAAAAAACATCGTTTTTAGCAATTTATATTGAACGAGACTATTTTTTCCTCTTGTTTCTTCAATTTTGTGGAACTCTTTTTTGATTGAGGTCGAGGGGCCTCTTGGACTGAAGTTTTCTCCTTGTTATCATTCCCAACACTACTAGGATCTGGAATGGCCTCTTCCTCTGTATCCTACAATTGGGACAAAAAATCAAAACTATTTGGTTAGGTGGTTAACACATTTTTTATTGGGTTTTTTGTGGATTTAAAGGGAGATTTTGATCCAAAATTAGAAGGACCCGTGGAGGAGGATGGAACCCATCTTCCACCATAGCCAAATTTACAATACAATTCTTACCATTTCTCATCGCTTCGAGTTCCTATTGGGGTTGAGTCAACTTTCTTGCATTTTCTTGCAAAATGCCTATATTCGTGGAATATTTTGCACTTGAAGGGCAACTATTTATAATCTAGTTGTTGCACGTGTTTCCATTTATCCAAGGTGATAACCATTGCTTCTAGTATACCTTTCTCAAGGTCAACCTCTACGTAGATCCTTGAACAAGAAAATATATTCTCCTTAGGCTCTACCTGGTCGATATATCGTCCAATAGAGTTTCCAATACATCGAAGGGTGTCATCACTCCAAAAAGAAGGGGAAGATGGGATAGTTGAAACCACACCAGAACATCCGAAGGGACATCGTTCTCAAGGTTGAATTCAAGGGTCAATTTTTTCAGATATCAGCTCCCAAAAAATACGATCGACTATGAAATATTAGATCCCTATCTTCCTTGGTCTCAAAGACAAAGGTAAAAATCCATATGATGTAGAAGAAATGGCTCAGAGAGCCTTTGATAAGGGGTTTCCAATTTTTCTCAATCTAATAAGCTACCCTCTTCTAATATTTCCAAATTCTCGTAAATTGGCCGGTCAATCCCTGATCAACTAGAGCTAAAGCCTTTCTCCTAGAGAAAAAAGGTGGGAGTGAAACCTTGGGCATCTCATCCAACTTTTTCAAAAATTTGGTGGTCTTTGAGGATTTAAATGAGACCAATACCATTTCATGGAAGGTGATAACATCATCATCTAGAGGGGGCTGAGGCCCCCACCCATAGCCATCATCCATTTCAAACGAACCAACACTAGGGTTTCAGGCATGCACCAGAGCCCACATGTTAGTCTCCCTTATGGAATCCTCTACAATGACGCCATACATTTTTAATACAATGTAAAAATATTATTTTAAACACTTTTTTAATCCTTACTTCAATACATCATTGATAGTTGTGGCTAAATATCACTACTTTTAAAATTTTAGCAAAACAATATACATTTAAAAGTTAGATATGATGAAAAACATATACATGTTTGAAGATTTTCATTTAAAACACAATGTAAAATAAAGCATTTGCATGGCCACAATTAAAAAAAAAAAAAACAAGTTTTTTAGCAATTTTGTATTTTTTAATTAAAAAAAAACTAAACATGAAATTTAGAAAAGAGAAAAATACACATTCAATTTTTTTTATTTTTTTTACCATGTTAAAGAATTATTAAAAAAATTATTTAGAAACAAAAATATATCTATAACCATGATTTAAAACAAAGAATCACACAACAAAACACTAGAAAACAAAATTAAAATAAAACTAAAACTAACATTAAAAAAATACCAAAAAAATGGGGGGGAGTGTTGTGGGATTCTTGAAATCACCTTGCTAGACTCCCTCCCTCCCTCCCTCCCCTCAACACCCATTTCCACCCCTCCAAAGGAATGGTGGGTGAGGGAGTAGGTGTTGTTATAAAAAAAATTCCACACTCTATGCATCATGCTTTGATGGCCTTCCCTTTCCATTTGTAGACTCTATTTCACCATTTTTCTTAATACAAAATAAAAAAATTCAATTTTTTGTACATATACATGGGCTACAATTATACAAATTGTGTATACATAGGTTTCTCCATTACAACCCACACACATCGGGTTTTGTGCTCAAAATTAAAAATATCTCAGGTTTCCCATGCCAAGTCATGAGATCCATAACCCTTGGCCTTTGATAAGGTGGAAACGCTCTGATTCAACCCTTCAATTCTGTTTGAAGGATATAAATTGAGCCATATACAAACCTTGAAGGAGAAGAAGAAGAGATAAAGTAAATTATGGAGAAATTTTTCCTCATATTACATCCCTTATTCCTTTAAGTCCGAACTTTCCTTATGTTCATCCCCCAAGCTCTCCCTATCTTGTGAAGGAGGAATCCAATTACTCCTAGAACTTGTGAGCTTTCCTTGTGGAGGATTGAAGTGGTGAAGGCCCAAGTGGAGGGACTTAGTTTCTCGGTTTCGACGAGTTGTTGACACATGAGGTTGTCATCTATGTACTCTTGCTGATTATATTAATAGAAATACTCTTTTCTCGTCCAATTACATGTTTCAAATGTTTATATTATTCTCCATGGGTAGATTTTTTATACATATTAATGGATTATGCTATTTTATATTCTAACATTTCAAATATTTACCATATGCTTGTGTATATTGGATGTTCAGGGAAAGTTGCAGGTATCAAGCATTGTATCGTGAGCTCAATGGTGGTCTTATACAGATGTTCAGACGAGGTAGACTTCTACCCTTCTCTTTGTTGGTATTTCCATTTAACTAGCATATTTGAGATTTGAGTTGATTTCTGGGTGTTGTCCCATATGTTGTGGTCCTACCTCAAGCCATAGAGAGTTATTCCTCGTAACAAAATTGGCGACTCCACTATTTTCCTACCTTTCACCCTGGGCTACTTTCATCATTGGTAGGTGACCTTGAAGCCAACACATGACATCTCTTCATTGGTCGCTGACTAGGTGGCTTCCCTTGTGTTCGATGACAATAAATCTATAAATATTTTCACACATTGGGATTCATGAAGTGTCTTGGTTTCCATTATAACTTATTGGTGGTTTCCTTGCCTCTATCGACAATTTTCATTATTGGATGCTATTCAGAGGGTCTCTTTCGTGTACTACTTGCATCTGCTGCACGTGAGAGATACACATGGTCATTGGTTCATGAATATCATGTTCATTTGATTTCTTCCAATCGTCAAAGTATTGCTACGTATCTTGTGTTGTATTATGAGAGATACCTTAATGCTCTCCTTTCAACAGATCTTCTTCCATCCATTTTAGCTCATCTATTTTGGAATCGAGATCTAGAGTCATAAGAGTACCTAGAGACTTGCAGTCATTGGTGGTAGGTTCTCTTGCCATCGATAGTTGGGAATAAATCAATGTCCCTTGCTCGATGGATTCTTCAAGTGTTTGAACTAAACACATTTATTCACACTTGTTGAGTGTACTTGGTGCCTTGACAACTACTTTTATCATTGGTGGGTTGTCTCGCATTTGTTAACGATATACCTCAATAACTAGTAATCAAACAAAGTCTCATGGTGTTCAAATTCAACTCCTTTATTCACACAATGTTGAATTTCACCATCGACAACCAGTGTAGAAGACCTCTAGTTCACAGTAGTATCACCTCATACCTGCTCCTGTATTTCATCATACCAGTACCTATATGACTTGAATTATCATGGGAGATCAGATTGTACTTCATTGTATGCATATATCTTCAGTTGATTTTTAGCCAGACTCCACTTTGTCTTGTTCATGACTATGACCACCTATGGCATATGTCTGGTTTGTATTTGCTATTCATGAACATGAACAATTATATTCTATATATTCACATGTATATGCAATGTAATTCAGATTGGCAGTTGTTGACATTTGAATTTGTTAATATCGAAACAACAACTTCACGAGGATATGAATCCTCCTATGTTTTTAGAGAGGTGGTACTCCTCTTTTTCTTATGATCTTTGTTGAAATTTCAAATCAAGAATAATATAGGACTACGTCAAATAACATGAGTCCAAGTATTCAGTGCTCAAGAGCACGAGCACACACACACACACACACACACACACACACACACACACACACACACACACACACACACACACACACACACACACACACACACAAAGATAGTGGTTCCTGAGAAGTGGACCAAGTACTTCAAACATCACATATGACAGAAAATAAAAATGCAGATATCCTCACATCCATCATAGTTTAATAAAAATCTAATCACATTCAACATAAAAATAAATGGTATATTGCACGAGATAACTTTGAAAGAGTTTACTTATAAAGATCAAAAAATATTTTGAAAGATTGACTTCAAATGATTTATATTCAAAACTCAAAATTATAAAATATAGTCAAAATCAATCCCAAATTAGTTCTCTGGGATTTCTCAAAAGGGTAATGTCTGTAACAATGCTTGAAATTAAATGTGTTTGTCCATAAAGGACTGGGATTGGGGCTCCTGTACACCATAAATAAATATTTACAAGAGTTTTTTGAAGAAAGAATGGGCAGAGTGGAACACGAGCAACAAGATCTGGAAATAAGACAATAAGAAGTTATTAGAATTAAGTTATTCTTTTCTAATGAAATAATAAGTATAATTGGATGAAAATCTGACAAAGAGGGAAAATGTGATTCAATATAGGCTTACTATGATGGAATCTCTCTCTCTCTCTCTTTACTTGCTTTTTGTTGTGCCTTTTATACTTTTGTTCGTTTTGGTTATGTGGATGGTTGTAACTACTTCCATTGGTATTTCAAAAATCTTGGCAATAGACTTTTTAAACCACTCTTCAATATAATTCCTTAACGGAGCAACAATTACTTCTTGTTTCACCTTGATATTAAACAATTCGACCTTGATTTCTCTATAGTCAATAGATAAATTTTACAATGTATTTTCAATATCTTCATTTTTATTAGTATATTCAACAATCCAACTGTCAATGTCATCATATGTGAACTCAACTATGCTATCGAATTTCTTAGCCGATGCTTTCTTTAGGCCTTCGATTTTTTCTTCAAATTGTTGTCAGGTCATGCACATTGAACTTGATATTAGCTTTGGGTCTGAAACTTCGATAGTGCTACCGACAATATCTAGGCCAACAATATTTGAATATGCTTCCGTCCTTTTTCCTGACATATCATTTAATTGACTCAATAATCCCTTTATTGTATTAACTCTTTCGATCCATCATGCCTTTAATTGCTTCACACGACTCTGGGAGCACAAATCTTCCTTTTTTCATCTTTGGTCCATCATCACCGAGACCTTTGCTACGAACATTGCAACCCCATCTGTGAAAAAACCTTCATCATTTTTTAAGTCTACATTTAAATATTATTTAGTATTTTGGATTCTGAGGCCAAGAGAGGAAAAGATTTTTTCCAAGTCCCATAATTATAAAATTAATGACATTCTTTTCTTTATATTTGCCTCGAAGAAATGTCGAGTGGCCACAATCAAACTTGAAATTCCTTTAACCCTTGAATTTAACTATGGAATTACTTGAATACTTCTATTGGGCCGAATCATGGCAACCATGGTAGACAAAATAGGTGGATGCATGAGGGTTTCTTCCAATTCCTTGATTCTTTCCTTTAGCCGAACATTTTCTTCTTCCATATTAGCTATTGAGAAATCCAATGCGTCTCTTGTGACCTTGTGAACTGAAGATAATTTTTAGGGTAACATGTTTCGAGTGTCAATGGTAGATCGTGATTTCCCCCTCTTACTCTTTGAGGTCTTTTCAAAAACCATTTTCTTTGAATCTTTGTCGAATGAAACGTTCTTCACAAAAAATGTTTTTTTCATCAAAGAAGACTTCATCTTGAACAATTAATGCAACATGATGTAGATTTTCTTGGGCATGTTCTTCATCATTTGGAAACCACATATTTTCAATATCCACATCCAAGTCCATATTATCAAGAAAAATTTCATCTTCAGGTACATTTTTTTTTCTTCCTCTTGTTGAGAATTCACCCTTTTCATTTTGACTTGTAATTTATGAGGGTTTTATAGACTTCCTTGAGGAGGATTCCTTTCTTCATCATCACCATAATTGTTACTTGGGGTTTTCTTGGTTGGGCCGTTACAAATCGAGGATTCACCTTAGGAAAAATACATATGTGAGAAACAACATGTGACTGGGAATTTATTTCATTTGCGGGTTTCCCTCTTTGCTTGTGACCTTTGGTAATACTCACAATGGTTTCTATGTCGCCAAAATCTTTATTAACACCATGAAAATGGGGGTCATGACAATCACCCTTTTCTTCTCCAAATATGAGCATATTGATCATTATGGGGTTGAGCCCAACTACTACCATATGATTATAAAAAAATTTGTTAGGGTCAAACCATTTGATCTCTTCTGCAAACTTCAAATTAAACTAGTTAAAGTAAGATGCATACTCATCAATTTTGGGAAATTCTCTTAAGAGAATTTCACTGAATTTCCAAGGTAGGGGATTGAATTGTTTCTTCCTTATACTGCCTCGCCACTTCTATGATAAATTATTTTTCAGGCACATAATAGGGGAGGTATATAGGATTTTCATGAGAACATAAAATCCTAATAATGTTGTAGTTATCCTTTTTTTTTTCCAAAATTCCATTTTTATCCAAAAAGCTTGATGCTTCCAATGAAATCCTGGAAGTATATTCCCCAAAGTGTAATTTCTTAAATCCTAGAAGCCAAAGAATTCAATTCAAGGCTGAGTAGCATTTGGATTCTTTTCCATAAAACAATACATAAGGGGACTCAGGAGATTTTGGTGTTGTATTTTGGTGTCATCTTGCTTTCCCACAAAGCATCTATCAACTTCACATGCTGATTTTTCTGATTTTGGTTGATTGTCTTCTTCAGAATTTGGATCAATGCCTTGTTCGTAGATTCTGCAAGCCCATTTCCTTGTGGATAGTAATTCTATGATTGTTCCATTATAATACCATACTCCCCACAAAATTCAGTGAACTTTGATCCAATGAAAATTGAGCCATTGTCTATGATAAATTTCTCTAGTATTCCAAATCTTGACAAAATGTTATCTTTAAAAAATTTAATCAACTCCTCATAATTATCCTTTTTCAGTGCCACTACTTCCTTCCATTTCATGAAGTAGTCTATGGCGATGAGAATATACATATGCCCTTTAATTGATTTTAGATTTATTGGCCTGGTGAGATACAACCCCCATTGTGAATGGATTTTTTACCAATATAGGTTGCAAAGGCATTGCAAACCTCTTCATATTTCCTGAGAATTTTTGAAAATAAAGGCATCTTCTTACCATTGCATATGAATCTTTAAAAATTGATGACCAATAAAATCATGCCCTTATTATCTTATGCATTTTAGCAGTTGGTGCAAAATGTCCTCCACATATTCCTTTGTGAAACTCCTTTATCCATTCTTGGGACTTCTTTTCATCAAAACATCTCAATAGCATGCCATCATAGTTTATTCTAAATAATATCTCAGAAACCAACACATACTGATTCGACTTCATCTTCAAAGCTCTTCTTTCCTTTGGAATCATTGTGATAGGAAAATTCTCGGATATTAAATAAAAGGCAATGTCTTTATACCATTCTGCACTAGATATGGATTTTCCAAGTGAGATCGAAACCACTCCATTTAAGGCATCACTATCTGAAATCATTTTACACAATCCTTGTCCTTTGAATTCTTTCAAAAGCTTGATTTCAACATCATACTCTTGAATTTTAGCTAGCCAATTCACCCACTTCCCTTCTCTTAATTGTTGATTCAAGATAATTTTAATTGGTGAGGATGGAACATATGCTATGAAATGAGAGTTCAAAATGTAAGTCCGAAAATGCACTATTGATTTTATGAGAGATAGAGCTTATTTCTCCAATTCTGAATGCCTTAGCTCATAATCATGGAGAGTTTCACTCATTAAACTCATCGACAACTCTTCACCTTGATCATTTTTCTGCGTGAGGACTGTGGCTACAACACTTTATGTAGTGAAGGAATATATGATAACATCTCACTTGAAATCTAGACTAATAGGTACATGCACAATAGTGATTGCTCGTTTGATATTATTGAAGGAATTCTGAGTATCTGAAGTCCACTCAAATCTTTGATCTTTTTTTAACAATAGATTTATCAGTTTGAAAATACTTGCATAATTAGGAACAAATCTTCTCTCGAAGTTTATTTTCCCAAAGAACTATTGTACCCATTTCTTTGAAGATGGAGGATTGAGTTTGTTGATAGCCTTGATTCTTTCCGGATCAATGAAAATTCCTTCTTTGTTGACAATGTGTCCCAACAACTTCCCTTCAGATACAACGAACACACATTTCTTTGGATTTAGAGAGATCCCATATGACCTACACCTTTCAAAAACTTGTCTCAAATGATGAATACATTATTCTCTTTCTTTTGAATGAAAAATTAGATCATCCTGGCAATCCACCATAAATATCCCTATCAAGTCTTTGAATGCGTGATCTGTTAGGGTCCTATAAATTATATGAAGTCTAATTATTTTGTTTCTATCTGTTGTTGATCTCACGAAATCTTCTGGCTTGCCTGGTTTCCTCAGATGACTTTGCCCCTCCATCTATTTTACCCAATTCTTCATTCATCATCTTGCTGCGCCATTCATCCCATTACACCATTCACCTCATCTTTCTCTTGCCAATCTTCCCTGAATAAAACAAAGTTAGATTACCTGGAATAGATAATTAAATTAAATTTTGATTAGTTTAATAACTAATTAAAATAATAATAAATTAGTAGGTTAGTAATTAGATTAGGGTAATAAGTGATAGTTTGAATAATAAATTAAAATAATTAATAATTAATTATTTTTAATAAACAAATAATTAATTGTGAATAAGTAATAATAATTTTAACTTAAAATAATTAAAAAAATAAACAATTTAAAAACATTATTAAAAAGAATTAAAATTAAAACTA